>CM069916.1:78706605-79200571 GCA_036172215.1 Camellia granthamiana
TTGGTAATAAGTCCATAATGAGGCTGCATTTCTCTGCTGCTCCTCTCTGAGAATGGCCTCATAGCTGGTTGCCCTTGAAGACAACTTAAATAAGTCTCTAAACATCATGCTTTCAAACTTTTTCCTAAGCTCAAAATTTAAACCATTTTGGGCTAGTCTTATGACTTCTATTTCAGGCACGTACACATGACATCTATTTTTTACTTTTTAAACCTATCAATGTACTGTTCTGCACTCACTCCTTGCCTTCGTTTAAATTTTGACAAATCCACCATCATCACCTCAGGCTCAGTTCTAAAGAACTGAGCATAAAACTAACTCTCTATCTCTTGTCAAGTGTGAACAGAATTTTCTGACAAGTTAATAAACCATGTAAATGCTATTTTAGATAGAGAACGAAGAAAGAGTTTCAATTTTAAATTGTCATCATAGCTAGGTTCTCCACATTGGAGTATGAACATGCCTACATGTTCTATGGTTGATTGCCTCTCTTTCCTTGTAAAGAAAGTAAACTTAGGAATCCTATAATTTCTTGAAATAGGGGTTGTTTCTACCTATGGAGGGTAAGGACTCTTGAACACTGGACTATCTGGCCTTCTTAGGCTTGGACCATACATTTCTTGTATGATGTTCATTATTTTCTGCCTGTTATTAATTTGGGGATCTAAGTATTGTTGTTGTTGTCTCCCTCCTTGGACTTTTGTTAGGAAGTAAGGAAAAAGGGGGCTAGGCCCTCTAGGCCTTGGATGCATCATATTGGGTTCATAATATGGTTGTTGCATGGCATGATCTCATATATTCTAAGGCCTTATTTGAATGATTGGCCTATTTCTCTGTTCTGCCATAGCCTAATGACTTGCTATAGACCCATCAAATGCATGAGGACCATACATTTGTGGCCTTAATTACCTCTGAGGTCTCATTCCCATATCATTTAAGTTGTGATTAAACACTGAGTTTGCGGGGTATTCCCTTTCAAACACAGGATTTATAGTCATTCCCTCCTCATATCTTTCTTGGAGTGTGGGAGGTCTATAAAATGATACAGGTTCATTTACATTTGCATGTTGTTGAGGGGCCACAGGAGGTATGAATTGTGCTTTTTACCCGAGTCTCCTCCCCAACCCTTCTTGATTGGCTAGGCTTGATGTTAGCCTTCTCAAACAAAGCTAGCAAGTCATCTACTATCACTTGGTTCTCATATGCAGACATAGAGCCAATTGTTTGCTGAGTGCGTAGTAGAAGAGCCCGTCTTGGATCAACAGGAGGACAACTAAATTGGCTAGTTTTGGCCATATTTTGGCCATTTCCTTGACCTATTTCCTGTCTGGTCATTGAATGGCCATCACCTAGGTTGTTCTACACTCCTTCAAGTCATCATCCAACTCTTCTTCATCTTCAACCCTTTTCTCAGGGTCTTCAAAGACTTTGTGTTGTTTCTTCTTAGCCATCACTTCAAATTAGACAGGTCCCACTAGGCGTGCCAAAATATGCTAGCAAAAATCTGGTTTGGGTCAAATCGACAAAGGAGATTCAATAGAGAAACCAAATTTTCACAAACAACAACAGATCAGACAATTATGGTTGGTGTTCTATGCTTTGACAGTTTCAAGAACTTCTTTGGAGGTTGTAATGTGAAGAAATAAGTGTAAATAAACTAAAATTTGATTGAAGAGCAAGTAAACTTGTCATTTAATTACAAGAACTAAATTACAAGTTTAAAATGCATAACAATCGACAAAGGAAAATTTGGCCACAAAGGCTGAATTACAAATAAACTACTCCTAAGTACAGAAGCTGCTTCTAATTAAGTTATATTATTCATAATCCCACATGGGTTGTGAATTTTGTTGATCCTCCTATTTCCTTTGAATTTCCAATATTTATACTTATGCTGACATGTGTCCCATCTTAAAGCAAGGTGTTTCCACTTCTTGCATAACTGCCCATGATCTTGATAATTGCTTGTAACTGCTTCTCTGCTACAGTCTCCTCTTTCTCTTGCAAACGAACCACGTGCCCTACATCACTTACACGCCTAACTTCATGACTTGACTCCTGGGCCACGTTTGGCCACATTCTACTACACTATCAGATGAATCGACAGAAGAAACTGCTTCTGTCACCTCTGTTTCTTTAATTGTTTTACTTTTGTCACTTGTTTTGCATTCTGGGACCCACATCCCACTAAAAACTCGTGGTCTTCACCCCTAGCATTCACTGGATCAATTCTCTGTATTTGTTACATTTGTTCAACAGAGAAAATAAATTTTAGTGTCAACACATCCCTAACTTCAATTATAGATGCAAATGAATAGAGTCGAATCGAGTAAGTATCTATTCAATTCAAGCTTGACTTGAAAAATTAACAAGTTTAAAAAGAGAGTCAAACTTGACTAATTTAAATAATGAGTCAATCTCAAATAAAATTTTAACTAGCCAAATAAGAGTTGAGTTCAAATAACTTGATTTTTTATTTTTTATATATATATATTTATCAGGTTGATTAGTAAATTGTTCGAGTTTGGTATAAAAGTTTAATGAGTTTTAAAATATATTGACATTTATTTTTTATTTTTATAAAAAGACTTGATCTTAAACGAACTTTTAATAAATTGATATGAGACAAGGTGAAGTAGCTTGTTTTATATTACAACCCTAAATCCAGTAGAATCTTACTACAATCACACATTTTTTTGTTTTTGTTTTTCTACAATACTTCTTACGGTATACTCACAATGAGAATGGATCCAACATGGCTCACTTTTATGGTGAATAGACGGTAAAAAATATTAGGAGAAATTATAAAAATAAAAAAAAAAATCCTAAAATTTGACCCTAATAACAAATAAAAATCCACATATTGAATTTTATCAATTTAAACCTTACAATTTGAAATTATCTACAATCATAACTACCCGTTCATCTCCGTTAAAACACTAACTGAGAGGATTAATTTTATCAATTTAACCATTTTATGTCTTCTCCCTTTTGGTCATTTTTTCACCACCACCTGCTTCACCTTCATCACCACAACTCACCCACCGTTGCCATTTCCCGTGCTAAGCCCCGCTACTATTGTTCCTCAGTCACCATCCCCAACCACTGCAATCACTCAGCCTCTTTGCAAACAAACAAATGGGCATACAAGCAATATTCAATTGAAAAATAGGATTGTCCCAAACACAATTAAACACTTGGCAAAAGAACCTTTCAATTGAAACCACCCACAGTATCTGGTTTCATCATCGAAATTCAATCAACATTGTTGTCACTTTGTGCAAATAAGTTCTCAAAATTTTTGAATTTTTTGGGTTTTCTTTGTTTTGGTTCAGATCTAATAAGTCTTTTTGAGAGGAGATTATGGTTTTTTTATAGCTGATTTGGGGATGAAATTTGAGCAAAAGGAATGTAATAGTGGAGAAAGAAAAATGGGAAGTGACAGTGGGCTATAGAGAAAGAGAAGGAAGTGACAGTGGGCTATAGAGGAAGAAAAGGAAGTGACAGTGGGCTATAGAGGAAGAAAAGGAAGTGGGTGTGGGTGTGGGTGTGGGTGTGGGTGTTCGGTGGCTAAGACCATCTCCAACGGTTCACCAAAGTTGACATCAAATTTAAATTTTGATGAAAAAGTTACTGTTTGGTGCTCCAACGGTTGCACCAAATCGATATCAAATTGAGATTTCACCAAACAATTCATCAAACTGAGGACAACGTACAGATTTCACCAAAACACTGTGTGTGACCGTTGGAGGGAGGAACCGGTCAACCAGCCGGTTGCCCAGCCGGTTGACCAACCGGTCGACCGGTGCACCATTTAAGCCACTGGTTCGTTTGAATCCTCAGCTGGTTGGTTTGAACTGGTTGGTTTGAACTGCTACCTCGCGTGACGGTTGGAGAGCAACCGGTCAACCACCCGGTTGACCAACCGGTCGACCGGGTTGGGCAATTCGGCTACAGTGCACAACTAGCAAGAATAGGTTTGAACTGGTTGGTTTCAACTTGTTTGAGCTGGTTTATTTGGACATAGGTTAATTTGTGGATTATGAATAATTTGAAGGGTGATATAAATTTAAATTCCCTATATATTTGACATACATATTTCACAACTAGCCGTTACAATAATTTACTGTTGGATGGACAGAGTATTTTGAAAATTTACCGTTGATGATGTGCTCTATAAAATAGATCTAATTTCTATATTAAGCTGACAGAGTATTTCATTTTCAGAATAGCATTTATATATTGTGAATTTTTTTTCTTTTGTGTCATTAGATATTTGTTTCCCTTGAAATTTTAATTAATATTATCTGATTCTGAGTTTGAGCTTTATATCATTACAATATTTTTCAGTAAGTGTATTGTATTTTTTCTAAACTATGGAAGATTTCGAAATGTTTGAGGAATCACAAATGTTTGAGCACAACACTCATATTAATTTTATGTCGGAATCTTCACGAGAACAGAACACGCAGAACAGTGATAATCATTTTATTTCAGAAACTTCTCGTGTTTCTCGTGGTAAAGCATTCACAATTATAGAAGATGAAACTTTATGTAGATCTTGGTTAGCAGTCTCTCAAGATCCCATTACTGGTAATAGTCAGACTATGGCTATATTTTGGGAACGAGTACTTGTTTATTTTAATTCACAATTGAGCAGTGAATCAAATCGAAATCGTATTTCTTTGACTCACCGTTGGTCTACCATGCAAAAGGCAATTAATAAATTCTGTGGTTTTCTTGAACAAATTCAACTGAGGCAACAAAGTGGAACAACTGAGGCAGATATGGTAAAATTTATTTGTGTTATTAAATATCAATTTTCTTTTTTAAATGTATACTTGTTATTGAAATCTTTGTAATTTTTTTTTGTAGGTCACTGAAGCGAAGCAGATGTATCATGCAATACAGAAAAAACACTTCACATTTGATACATGTAGGGAGATTTTGCGCCAAAGTTGTAAGTGGGATGAATTTCGATCAAAAAGAAGCACGCAACATGCTGATCCATGTTCGAATCCACCAAGTGAATATGAGGCTTCTCAATCCAACCAGAATAATGCGGTGCACGAACAACCATCTAATACATCAACACGACCAATTAGTACTAAGGCAGCGAAAGAGAAGTAGGTGAATACACTGGATTTGCAGCAAAATAATCTGCAAACAATCTGTCATGACCCTGCCTTCTATCTCTGTGTATATATCTATGACCTACAACAGAACTACCTATTTTCTTTGAGCTATCACTTGACTTAAGAATCTGAAGCATACTAGTATTATTCTGCTCATAAGCTCCTAAAAGTGTGACGATATATTCATCATCATCAGACTCATCATCAGAGGAAGAGGAAGAAGAAGAGGATGAAAACGAAGTCAATATCATGGATTTGAATTTGAAGGTATTCATTATGCTCTGTTTTGTTTAAGCTATGATCGTATCAGTTGTGTGGAGTTGTCTGGCATATGGATAATGGGTTTATATGAGAACATAATCCATATGCCAGACATATATGTAATGGAGGGAAACAGAAATAGGAAAAAAAATTGGGAATAGAAATGGAGGGAAACAAAAAGGAAAAAAAAAAAAAAAATTGGCTGACCGGTCAACCCGCCGGCCGACCAACCGGTTGCCCCACGGATTTGATGCACCATTGGAGCTACTGATATCAGATTTGGTGAAATAAGTCATTTTTTACTCAGATTTGATGAAAAAAGAAGTTCATCGTTGGAGATGCTCTAAGAGATGAGAAGGCAGAGACTCAACAATTGCCGTAGAGATGGGAAAGGGGAGAGAGGGTTAATCCAATATAGTAGGTGCACTGTAGGATTTAAATGAGTGGTTAAGATGAGTTGATAAGATATGGTTGTAATCTGGTGTGGTAAGGCAAAAATTGATATTGATATGATTTCAAAGGTTGAATGATAAAGTAACACGTATGTTACAAACAAAATTCCCGTTTATTTAAACAAAGTGGAGCGGATGGTTGGTATTGAATCTTATTTCAAAAATCAGGTTTAAATTGATACAATTGAAACGTGGGATTTTATTTGTTATTGAGGTCAAATTCTAGGGGGTTTTTTTCTCTTTTTTTTTTTTGTAATTTTTTCAAAATATTATAAAAAAATTTGTGGTTGTAATTTTATTCAATTTAGAATTGTTTTGAAAATATGCTATTTTATTAACCTTTTGTTTTTGAGTGATTCTACTTACACTATCAATCTAACTCCTTATACCCTTAAATTTTATTTATTTTTTTATTTTATATTTTTATAATTTATACAATTCCTTTATTACCATTGTCTCTAAGATTTCTCATTCTCCTTTTCTTTACACCCAAAACTAGAAAACCTTAACCCTAATTCTCTCACATCCCCACCACCTCCACCAACCCACTATCGGCGCTGCCACTCCGCCACAACTCCACCACCGTTCGTCTTTACCCAGCCTCTCTCTCTCTCTCTCTCTCTCTCTCTCTGCACATAACTCGGAAGTAGGCAAAGAGAGATAGACAGAAAGAAAGTGAAATAGGAGGGGGAAAAAAAAAACAAGCTCGAAGCTCTATTTTCATGGAAAAATTGTCTCACTTTGTTTCGAAGAAACTCTACAACAATGCCAATGGCTTCTCAACTCACACCGTCTACGACGATGTCTTCGGAGGTCCTCTGAAGTTTGGAATCCCTACCCTTTCCTCACATTGAAGACTACTCTGAGATTTTCAGGAGCTTCCATGCCTCTCGACCTTCCTCTATCCCAATTCTCAATCTTCCCATGGTCAACGAAGCCGAATTCTCCTTCGCTGTCTAGAACTCTCATTTCGACTACTCTGAAGTATTCGGCAATTTCCACAACCTTGATTTCGCAGTCTTGTTCGATGAATTGTTCAACCACTCGAAGACTACTTATGATTCCTCTAAGAAAGCTTGTTATGTCTTTTGTAGCTTTTGCTTTCAAATTGTTTTGTCATTTTTTACTGAAATCGTGCAAAGAGTTGTTTATCTCTTGTTGTTTGGTTCTTCCTATTTCTTAATTTTGGTTACTCTACGGTCACTTTGTTGAACATTGTTAATTGTACAACAAAATATACAGGTTTTTGCAATTTTTGGGCTAATGTTCGTGCATTGTGAGTGAAACCACGAGTCGCTTTGGGATTTCAGTAGGGTATACAAGATTTAGCTTTTGTGTTTTGAGATAAAGAAAAAGTAAAACAATGAGTTTGTGATGTGTTAGGATTGTGTGTTAGGTGGAGAGGGCTGGGTAGAGGCGAAAGGTGGTAGAGTGGTGGTGGAGTGGCAGCGCCGGTAGTAGACTGGTGAAGGTGGTGGTGATGGGGAAAAACTAGGGTTAGGGTTTTTAAAGTTTTGAGTGTAAAGAGAATGAGAAAGAGGAATGTTAGAGATGAGGATAATAAAGGAATTGTATAAATTATAAAAATATAAAATAAAAATAAATAAAATTTGAGGGTGTAAGGAGTTAGATTGGTGGCGTAATTAGAATCACTTTTATTTTTTTAACTAAAATATAAGGTGAAAAAAATTAATATGTTTGATATAATTTTTTAACTTTTTACACACACACACACAAATAAATAAATAAAAAAGAATTACAAAAAATAAAAATAAAAAATGAAAATCTTTAACTTTTTGACATTTTTAATAATTTTTAATTTTTTTTAACTATTATCCAAAATTTCCAAACTTGTCCACTTTCATTTAATAGACCATTTTAAAATTTGAGTTACATATGACGTGATTTTAGGGAAATATTACTATATCATATGCACCCTAAGTATATTATTTTTTTTCTTAAGTTATAATTATTATTTTTCTTTAGCTATAATAATATTTTTATTATGACTAATGAGATTTTTGATTATGTATTATGTAATATTTGGTTATGATATTTTGTTTTAGTTATAACACAAAATATAGAGTTATATCAATTTTTTCTTTAGTTATAAAGTGTATATGATACACATCTTTTCTAATTATTTATTGAAGGACAAATAACTTTCATGTTTAGAAAAAGAGGAAATTTTATTTTACCCCTAAGCTATATCTTGATAATCAATTTAATCACTATATTTCTTATAAATTCAATTTTACCCCAAAACTATTAATTTTGGTTCAATTTCATTTCTGTTGTCAACTACCACACTTGCTTCTGTCTTTATTTGAGATTTCATTTTACGTCACCCCCAACAATTTCCAAAATCTCAATTAGAATCTTAAACAATATGAAATTTGGGAGTCTAATTGATATTTTTTAACCAGTTTGAGAGGCAAAATAAAATTTCAAATGAAATTTCAATACCATATCAGTAACTTCTATTTAATTATAAACAGCAGCTAACGATGAAAATAAAATTGATTGAAAATCAAATGGCCTTGTTTGGCAAATGGCTGTTTTAGTCTAAAAGTCAAAAAATTACTAAAAAAATCAAAAAACCAACAACTTATACCAAAAAGTCAAAAATTCTATTTTCTTTCTATTTTTTACACATCTTTTCGTAAAAAGCTAAAAAATTATCCCAAACATACTAATTTTTTTTACCTTATATTTTAACTAAAAATTACTAAAATAATTTGTTCCCAAACAAGACAGATGAAAATAGGACGTACAACGACGTCGTTTATAATTCAACTAGTCATATAGTCGTGACTAGAGAGCGATTCTAGTCTAGTGTTGATAAACCCTTTGGAAACCCTTGGAAGGTTTGAATGGCGTGTTCGAGCGTGGTGTCTAGGTTATCTTCTCGCCTGCGACCTCTGTCTCTCAAACTCAACAAATCTTCACTCTCCTCATCATCTGATGTCCCTCTCCTCAAATCAACTACTCACTCTCACTCCTCTGCCTCCGCTACACGCATTTCTCGCTCCTCAAGGTTAGATCTTCAAATCACAGTATCCAATTCTCTCTCTCTCTCTCTCTCTCTATATATATATATATCTATATATACATATATGTGTGTGTTAATGTGTGTTTGCTGGGGGGTTAGGTTACCAGTGGAGCTGAGCTGCTTGGAGTCAATGATGCCGTTGCACAGTGCAATAGCTTCATCTCGATTGCTGTCGAGCTTGTCCATAGAGGCTAAGTGCTGGGGATTAATTCCTCAAGGTCAGCTTTCAATTTTATTTATTTATAGAAATTCCCTTTCTGTTGGTCTTTATGCATTTTATATTTTGATAAAATTATTTAATTCTGTGACTTGAACATCATTCTGGGTTAGAAACTCAAGCGTTGCGTTGTCATGGTAATCATGAATCGCGATTGACGCCCTTCAATTTTACTTGATCATAATGGTGTTGTGTTGCTTGGTGAATTTTTCTAGTTATTTTCTTTGGGATGTGATGTGATGTGATAGCCTAGTAATCTTAGGTTGTGTCTGTGTTTGGTTCACTGTAATGAAGTTGGAATCGTCGTTCTTTGCAGTCTGTTTGGATTTCTTTGCAGTCTGTTTGGATTGAGTGATTTGATGAGAAATTATAAGATTCACATGTTTGGTTTACAAATTAGGTAAGAAATGCTGAGAACTGGAGAGAAAGAGAGCTCTATCTTATGCAAACCAATTGGCGATAAATTTTTTAGAATACCAAGATTACTCATCAAAATACAAAGAAAGAAAAAGAAATCTCTCCCTTATTCTTATTTTACATGCTTTGCTGAGAAAACACAATCATTTTTTTCTTCTTTTCTTGCCAAGGTGAGATCCCACAATCATTTCTATTATTTTCTCACCTAATATTCCAAATGTAACATTAACCTCTTGATGGAATGACCATTCTCTTACAATAGTGAATGATTATTCAATTTGTAATGCATTTTTCATCGTTTTTGTAGTAAACCAAATGTGAGAATCGACTCTCTGATAGAATGATCATTCCATTCCACTTTTATTCTAGTGAACCAAACACTACCTTAAAGCTTTGTTTTGTCTGTGGATTTGGTGAACGAAATAAAAGGAAAAGAAAATGTAAATGAAATCTTTTTTATTTTTAAAAATTTGGTCACCCTTGGAAAACGAAGAGGAAAAGCATTAAAAGTGAAAAAATAGAAGCAATTTTGTATTTCTAGATGTAAATTTTCTCCATCTCTTGGATTTCTATCAATTTTTAGAAATTTGTTTGTTTACTGTTTATTTAAGTACATGAGAGAGTAGGATAGAGGATTGCTTTCCTTTCCTTCTTTTTTTTCACTAACAATTTCTAAGAACCAAAACAAAGCCTAAGTGTGAACATTGTCTAAATTTAGAAATTGTGCATGAGATGATCCTATTCAAGAAATAGAAGCTACCAATAATGGCAGCACCACTAAGGATGGAATAGTATATGTTTTGATGGAATTTGTCACATAAAAAAAGAAAAAAAAATTTAAATGCCCTATGCACATCAATTTTTGTTTTCATTTTTGCACACCTTGGTGTCATTGTCACTTTGGATTTTTTTGTTTTGAGCAACATGAGCTATGATTGCTTATTTGTTTTGTCATTTATGTGAGATGAATTGAGTGTTCTGTTATTTTTACTTCTATTTTTTAATTTTCAAAATTTTAACTTTGAATTGATTAGGTTGGACTAATAAATGTCTCATAATCTAGCATGTACATAGCCTCTATTATGTATATTGGGCCCAATGTGATAATATATTCAAGGCTCATACTAGTGTAGTAAAGGGTTTTTTTGAAATTGTAGGGGTAGCGATCATGCCTACTTGCCACCCCCTATCTAGGTCCATCCTCGTTTGTTGGGTTTGTTGTATATTTGCGGTTGTGTATTGGGCCCAATGTGATACTATATTCTTAGCTTTCCAAATAAAAAGCAAATTTTATTTAAGGACATACTTGATTTTGCATTAATTAACAAGTTTGGGTACATATACATTAATACAGAGGAGGTGACCAGTTAATGAAAAAAAAAAAGAAAGAAAAAGAAATCTACAGGGAGTGAGCCCATATAGTTTGGAGATAATTAAGAGGTAATACTAGTGTAGGGGTGGGTGGTGATTACCCCAACATGCCATCCCCTGTCTAGGTTCATCCTCGTTCATTGGGTTTGTTGTATACTTGTGGTCATGTATTGGACTTTCTTTAATAGTTGAATATTTAATTTGATGTGATTTTTATAATATTTATAATTTCTCTTCTATTGATTGACAAAAAAAAAATGTCTACCCTAACAAAAATTCATGAGACGCCACTAGCTACCAAGAATGGTAATGAGAGACTGTTGAAAAAATGTTAAAAGTGTTTAGAATATATATTAAACCTAAGTTCTAACTGGACTATTATGAAAGTTTTGGTTTTGAATATTGGTTTCCTTCAAATAATATTCCTCCTTAAAATCCTATTCTGTCAGGTTTAAGATGGATTAGAATATAGAAATAGTGGTTAGTTTGTTTCTAATATTAATATTTTACGTATACACACACATGCAGAGGGTAGAGAGCAATGAGGTTTCTCTTAGGTTAGGAAGGAGCAATAGAAGTATTCACTTGTGAGAACATAGTTCAAGGTCATTGCTTTGCACATTTTTGCCTTCGCTATTTTATTTTAATTTGCATTGGTTGATAAATGAAAATGTGTGTTTAGGTTTTCCATATGATCATCCCAATTAATTGAGAAGGAAATTCATGAAAGAGTTTAGAACTAGCCATGGTTTTTTTGCATTAGATTGTTGGCTTGGCAGCAAATGTAATTTATGTCTGTGTGACGGAGATGTTGATATTCATTGAGTGAGAAGGTGATGTGTAGAGGAACACCACTTAATAGAGTTTGGGCATGTTGAAATAGTATTGCTGACTGCATTTATGAGATATTTTGTAAATTGATGGTGCAAGAAAGAGAGAGGAAGGGTAAAAATAGGCATAATAGTATACATTTAGTAGGGAACAAAAGGCAAGATATTGGGATATAAAAGTCAAGAAGTTTTGTCTCATTTTCTCAGCTGTTGGGATAAGGCACTGTCTGTATGATTGAGCAACTCTCAAATTTCTCTAATTAGTTCGAATGTGATTTTTAATTAATGCATGGATACTCATTCATCTTGGAATCCTTTTCTTCATTACTCTTATTTGAATATGTTTTGGAAACTAAAGGTTTGAGTTATTCTTTCTACATTGCCAAAGAATATGCTGTTCTGGTCAATATTACACTTGTAGCTCTGTTCAGTCTTAGAAACATCTTCTTCCATTTGATTGGTGTGTTTAATATTGTTTTGTCAGTAACTCTACCTATATGGTTCTTTCTGTGATTGAATCAAATAATAGTGAGCAGTTAAATTAAGGTATCCTGTTGCAGCTAGTTTATTTGATAACACTAATTGCATTTAACACTCCTTTTGGTGTAATAATTTTGAAGACATTGGTCTCAAATGTATCCTTTATCATTGTTGTTGTCCAAAATTGAATATTTTAGGATAAAGATTCTTTTTTTTGTTTGATTCACTTTTCAGAAAATTGAGTCTTTTATTTTTCATTTTTGTTTTTTTTTTAGTGAATTTTTTTTAAAAAATATTGTACGCAATTTTTTTATTTTTTAGATACACCTAATCTAGATACACTTAAAAGGTATAATATTGAGAAGAAAAAAAACTTTAAAAAATTCACCAAATACAAAAAAAAACAAAAATGAAAATTCAGTGCATTTTCTTATTTTGTTGTATTCAACGAATTTTTCAAAGATTTTTGTACAACTCCAAACCAAACGGAGATGCCCACTATTTATTTTTATCGCAGAGTGATGACTTTTATGTGGTAAAAAAAGTGGTAAATGAAGAAAAAGGCTTCATTGGATATACGAGTCATGTTTTTGAATACTCATCATTGACCTGAATTTCCCTTACATCCTGAGGATTCTTGTATACTTATTTCAGTCTTTGGCAAATTCATAGTTTTGTTGTAGCATCTTTTAACCAACTCAAGTCAATTCAACATGTCCTATTTTGTCATTTTATTCTATAAGCTGTAAGTTAATTGAATTGTTTCCTTACTATCTCAAGGATGTTAATTTTGGCGTCATCCTTTTGCTATCATGGCCCTCAATATGTATGGTCAATAGCACCACTATTTCTTGAAGGTGCAGTTGTAGGTTCTTCATTGCATTATCCTTCTTCATTGGTCTCTCATTTTATCTCCTATAGTTGCTTTTTCTTCCATCTCATTAATTTAAGAGTATTGCTTTACAAACAAAAAAATCCGTACGTAATTTTCATACATAATGATGTCATTCATTGTGAACCTTTCACTTCAAAACAAAACACCATTTTAGTTGAATTTATTTACAATAACGGCATTGGCGCATCATTCTTGTCAAGTTTTTTGCATGAATTTTATGTATGCATAGAATTTTTCTTAATTTAATTAACTTTTAGCTTTATCATTTCTTGTTGGGTGATTCTATATACACGCCATACAAACTCTCAGTACACACTACAGTGTTCGGATATAAATTTTTGAACAAAAGTTAAATGTTCGGATATAAATGTATGAACATAAAACAATTGTTCAGATATAAATAATTGAAAGGAATGCATATTTGAACAATTTATTTTTGTTCATAACTTTAAATTCAAACATTTGACATTTTTTTAGAAGTTTATATCTGAACACCATTTATAGAATATACTGAGAGTTTGTCTGGTGTGCAAATAGAATTTCCCTTTCTTGGTATATGGGATATCCAACAATCTCATTATGGCTATGCTCATTTTGTGAACACCTTTCTTAGTTCTCTTTTCCCAGTATTCTTAGTTTGTTTAACATCTTATTCCACATGGACTTAAAAAAGTGAGATCAGATTATTTGTGGAAAGGCAAATTACACCGGTGGTCCTTACATTTTTCTCTTGTGTCATTTTGGTCCCTACGCTTCCAATTTGCTCAATTTTGACTCTTAATTTTAGATATTGTGTCAATTTGGTCCAATTGATAATACTGTTAGTGTTTTTGACAAAAAATAATCACTGAATAGGTTGAGGTTAACTACAGAGTTGAGTAAGTTTATGATTTTGTTCTTAAAAATGCGACGCATGTCACTCATATGCGTATTTTTTATAAATAAAATAAAATAAAATGCTAAGAGTTGTAATCAATTGGACCAAATTGAAACAAAGTCATAAATTCAGGGTCAAAATCGAACTAATTGAAATTACAGGGACCAAAATGACATGAGGACCAAAGTATAATGACTATTGTCGTAATTTGCACTTTGTGGAATAGGGCAGTCCATTGTTGATTTGGGATTTGCCACAGGTAACTGAATCTTGTAAACTATGCCTCTTCATCTTAAAAATGTGTCACTTGAAGTTGGATTGCAAGTTTACTCTGTGATTCTTCATTTACTTCAATACCCCCCTTTCTATTTTTCTCCTTTTCTATTTTCTTATTATTTGTTTTGAGGAGGGTGTGTTTTCAGTTCTTGTTGGGACAGAAACCACAAACCATGCCAATATTTAGAGTGAATAGCAGTGTCATTTTGTAATTGTTAGAATTAATTATTATATATTCGTGCTACAACATTTATGTTTACTCCACCTTTTTTATTATTATTATTTATATTTCTTTATTTTTTAAAATTTTATTTTAATTTATAAGTAAGAGTTGTGGAATTAAACAAAACCATCTTAAAGGGGCCAACCTTGTGTATTCAAAAAGAAACCTGGGGTTTGTTCATCCATGGGCATATACAATTCATCATAAGATGAAACAGAGAAAGGGTAGTCCTCTCTCAACCAAAATAAATAAATAAATAAAGGAGTAAAGACCCTACTTTGCCTGATATTCGAGGCTAGCTGGGGGTCGCACATATCTGGGGTTGTACCAAGGATTTCATCGAAGATTGGGTCAGGGGGTTCCTTGTTATTTAAAAAAGGAAGATAACTCAACATTCTCAAAGGATCTCCTTTTTCATTCCCCCACAATAGTTCACAATTGTTTAAGAGTTGGTCTTCTTAACACCCCCACCCCACCACAAAAGAGGGGGGACTGTAAGAAAAACACATGCCTTGTTATCTCTTTGGATTGTGCATAGTGTTTCATGTCCCTTCAATTGTCTTTCTAATAGCTCCTCTCCTTCATGTTGCAGGCATCTCAATGCCTTTATGACAGCCTACATGCAGCGACTCATCCCGAGGCAGATTTTCTTTTGAATAGGAATATAGGTCTCATGTTATCTTTTTTCCTTCCTTTCTCAAGTCAAAAGATTATGAAATCAAACTGTTTCCTTTGCTAGCATAAAGGAGTAAAGACGTGAATTGGCGTTTAATTAGTCAGTTCTCTAGTTCCTTCTTTAATGTCTCGCTCCCTGCGGGATCACTTGAATGGTTGTTTGGTATTGAAAAGTTTGGTGTACAATCTCTTGTGAGAGTAATTGACTAGATTTTTGTTGCTCTTACTCGCATGTTTCTTCCAGAATATCATGCACTTCATTTTTCTTGTGTTCACTCTCCTAGCATTGACATGGCTAGTTCACTGCATTTGAAATTATTGGAGACCCGTTAATGTGATCCCTCTTGTATTCCTTGCTTGTTTGGATATTTGATTTGTGGAGAGAGTTATTTATTAATTTGTTTTTTGTTTTTCAAAAAATATATAGAAAGCTTATTTTACAAGCTGTTTTTGAATTTTTTTTGGGGATTTATATTTCTTAAAAGAACTCATTTTTTAGGAAATATGAAAAGGTAGTTTTTTAATTTTCTAAAACTCGTTTATGCACAAAAATGAAAACAACAGACGTTTTCAAACTTTACATATTTTTGTTTTTTTAAAACACAAACCAAAATCAAAGAAAAACAAAAACAAGACCAAATTGAGATCTAAAGCATCTTTCCTTTTTTATTTTTTTATGTTCACTGATCTCGATACAAATTTGAGATCTAAAGCATTCGAGCTGTACCTGTAGTTAGGGTTGCAAATGAACTGATCTGTTTATGAACAAGTTCAGCTTGGCTCGGTTCATTTAGTAAACGAGTCGAGCTCGAGCTCGAATATTAGGTTTGTTTAATAAACGAGCCGAGCTCGCATAAGCTCAGCTCGGCTCGTCAACCAAGCTCGTTTATCTTTATTTAAATTATATAATAAATATATTATTTATATATTAAATAATATTTTTTATTTAAACATTTTTATTTAAAATTATATAAATAATATTTAAAAAAAATTATCGAGCTGAGCTAAGTTCGAGTTTCATTAATGTTAGCGAGCCTAATTTTTTACCGAGTCGAGTTCGAATTCAATAAACGAGTTCAATTAAACAAGTCATGTTCAAACTCAGCAAAGCTTGGCTTGGTTTGTTTGTAGCCCTATTTGTAGTAGAGAAGGGTTTCTTAAACACAAGAACCACAGTCAGCATTTCTCATTCTTTTGAGTAGGCAACTGTAAAATTCATGGCTATTGTATACATGAAGTGTTAAAAAATACATGAAGTGTTAAAAAAAATACATATATATTTGAAAAAATTCTTTCTCGCTTGAATCTGGTGCCACATTTGAGTTCTTCGTTCCTCTAGCGGTATATTTTGAGCCTCCTAAGAAACAATTGCAAAGACAACGGCACGGATTTGGGGAAATACGCTTGTTAGGAAAAACATGCAATGTATCCCATTTGGATTGGATAATTTGGAGAAAAGAAAGAAAGAAAGAAATGAGTCTCTCTCGAATTACTTGTTTAGATAACTTAACGTGCAAGAAATAGTGAAGGTTTTTTTTTTTTTTTTTTTTTTTTTTCGTTTTTTCATTCTTTTTATTTTTATTTTTCATGGATTTAGGTAGAGATTTGAAAAGGAAAAAAGAAAATATTTGTAAAATGTAATTACATTTCATTTCACCCACATTTTTTTTTCTTTTTTTCAAATTTCTATATAAATTTATGAACCAAACACAATATAAAACTCATTGAATATCTATAGATTTGGAAAGATTTAGAGAAAAAGATGGAGTTCAGCAATTACTTTGTTTGGGAATTGGCTATTTTAGTTGACTTATTTTATTTTATTTTATTAAAATATGTGCAGAAAAGTAGAGAGAGTTATGGGATGCCCCAAGGAGTACCCCAAGCGTGCCTGACAGTTTAGACTTCCAATCTTCTATCTAGTTTCACAAGTGCAATGTGAAATATAAATGAGAGTCCAAATCCGACAAATCTATAGAAAATCTATTAATTGCAACATTTGCCAAAAATAGATTGCATCACTAGATCTTAGAGTCGCCACCTAATCTTTTGAGAAAATTAGGAAACCTATGGACTCATGCCAAAGGCCACTGTTTGTCACAGCCAAAGATGGCTTTGTTTGGAGCCTTAGGTCTGAGGGGGGGAAAATCATTAATTGAGTACTCCCCGCTCACCCAATCAAAGAATAGATCTATGTTAAACCATGATATGAGTTTTATAAATGATATATGCACATGTTCCGATTATTATTAATGCTACAAATTACTATGTAGAGTAATCAAGTATAGACTGTGTTACTCATTTTGGAATGCATTTATCTCATGCATTTTAAAAGGGTTTTGAAAATGTACAACTCAAAGGAAATTGAGCTCACAAGCATAAAATCAATATCATCTCAACTTAAGCAACGCAACTTCCATCCACTGGCAATCATAGAAATAGATCAATTAAGCAAGTAACCGCATGGTAAAATGGTAGACATAATAAGAAAATCATGCACAGACGGGATGCTAAAGTTATAAATGCTTTGCATTGGGCAAAAAGATGAAGAAAAATGTTAGCAAAATATGCATGATCCTATATGTAAAATACTAATGCAGCACATACACAAAGAATGTAGACTCTGTTATTAACACATGACATGTAGATCATCTCAAAACATAAGACAACGCACAAAATCACATAGCATAAGCCCACAAATGCAAATGAGCCAAATCTAGATGTATGAAATATGGATGCAAGGCATGGATATGATAAAAAAGGAAAATGTGATGCTATTAACAGATATGGAAAGATGAGAAATAAGGGGGATAGAAAGAAATTGTGATTGGAAGACATACATAGCAAAGGGATAAAAAAAAAAAAAAAAAAATGGAGGTTAAAAGTTATTATAGCAAGCATTTACAATGAAAGGAATAAAAGAAGTGGGGTTAAAAATTATTACAACAATGAAATGAATAAAAATAAGTGGGGTTGAAAGTTATTACAACAATGAATTTATTTAATTAAATAGAAGCTGAATCTAACAAATCATGAGAAAATAAGGAGAGAAGTATAATACAAGCCGTAAGCGCCCAAGAGATCATTTGTTGGAAATTGCTCTGTTCTGCCTAGAAAAGTCATCTGGCCAAACAAATAAATGGTCTGGCCGGATGAAAGAACTATTGGCCGTACCTTTATTTGTCCGGCCAGATAGAAAACCTAGAAAACCCTATTTTGTGCAGCAAAATCAAAACAGAGCAAACAAAACATTTTCAAAGGATGCTCATTCTTTCTATTGCTTCATATCATGGGAATGCTCAAGGAAGATGTAGATAGGCTTTATTCATCATACTACAATAACAAATGCTATAAGATATGTACAAAAGCTATTAAATGAACAAAAACTAATTTGTGCATGAATTGAAGCTAAAAAGTAGGTCAAGCCCAAAGACATAGACAGTAACTTCCTTTAATACTCTAAGTCCATACTATTAATTGGAGAGAGCAGATTGTTATCATTTCTAAGGGAGAAACTTAAGTAAGGGATTACATCATCAAGAGTAATTGGAAACTTATCCTTATACCCATGAAATATGGATTCAACATCCATTTCCGTGCGCCAATTTGATCAAGAGGAGAATTTCTAACACTTTTGATAAAGAATCTTTCACTTAGACTTCAAACAAAACAAAGAGAAAGAGGAAGATAGCAAAGGATCATCCAAATGATTCCATAAAACAACCACAAATACCAATTATGATTGAGTATGGGTTGAATCACATGAACCAAAACACTTGAATGATGAAAAAGAGATGAGAAAATTACATGAAAGTAAAATGAAGTTATACTACCATTCTATGGATGAGTGGCAAAGCCCTCCACATGCCAAAGCTAAGAGAATTACATAAAAAAAAAATTAAAAAAAAAAAGAGTTACAGGAAAATAAAGAAAGATTACACTACAATTCTATGGATGGGTGGCAAAGCCCTCCACATCCCAAAGTTAAAGAATCACATGAAAAAAAGAAAAGAAAAGAGTTATGTGACAGTAAAGAGAGATTTCACTACAATTTTATGGGTAGGTGGCCAAGCCCTCCACAACCCAAGGAAAATCGCATGTTAGAGCAACAAAAGCTATAGAAAAGAAGAGGATGAAGAGAGAAAAATATGAGAAAAGGTTCAAACTTTATCTTCCAAAGGAAGGAAAAGCTTTTGATTATCAAACTCCCCTACTAGCACCCTCAAGGCTTTTAGAGCTGGCTTGAATACTTAGCAATAAGCTCCAAGATCAAGCTTTAATGGTGTTTAGGTTGTGTATGAATCAAGAGAGAGGTACAAGAGGTGAAAGGCTTTGAGTTGAGGTGGTGTGATGGCCAAAACAAGTGGAAGTGAGCTCTAGCTTCTTGAAAACAATTCTTCTCCCTTCCAAATGAAGCCAAAAATTCTCCACCCTCAAGAATGAGGTGGAGAGGTGTACTTATAGACTTTTGAGGCAAAATATCTCAGATATTTATGTGAAACTTGCGTAGGAAACTAATTTTCCTGAAATTGTTCTGTTTCCTAGACAACTCATCTGGCCAAACAAAAATTATTCGGCCAGCAAATTATTCATTTGGCCAGCACTTTTTTTGTACAGCAAGATGAAAAATTGTAAGGCCAGATTATTTTTTGTACGGCCAGATTAGTTTTTGAAGGAAAAAGCATGATTTTTTTCCAGAAAATTTCCCTACCTTCTACTCATCTCCACATTGTCCTTGCTTGATTTACTGAAAAAGTATGACACTTGAAATTTGAAATATGAGCCTCGGAACTTTATAGAAATTTTTGGATCCACACGACAAAAACATTTTGGAAAAGGGTTTTGAACAAGCCTACAGTAGTTTGGCTAAAACGGGTGTAAGGTTAGAATTAAAACTTGAATCCGGCTCTCCTGTTGAGAAATTCGTAAGGTAGCACATTCCAACTTTTATCATTGGATGTTCGAAAAAAAGTGTCCAAGTTTTAAGGCCAGTCAAAATAGAATGGATGTCTACAAGAGTAATGTGACAATTTATAGTGATTTTTTGATTTTTTTTATAGCTAAAATCCCAAGTCTCCAAATGAGGAACTCTCAAAATAAATAAATATAAATAATGAATATAAGTTGCACCAAATAGTCTTATTATTATCTACTAAAAGAAAGTTGTAAATATAAGAAACAAGGGTATAAATGTATGTAAATTTAACTTGCCAATTGTACGTTGTATTTTTTATTTTATTTTTATTAAAAGCATGAGACTTAATATATTGAACATTCAACAATATTGTGTCCAATAAAGTGTCTCGAAGTACAAAAAGTATCAAAAGGGAGAGCCTTTATATTTGGGAAGAGAAGGCCTCTATGATGGGAGGAAACTTCTATGAACAAACAAAAAATAAATTCACCACTAAACAAATACTATCAAACACGTTCACGATTTCTTTCTGAAGCATTGAAAAAAAAAAAAAAATGGCTTCACAATCTGTCCATGATCACCATCAATATTTACAGTTTCGTAATCCACACCTCTACAACATAAATAAATTATTTTGGATCTAAAGTGGTAACCTAGTATATAAAAACACATTTCGTAATGTCAAATTTCAATCTGGAGTCAGTTCTAATGAAAACTTCCTCAGTGGCAGGCTGATAATGAAGAGGAAATGAACAGTAATAACTAACATGTTGATGAATTGGAAAGAAGAATAAAATCCAGAGAAAAAAAATAACAATGGAAAAACTGTCAGAAAAGATAAGAAATTGAGAGAAAGAAAGACTAGCAATTGAGGGATTAATTACCAATAAAAATTTATAATTCAAATATGGGTAATGCTATGGTATACACTATATGCAAGTTATGAAATTTGTGGTGTTGATTATCATAATAATTTAATTCTATAAAAGTCATAACTAAAAAAAAAAAAAAATTATAATCAAACACCACATTAGATATAAGCAAAGAATTCCTAAATCATAACTAAAATAATATCATAATCAACATTATAATAAGTCATAACCAACACCACAATATATATAACTAAGTCATAACTAACACTTCAATAGAGCATAATCAAATATCACAAAATGCCGCAACTAGGGTGGATATGATACACATGCCATAGAATTTCCCTTCAAATATAATGAGTTTAATAGTTAATATTCAAACAAGGGGTCATTTGGGAAGATTACATTTTGGATAAATTACACTTTGCCGGTATGTTTAATCACTTTTTCACTTTGGTCCTTAAAATTTGTTTCTTCTTACTTTGGCCTTTTATGTTTTAAAATTTTTTCACTTTACTCCTAAAGCTAATCTTCGTTCAAAATTAAATAGAAAATGTCACAATAAATATTACATAATATAAAAAATATATTATTATATTACAATGATGGGCCAAAATAGAAAAAACTTGGAGCATAATGGGCCAAAATAGAAAATTAAAAATTAAAAAAAAAAAAAACTTTAATGGCTAAAGTGAGAAAATAGCCAAACATAAAGAGGACAAAATTTACCCATTACATTTTAGTAAAAAAAAAAAAAAAAAGACAAAAAAAAAAAAAAAAAAAGGGTTAACAGATTGTTTCATTTCACTCTACTGTTTACAAATTATTTCATAAAAAAGTTACACAATTAATTCCCAAATAACTCACTTTTCTTCACATCATATATTAATTTATAAATCACTCCCCTCTCTTAATTTATTTTATTTTATTTTAAATTTTTTTTTTTTTCAGTTGGACAAAATAATGTAAATTAAACAAAATAAATAAACACAAAAATAAATGAAGCGTGCAAATGGAGCTGCTCCGGGCTTATTATATTATGCCCATTCCGACACGATAGAGATAGTTTATCTAACGGCCACACATGGCCTTCTTCACCTCCTGCCCTTCGCAGCATCAGAAGCAACTCTACTCATTCACTCTCTGTAAGTGTCCATGGACTCTTAATTCCTTCAATTTCCACTTTCCATCTCATCTCCTCACTTTCTCACATCCCAAACACTCACTCCAACCATGTTTCTCACCACTTCTTGTAGTTAAAGCACACGCCACCAAGTTATCTAGCACAGAACAAGAACCCTCAAATAAACTCATGAATCATACAACAGATAAACAAACTGTTTCTGGGTTTTCTCATTCTAGGCTTAAGAACAAATGGGTATGCAAAAAACCTGTGAAAAAGAATGAAAATTTTGAAAAGAGTGCACACACAGGGGAGAGAATGGATTCTAGGAAAAGGAGAGAAATGGGTTCTGGGTTTTCTTCTATGAGCTCTAAAGATGAAAATTTAGTGAGAAAATTGACAGAAACTATTGGAGGTATATTAGTTAATGAAAAGGAGGATAAGAAGTCCAAGAAGGGTTCTGATAAGGAGAAGAGAGTGGAGAAGATGGCAAAGGGGCCCAAGAAAAGTAAGGTCGATTCGCCGGGGTTTAGATTGAGGATTGGGTTGGATATGTGCTCCAAGAAAGGGGATTTCATGGGTGCACTTAAACTGTTTGATTTGGCTGAGAGAGAAGGTATTGAGATGGGACAGTACCATTATACTGTACTCTTGTATCTTTGTTCTTCTGCAGCTACTGGTGTTGTTCGTCCTGCAAAGAGCGGGAGTGGCAATCGGAGTTTGAGTACTGTGAATTCCGAAGATTTGGGTGAAGTTGGGAAGGTTTGTGAGGCCAATTTTCGTAATGCTGAATCAAATATTTCAATATCAGATGATGGGTTGTTGGCTGAATCCATTGACCATCATTCTATGCATTTGGATAGAGTAGAGTTGGATTCTAATGGGTTTCGAAGCAAAGTAGGAAATGATGCCAATGGAGTTGCAAGAGCAAATCCTCAAGTTATAGATGGGTGGATTCATCTAAATGGTGATTATGATTTAAAAACTATCAAAGATGGTAACAACCTGGAAAATTATGAAATTCGGGTGAGTGAAGATTTCAAGAAGTATGCAATCCAGAGAGGATTTGAAATTTATAAGAAAATGTGTTTGGAAAAGGTCCCAATGAATGAAGCAAGCTTGACATCTGTTGCTAGAATGGCTCTCGCAATGGGTGATGGTGATATGGCATTTGATATGGTAAAGCAAATGAAGGCATTGGGGATAAACCCTAGATTGAGGTCATATGGTCCTGCTCTATCGGTCTTTTGCAATTGTGGAGATATTGACAAAGCGTTTGCTGTTGAAGAACACATGTTGGAGCATGGTATCAATCCAGAAGAGCCTGAACTGGAGGCACTCTTAAGATTAAGTATAGAAGCGGGTAGAAGTGACAAGGTTTATTATTTGTTACACAAACTTAGAACCGGTGTAAGGAAGGTCTCACCGTCTACTGCTGATTTACTCGAAAAATGGTTCAAGAGCAAAGTAGCTTCAGAAGTAGGGAAAAGAAATTGGGATAAAAGATTAGTAAGGGAAGCAATTGGAAATGGCGGTGGAGGCTGGCATGGGCAAGGTTGGTTGGGTAAAGGGAAATGGAATGTTACACGCACATTTGTTGGGGATGATGGCTTGTGCAAGTGCTGTGGTGAAAAATTGGCAACAATTGACCTTGATCCTATAGAAACCGAAAAGTTTGCTGAATCAGTTGCAACTTTAGCTACACAAAGAGAGAAAAATTCGAGCTTCGAGAAATTCCAAGTACGAGAATCTGCTACAATACTCATTTAGCTGGTATAAGTTGGTCTGATGAAGTAAATAAGGAAACTTTGTTGTTTGCAGAAATGGCTTGACTACTATGGACCGTTTGAAGCAGTGGTAGATGGAGCAAATATTGGGCTTTTCACCCAAAGGAAATTCAAACCATCCAAGGCAAGTCATTTAATGGCTTATATGGGTGAAATGTGCAGAATTTTGGGCTCATTTGGCATTGTTTTCAATTTCCTCTTTCTATTCTTGAAAACAGCACAACTAAAACTGACTTCAAAAATTCATTTTGCATGTTTTTACAAATGCTTTCTAAAAATATCCCTTTAAGGAAACACTTAGAAGTGTTTTTTTGAATTTCAAAAATTGTTTATGCCAACGATGGGTTTTTTATTTTTTTCTCAAACTTTTTATTGTTTTTAATTTAAGAAACATGAATTTTTTTATACAAAAAATGAAAATGATACCAAGCAGACCCTTTATTTTTATTCCTTGTTTTCGATAATTGGTCTTGTTATCCTGACAAGGAGGGCCTTTTAGGTAAATGCCGTTGTGAATGGAATTCGTCAACTGCTTCCTTCAAAGAAGTGGCCGCTCATTGTGTTGCATAACAGGCGTGTCACTGATGACAATATGAATAAACCAGTAAATAAGGCACTTGTTGAGAAGTGGAAGAATGCTGATGCACTCTATGCGACACCTACTGGATCAAATGATGATTGGTGAGATATGCATTTCATATTTCTGCAGAAATAATCTTTTTCCCCACCACTTTTTTGTTGGTCTAATTAGTTATTTTTAGTTTCAATTCCGATTGTACGACCTTGATCTTAATTCTTTATGATTTATCTGCATTTAAATTGCCATGGGTTATACCTGTGTTTCAGGTACTGGTTGTATGCAGCTATAAAGTTCAAATGCTTACTCGTGACTAATGATGAGATGAGAGATCATTTATTTCAACTTCTGGGGAATGATTTCTTCCCCAAATGGAAAGAAAGGCATCAAGTGAGTAGTAGCATTCAAAAATCAAATTTTATAAAGTAGGGGATGTAGGTTCAGAAGATGCTAAGGTTGGTGGTACCATATATTTTCATTTCTAAATTGCTTTATTTAACTACTCAGGACTGCCACTAAAAATAAAATCAAATAACTGATTAGCTCCAAGATTATGTAATTTCAAGACTCTCTCTGTTTCAGTGGTGTGGTTCATCTTCATTACTTCAATTTTAAGCATAGGGAGGAATCTTGCAGATTATTAGATTAATAGTCTGTTTGCTGACAACAGCTCAAAAAGTCGCAGTTGCATTTTCTTCCTTCTTTTTTTTTTTTTATTATTTTATTTTATTTTTTATGTCTCTAGTGATTTTTTATTTGTTTATTTATAATTTGTGTGAAAAGTTTTACTTTCCAGAATAGTCTAGTCTAGAAGGATCTAAAAAGTAAAAGAAGTTCAAAAAATCCAAAAAAAAAAAAAAATTAACTACACACACACACACACAAAAGCCACTTTTTTTCAAATTCTTTGTATTTTTCTTTAACTTTTTAGGTTTGTCTAATCTAGCAGGCCCTAAGTAAATTGTTTTTGTAATTTTTAAAAAACAGTTCACTAAAGACCAAAAAAAAAAAGATGGTCAACAAAAAAAGTTACTAAAAAAGCAATTGCTAAACCCACTAATAGTTGATGTTCTTTAGTACTGTTTGCCATATTTCTTGACTGATACTCTGTCCAAAATATGTACTGCTCTCTAAAAGGGAAAGAAGAAGAAGAAAAACTTTACTTTTTCTGAAGGTTTTCATACTAGGTTTGCTTAAGCAGTTTCCTAATGTGGTATTGTTTCTTTCTTAATGGAAGGTTCATTTCCGCTTTTCTGATACTGGTCCAATGTTCCACATGCCGCCTCCTTGTTCCATTGTAATTCAGGTCTGTATCCTACTATCCTGCTATTTTTGAATCACTTCTTGTGTTCTATGTCAGCACTGTGTGTGTGTGTTCTGGGCTTTAGACTGACAAAAGAGTCCATACATATGCTTAACAGGAATCAGAGAAAGGCCATTGGCATATTCCAATTGTTTCCGAGCATGACTATGAAGGGGAAAGAACATGGTTATGTGTTACGCGTGCTAACTCAGCTGGGACAACACTAGTTTCTTCCACCAAACGTGAAGGTAATTATCAAGTTCAGTTAGAAAAATACAAAAAATTCCCATCCTTACAAGTTGGGGTTGGTAATATGAAATGGTCTCTTCCACTCAACTTCTTGGTATAAACATAATTTTGCTAAAGGAGTGTTTGGAATGTGTCCATGCATACGAAATCATTCAATCACATCTTAAATATCAACTTTTTTCTCCAATGTTTGTTCTCATATCATGCCAATTCTGTTTATGCTATAAAACACAAGTTTGAAATGACCTGATTCTGTGTTGAATGGGTCTGTCTTTAAATGTTTGAGTACTGTGGTTATTCGTTGTATACTATTGTTAGTGGCGATGAATCCAATCTCTTACAAAGATCCTATTTTGGTTTCTTGATGCATCCACCTGCATCCACCCTAAAGAATTCACTATTGTGGGGTTGTTGTGAGACATGGTTGTTCTTTGTGTTTGAAAATAATATTTTTCTCTTAAGAGCATCATTAAAAACAACTTGCTGAAACTAATACATTAAACAGTCTCAATTCCTTTTTACATTGGTACATGCTTACTGTTGTGCTTGAATGGTTCCAATCACAAAAACAGTGAAGAGAAGCAAATCAAACGCACAATACACAAGTTATACATGGTTCGGCAATGTGCCTACTTCCATGGAAAAGAGGAGATCAAATCCAGTATGTGCAATGAGGATTACAGAACTCTGAACCTAGAGACTCAACCACTCTACAATGCTATCACACTCTCAAATTGAAAACACCAGCCAAAAAATACAATAAATACCTCCAAACTTGGGGCCTTGACCCTTATTTTCCTTGTAGTAAATCCGATAATACAGTAAAAATGCAAGACACCTCATAACACTTATAACACGGTGCAGAGCATCCATAACGTCTATATCAATATTTGCACGTATTTGCTAATTATGGAGAATAATATGGTTTCCATCTAAAAATTATTCTCCATAATGACATTTCCTTTGTTACACTAATATGACATTTGAAATTTTAAGTTAAGTAGCATCAGGCTTGGTAACCTATTGCAAATCAATCCATGCGACTACATGGTTAACATATGCAAATCCATATATGTTTATTATGGTAATACATGCACGTACATCTCATTAGGGTATGTATATCACAACTTAAATATCTACTCTACAATTTTCCTTGATATTTGTCTAGCAGGCTCGCCTTTTTATGCTGATCAAGGGCCTCAGGCTTGCTTGCTTGCATGTCTATGAATTGCTAGAACAAATTAATTGTTGATCCTATCTTGTACCCAGATTGATTTTATCTATTGATTTCTTGATTTCACTTGTATAAAACAGAATCACAATCTCCAGTCCTTCACAAGAAAGGACTTGCAAGCTCAGATACTCAAACCAAAGCTGAGTCAAAGCTAACCCCAATGGATCAAAGCAACCACTACAACTCTAGACACCCGCCTCAAGAAACTTACAGGAACCTCAGAAATATATTGTCGACAACCATGTTCTCAAAGCATCCAACAATCCTGCCAGATATTGAGGCTGCAGAGAAGCTCGGTGGCTGTGTTATTGATTTTGACATATGAAGTAAACAGCTAAGATGTTCAGAAGCTTGAATTACGCTTGCTGGATCTTGTATATTCTTTCATTTCAGCCCCTGCAGCGTCGCTAAAGACAATTATCAAGTTGAAACTTTTATGGTTTCCAGATGCAGAACCTGTTTTGCTCTCTTGGCGTTCAGTTTACTTTGATAGGATTAAGCAGACAAGATTCAACCTTTTTGCTGTCTAAGGTCGGGGATTTGTTCTGCTTTGTCCCCAGCTACGCATGGGTGGGAGCGAAGAAGGCCGGCTTCCTATTCCTTAGTTGAGTACTCTGCTTCCTTTTCATTTTTTTTTTTCGTTTTTTTTCATATATGTAATGTATGCATATATTTTTTTAAAGCTGTTCTTCAAAAAATGCAGTTTTTTTAATCTTTTATTTTTGCGCTTTAGTAAGCTGATTAAGGATTGTGGGACTAAAAGACCGTAAAATATTAAAATTGTGAAGGGCAAAAAAAAATGTCAACTAAAAACAAAGAAAAGCAGCTTAAAAAGTTATTTGTCAATTAAGTTTCCTTTTTCTTATCTCTACTGAATATCTTAAATTAATCTCCATAAAAATTGAAGAAATTTTTTTTAAAAAAATCACTAAAAAAGAAAAACCTGAATAAAAAAATTAATTTCGAACAATAACAAATGTGTATATACTAACAAAAATTTCTGAAGCCACCACTACCTTCATTGTGTATACTTTTATGTGCAATATGATTTTGAATATCCATTTTTAGCTTCTATGATAGTTGTTAACTTTGTACTGAAACATTTGTGTAATTTTGACTTTTTGAGATGCAATCTTTCTTTAGATGCTCAAGGAGGTTCTGATCCATATCATTTTCACATTGTTTGTCTTTTGCTGAGCTGAAAGAAAGAACAATAGATTTTTGGTGTATTTTAAGCAATGTTGGTATTGGTCACTGTTTTATGATGTGGTTATTTGAATTTATAGTGTATATTTAAACTTGATGCTGTACAGATCACACTCAAAATAAATTTGATCCAAAATTTAGCACTTTATTGTAAAATCCCATTTGGGAGAGTTTTGGATTGGGGAGTCCTCCATTTTTTTAATACTCTTGGAAGTCTTAATGATTGCATTTTTCTCGGATTTAATCACATAGTTTTTCTATTTGGTTGTAGGAATGGAGGACAATATCATGTTATTATGTTCTTACAATATTAACAACGTTGTCTTTATGGTCGATGCTACGTTCACGTTTAGTATATTTGATTTTCCGAATATTACATTGAAACCTGAAGATGTGGTCGCCACATTTGGAGGCAGATTTGAATGTAAAATCGCGCAATGGAGACGACCAAAATGGATGTGGCCCAAATTCGGAAAACCCTAAAACCTCGCAGGTATGGTTTCTGAAAATATTATATTGAATCTTGAAGATGGGGTTGCCACATTTGGAAGAAGATTTGGACGAAGAATTGCCAGTGGAGATGGTGCATCGGTGGCAAAATCGAGTGTGGAACATCCACCGAGATCGGAGAAATGTTGTTCGATGTAAACCTGGATAGTCTCCGAACAAAATACGGGGTGTGGATCGTTTTTTCTAATTTTTGTGAAGTTGGATACGTTCGTCTTGGATCCAAACGTGGTTGGCCCCAAACTAGTGTACAAAACTAAAAAAAGACTGTAGTATACTTTTTTATAAACATAACCGAAACAGAGAACATGGAAATTGCATAAATTAACATTAATAGTATACACAAATGGGCAGAAATGTAAATCACCACAAAATGGGACTTCTGAGAGTATTAAAAAAAATCTGGGACTGATTAGTCCACAAATCATCCATTTGGGATTTATAGCTGTCTCTCTATTTAAAATCCTTAACTTATTTAAGTTGTATTTAAATTATGAATTTCAGTAGAGATTTATAAAGAAAAAGAAAAGGTGAGAGACATAGAGCAATGATTTATCTTATATTTTATTTATATTTTTCTTTTCAAATGGTTATCAAAATCCATAATTCAAACTTTTGGATGACAGGAACAGGTATGAGAATCTCATGTCAGTCTCCTTCATTCCATTGTTTGGGTGCATTCAAGAATATGAATGTAATTTATAGTTTGGGTGCATTCAAAAGAATATGAATGTAATTTCTAATTCAATTCTCAAGGTGGAATGAGATTACTGAACTGGTGGCTATCTTATTCCCATTTCTCTCATAGGAATTTCACATTCCTAATTTAATGCGACTCGTTTAAAGATAAAATAAAAGGAAAATGCTATACGCATTTTACTACAAAATGTACAATTTTACCATAAAATTTGTAACATAAACCATAAAATACATAATCTTACCATAAATTGATGTAACAAAAAATGCCGTACTCAAGCCACAAATTTTTGCAACATTAATTACAAAATTTTGGACATTTTGTTACACGCCAATTTATGGTGAGGTTATGCATTTTGTAGTTAATGTAATGAAATTTTGTAATAAAATTATACATTTTTATAGTAGGATGCATATAGTATGCACCTTTTAGGGGTGCACACCATAGGATTTGCCGTAATTGAAAGGTCAAACTTTACTTTATATTTCACATCTAATCTTATTTTATTTTCCTAATTTTTTAATTGTTTCAATTAATCTCAAGATTTTAAGTCAAGTTGTAAATAAGCCAAGTCTTATAATGTTGTTTTGAAAATTGGAGGATGGATTAAAATGAATGGGTATGATTTTGGTAAAAGTATAAGAATGCTAAGTGTTAATTAAGGATTAAAGTGAAATTTTAATAAAAGTGTAAGCATACAAAACATAATTAATACGATTTTGAGTTTAGGGATTAAGCTTAGGGTATAATGTGAGATTGGATATAATATATAAGGGTGGAAAGTGGTTTACCCTAATTGAACCAAACTACAAAAAGAAAAGAAATAAAATGTCAAAACACACATATTAAAGAAGCTAAATTTCAAAAAAAAAAAAAAGGAGAGAGGAGGCTAAAAGGACTTCTTGAATGTAATTGCTCATTATGTTTCTCTAGCCAGAAAAAGATGGAAGAACAACAAAAGAAATACAAAATGCATAGACTCCTTAGAGGGTCTGAATATTTACATCTGGTAAATAATGCTAAACATCTTTTTTAATTTTCTTTTTTCTTGTTTAACTGTCTCTCCCTCACTCGTGTTTCGTTTTGTTTTGTTTTGTTTTGGTTTTCCCTCTTTTTTCTGCTTCTAAAATTTGTACAATTAAAAGCGTGTTGGACTTCTTAGACCACCCAAGGCTTCAAGCTTATCAATGTATGAAATTTTTTTGTTAGTAATAATGTTTGGTGGTTTGCTCAACTTCTCATTTTCTTCCTTCAAGCATTGTAAGTTGCCCATTGAGTTATTCTTTTTAATCTCTGTCTCTCCTTGATCCAAATTCCAACCCATGAAATCGGATAATGTCATTGAATTTGGCGTATCAGTAATAGTATTTGGTTTCTCCATATCTTCAGAGCTCGGGGAACTCCCTGGTCCTTCTACCGGCAATGAATCCGTTGAGAGCTTCCTTTTGGATAATGCCAGTGATGGATTTTGAGTAAGAGAGTCTGCATATAAGACATCTTCAATACGAGACATGACAGTGTTCGCCAAGCTTTCTAGTACTCTCGAATAGCACTCTAGAATAGAATATCCAACATCCTATAATTGGAAAATGCATAAGAAAAAAAAAAATTTGTTATTACTTCAATTAAGAGAAAAAAAAAAAAAAAGAGATAATAATTACAGTGTTAGATTGTTCTTACTCGGTTATATTGGATTTTACTTATGTCAAGCGAGGATTGAGGAAGCCCGGGGAACTGTTGTTTAAGTAGGAGCAAGATGGTCTCTGCTCTCTCTTCAAATAGTTCCCTCTTCTCCAGACTGATAGCTGAACCCCAAGAAGACTTTTCATTCTTATGGTGCATCTTCCTCTTCCAGATCACAATAGAAGCCTCAATTCGGTTCTTTAAGTCAAGGACTTTGTGCTCAGTTGACATGTCCATGGTTGAAAGGAAGTCGGCAGGATCAAAAAATTCAACTGTAATGCTTTTATATATTGAATCACCAAGGCTTGATCTACCATTCTATCAAATAAGAAAAAGATAAGGAAATCATCCAAAATTTATTGCTAATGTCTTTAGAGAAAATTTCATTTTACCTCTCAAGCTACCTCTCAAAAATTAATTCGACCACTGTTCTTTTAATTATATCAAGTTACCGTCATGTCTTATTCAAACTCAAACAAAATCTGCTGGCTTGACTCTTCAAACTTTTCTTTGAAAAGAAAATGAAGTGTTTCTCGCCCATGTATTATAACCCTATTATATCTCACACTTGTGGCTATTTCTGATAAGTAGGATTGTTATACATAGGTGAGAAACACATCATTTTCCTTCCGAAGAAAAGTTTGAATGGATAGGTTAGGTCAGCAAATTTCGTCTAATTGTAGATGGCAGGTGAAGGTACAGGTCAAATTGATTCCAATTTGATTAGTTCAAGGCTAAAATTAATATAATTAAAAAGATAAGGATCTAGTTGATATTTTAAAAATAGTTTGACGGGTAAAATGAAAATTTCTCAAGTCTCTATGACTAGTTATTGTGAAACATTTTCTTCTTTTTTACCTTAGGGAGGGATTCAATGTAGTTGTCAGGGATCTCCATTTCGGATAGTATTTGAGCATTGATGGCCATTGATGCTTTGAGAACTTGGTTTACAGATTCCTTCTGGAATTGCATCCATTTTCGAGATGCATCTGATAGCCCATCAGGGGGAACTTTAACCGTAGGTAGCCACCATTTGTCATCTCTCTGGCTGCCTTTCTCACCTTCATCAGAATCTCTTGAGACATACCAGAATTCATCCTGGTCTTTGAAGTTATCTAGGCAATCCTATTCATTATCTTATGATTAGGATGATTTAAAAAAAGTATTATCCAAAAATGTCTTAAGTTTTGATCTTAGTAACAAATAAAACCTTAATTTTTTTTATTGTTTCAATTTAAGTGTTGAACTTTTAAAATGGTATCGATTCTAGCTGACAGAAAGTTGTCAGTTTAAACAATTTAACTACTTTTTTCTCATTACTGTTGATAGCCACCTCTCACCTTTGCCGTCTTCTTGTCAAATCCAGTATTATCACTTCATTTATTTTCCCTTCTACACTCCTCTTTCCCAACTCACTACCATCCAGTGGCAGACGTAGAAATTTTATAATGAGGAGGCTAAGTAATATGCATTTAAAATTGATAATAAAATTTTAATTATTTTATTATTAACGAAGACAATATTTGTATGTTAGATTAAAAGATTTACTTCTACAATCATAAAAATTTTAAAAATTCATAAAATATGCAAATAAAATTCAAGTAAATTTTAATATAGAGACAAATAAAATAAAATACATTGTGTAAATACTTTTTCACATTGTACAAAATAAAAATGACTAAAAAAATGATTATTTATGTATGTATTAGTGGGTTTTTATTTGATAGTTGAAGTCTTAGAAGAGGTGACTTTGAATTGAGGGGGCCAATCCCTAAAGAGTTACAGACCAACAGATTAAAGTAGCATATCTGTTAGCATTTTTTCAACCCTTGTAGAGGCCACAGCCCTCATTCCTTCCTCAATTCATATCCACTATCTTGTCTAATACCACCAACAAAAAAATAATTAAATTATTTAAATTATCTGTATTTTGTTAGTTATAACTAACAAATGATTATAATTGATACCATTTTAAAATTCAGAATTTAAATTCAAATAATTAAATAAGGTTTAATTTGTTACTAAAATCAAATCCTATGTTTTTTTTTTCCTTATAAATTAATAAATAAATAAATAGCATATAGATATACCAATAGTCCTTTCTATGGAAAAATGTTATGCAACAACCACATAGAAGAGAGACATTGCTTTAACATTTTTGGCCTAACGGTCTCATTTTTCTCAATAAATTGAAGTACACTGGTGCTGAAACCAAGAGGGGGGACCTATGCATGCGAGTCCACAAAGGATCGTGTAATAGGCTAGTCAGCTGGCTACTGTCTCGTCATTTTTAAAATCTTTTAGAATTAATTATTTCTCATATAAAGTTGATCAAGCTACTGCTTCAATGGTATGGAAAGAAGGTTTGAACAATTTCAAATGTAGGAAGAAATTTTTGGGTTTCTATTTAATTTTGAAAAAAAATAAAATTATTCAGCTTGTTTAGTTCTTATTTTCAGAATTCTAAACAAATTTTTTTTTTTTTTTAATTTTTAGATACACCTAAAATTAATATACTTAAAAAATATATTATTTGTGAAAAATAATCTTTAGAAAATTCACTAAATACCAAATATATATATATAAAAAAATACGAGAATTCAGTACATTTTTCGTATTCTTGTCTATTTATTAATTTTTTTTTTCTTTTTAGATACATTTAAATAAGGTGAATCTAAAAAAGTAAAAAAATTGTTTAAAATTTTAAAAATATTCACTAAAAACAAAAAAAATAAGGAAAAAAAAAACAAAAACTCAATTTCTAAAAAGTTGAATTCTGGAAAAAAAAAAAAATCCTTAAATCTCCAAGGGACGTTTTATTGATATCGATGATTAGATTTATTTTCAAAATTAAAAGTTGTAAAACAAAATATGCGAATAAAAAACAAGAACACTCCATTGCGTACAATATATTGACAACATCCATAACAATTGTTTCTATAGAAAGTAGTTTTCAAAGTTAAAATTGATAAATCTTTTCAAGCTCAAATATGTGACCCTAAAGATTAAGGGAATTAATGACATTATTAATTGACAAAATAAAAATTTAAATTGAATTTAAAAAATTAATTTTACATATTGAACGTTTTAGAAAATTGAAACTTCAATGAAAAAAAATTACAATTTGAAAGAATAATTATTAATTAAATGTTTAAATTACACTTTTGACCATGTAATTTGATTCGAATTTTACTTTAGTCCCTATTATTTTAAATTGAGCAATTTGGTCTCTACACTTGAAATTTTGTTTCAATTTTGTCATTCCATTCAAATTAAAGGTTAAAACTATTTTGGAAGACTTGTCAGTCTTTTGAGGTGTATACGTAGAAAAAATAATAAAAATTTAGATGGAATGACCAAATTGAAACTGGATTTAAAATATCGAGACTAAATTGTTCAAATTAAAATAATAAGAATTATAGTAAAATTTTGTATAATATAAGGGTAAAAAGTATAATTTACCCTAATTAAATTAATATTTAAATGTTAAAAGGCCTCGGGAGTTTGCTCCTCTCCACACTGACTAGAATTCGAATCTCTTACTAATCAAGTGAAAGTTCGACGATTTAAGTGGATCGGTTAGTTTCTCCCAGTTTAGCTTGTAAGAGTGGATCCTAAAAATCCTGCCTTAGGGTATTCTGGACAAAAAAAAAAATAATAATAATAATATAATTTGCTAATCTCACCTTGACACTAAAATTGGTTGGGCTACATCTACTTCTAGTTTTTCATAGAAGGCCCTTTTCAATGAATCTAAATCTATAAGGAAAATGCGAGACACCTCACAACATGAAAAATACCAAAAGCAAGTATTGGTAGTTCTTACAAGGAGCATTGCATCGAGCTTGCGCAAGGCTGGGATATTCATTAGCAGGTCCCTTCTTTGTTGTGTTAACATTATCTGTCAAGTTATGAACTAGTATCAAAGAATATGATATGGTAGAATTTTGATGAGAGAGAAAGAAAGTCAAATTATGAACTAGTATTAAAGAATAGCAATTCTTAAGTATCCAAGTGTATACCATATATATTTGCGTAAGTTTTCCCAAACATTCGTAAGTTACTTCATAAAATTGCGTAATTTTTCACAAACATACGTAAATTAACCCATAAAAATTTGAGAAATCACAATTTACGTGTATTTATGAGAATTTACGTGATTTTGTGAAGTAATTTATGTATATTTGTAAGAATTTACATAAGTGCATATGGTATATACCTTGCACACTCAAACACTTTCCCCTAAAGAATATGATATGGTAAATTTTAATGAGAGAGAGAGAGAGATTTCACCTCCATACTTGTTCCATCCTTGGATTTTTGTTGGGAAGGAACTAATTCAACAATGTAATCTGTCACAGATAAAAGCCAATCTATTTCCTTTTTCCACCTTGCTTTCCTATCTGCAGACATTGGCTCTAATTTCCTTTGTTCTCCAAAAACAGAAGCTGAAACATATTACAAAACCAAGAGAATATAAGCCTATTTGGTATAACTTATTAAAACTGATTATATATATAGAAAATCTATTTCAAAATATATTTGATACAACTATGGCTTACAGCTGATACAACAATATTTAGAAAATTTAAAAAGGCTAATTATTGGGAAGTTGATAGATAAATGTTTTTTTAGCTTTTTCAATGCCAATTTTTGACTGACAAAACATTACACCAAACAAGTGTAGATGTGTGCCGATCAAAAAAGAAAAAAAAGTGTAGATGTGCAATAAATAATTGGTGACTTTGGAGACATAATAACAAACATGCCTGAAATACTTTCATATGGGATTCAATTATAACTCATATTTGTCATTCTTCAACAAGAAAGAAACCATTCTAGATCCTTATGAAAATAAAACATTTAAATGTAAGGAATAGAAAACGAACTTAATTACCTGCAAGATTTGTAATGGCATTTGACAAAGCCAAAGCTGATGAAACACCTTTCCCACCACCTGACATGTCTTCTCCCAAAAGCAGCTTAGCAAACCTTTCCTTCATTAGCTCCATATCTAAACCAGACATAGAAAACAATGAAAGATTTTAAGTACAAATCATAATCCCGCTAAACAAGAAAGGGAAGAAAAGTTGTAACCAAACTTGTCACGAAGCTTTTGGTAACAAATTTTTTGATGAAATTTTCGTTCTGTAAAATGGTTCAACAAGAAAATGTGTGCAAATGTTGGTTTCTCATTGAAGTATGAACATGTATATGGTTTTTCAAGATTACTGGGTAAATGGATCAATACATTGAATAAAATTGTATGAACAATGTCGATATATATGTTGAAATAATACAATTTGAATTATGTGGATTATGTATACTAGGATGGTTTTTTTAATCAATAGAATAAAAGATATTGATGAATTGAACAATACAAGTAGTACTATGAAATTACATCAATAAAAAAGGATTAAGGTTATATATACCTGAAGGTTGCCGGTCTTTGTTGAGGTGACTTCCTCCTTTGGCCACCACCTCTTTGCTTGAGGCCGAACTTGGACTTTTGTCGATTGATCGATTAAATAGAGATCCTATCGGTTCCAATGTTGTAGGTTTCGAGCCTTGACTCCCAAGTTGTTTCTCCTCAACGTTTTCTCCACCATTTGTACCATCGAAGATTAAACTATGCACCTGTCGTCCTGGGATCTCAAAAATCCTTTTAAAGCTAAAAGACCTCGACTTAACCGCTTGTTCTTCTTTAACCATTATACATATATATTTGATTTTTAAGGTAGTTTAATTAACTACTGTTTGTTGTATATCAAGAATATATGACAAAGGAAGTATGAAAACAAGCAACGGTAAGTTGTCTATAATAGAGAGAGAAAATTTCAATCTAATGTGTTTTGAAAGAGAGAAATTAAGGAAATTGAAGAAAAATCATTCTCCAAAATGAGAGGCTCGAGATTATATGGAAAAGGGGTTTTTTTTTTTTTTTTTTTTTTTTTTTTTTTTTGGGATTTCTTGAGCTGAAGGAAAGGAGGTTGGTTGTCTGAGTAGTTTTTGGAATTTGCTTTTTTTGAGCAATAGAATGTGGGGTCTATATTTGATTAGGACAAAATGAGGATAGTATGGGAAGAATAAACGAGTTTTTCTAGGATTTGTTTTGTGAAATTAATGGTTTTGGCTTTTCCATCCATGCAAAAAGTCCGCGAAAGCAAAAATTATCTAATAAGTTTGGAACACCACTTATTCGTGTGTTTGATTAATGATATTGTATAATTTATCCATCATTCTCTTGATTTTAAGGTTATGTGTTTATTGAACTTTCTATTATTAGTTAGGCACATTATAAACTAAAATTTTTTAAAAGACAAAATAATCACTCCCGTAAAAGACATAAAATAACAACTCTCTCTCTGTCTATGTCTCTGTTTCTGTCTCTATCTCCAAATAACTACTCTTTCCCTTGGGCAAGTAACTAACTTTCCCTATCCAGCTATTGGCTACATATTTTGTATAAGCTAATTACAGTTCGACATGTGGCAAAATGAGGGCAATACGGGGAAGCAATCTAAGTCTTCAATCACGATCACACACGTGGCAGTTAGCATTGGTTTTTGTAGATCTGTGTAGCACGGGATCGGTAACAAGATGCAAGGTGACATGGCCTCAACGGTTACTTATATTTAAATTCAAAATTATGAGGGAAGTCTAACTGCAGATATAGCATAGTGGAGCTAATTGTAAGGCAACATGATCAGCAATCATGGAGGGATGGTTCGACGGTTAGAACTGCATTTCGACGGTTGCCATTGAAAAGTAAAAATAGCAGAGAAGGCCCCAGAAAGTACCCAGACTCAGATAAAAAAAATCAGTTTTATTCTACTTTATTTCCTTTCCAGTTTTTACATTTCTTGTTCTTTATATTTCTGTATTTCAATTACTGCACTGCACTTCGTTTATATGAGTAGTTTCAAGTAGTTTGCTACTGTAAACCTCTACGAGGCTGATTTGGATCTTTGTAAGTTTTTCATTTTACTTAATAAAATACTACAATTGTTCTTCATTTAATCATTGTCTATTTAATTCTCCTAAACAAAGCCACCAGTAAAAGTCCTCTTCATTGAGGCTGAAAGAACTAAAACACAATCGTCTGATAATTTGTTGGCAATTAATATTCCGTAAGGACTGATTGATCCTTACTGGCACGCTCACAATTACAATAGTAACCTTCGAAAGCCAAAAAAGCCAACACCAGCACTCTCTCACCCTGAAACGAGATGACTTGTGTGCCAAATACGACTCATTTCAAGTCTCTATTGATAATCAAATCATTCACTTTTTAAAATACATAGAGTAAATTATACTTATAAAAAAATAAGTTGATCGAATATCAGTAGTTCTTTCATCAAATTATATTTGTATCCAAAAAAATGAATGATAAGCATGATTTTAAGTATAAAACTGAATACAAATGTTATTTAATGAAAGTACTACCTATAACACTTGTACTCTATACGTCATTGGAAATGCATATAATTACATTATTATTATTATCATTGAAATCCTTTGGTTGGTGTATCATCACATCGGTTAAGTGTAATTTGATCTAGACTTTGATTTGGATGTTTATTTCTTGATGAATCTTCATTCTTTTGACTCTTTCTCTCTTCACATTTTGAATTTTTTTTATAAGAATAGAACAATTAGATTGCTTGTTGTTGGGGTTTCATTTTAGACTTTGATTTGTCCAAAAAAAAGTTCGGACGAAAGAGTTACGTCCATTTGAAAATTTAACATCTGGACTGATTTACATAGTTTATTCGAGAGCGCAGGTTTGAATGCTCGAGCGATCTTTTGACCTTTCCAAGTTTGAATTTTGAAACCTAAGATACTAAGACCTTGAATTCACTACTTTAGTGCAAGTTTGAACGCTCGAGCAGTTTGCTCTATAGAATTTGAGATACTGCAAGCCTTCTTTCCCTGCTTCAGCGTAAGATTGAGTGCTCGAGCGATTTACCTATATTGCCTTCACTACTCTAGCGTAGGATTGAGCGCTCTAGTAGTCTGTTCAAAATCTGCGCATAAAAACTACTTTTTCATTAGATTTGTGGGCCCAAAATCCATTTTTGCCCTTGCACTATATATAGATCTATACACTCTCTCTCTACTCACTTGTTATACACACACTCTCTCTCTAAAACTCTCTTCTCTCTTCCTTCTTTCTAAAACTCTTACCAACCACACAAATCCTTCGATCTAACCGATTTCGAGTTATTTTCTTGCCTTGGTCCTTTGAATTGGTTTGTAGAGCGCATCGAAAGCTCCATTTTAATCGGAGCGAATCAACTTTTTGCCATCTTGGATTTTTGAGTTTTCTCCTTGCTCTCTCTCTCTCTATCTCAAACTTGAGTAGGAATCACTTTACTCTTGTGTATTTGGTTGTTTGGGGTGTCCTAAATAAGTGCATTTTTTGTCTTTTTGGACTAAAAAATTGAGGAAAAAAATATGGATGTTTGGGTTAACTTTTTGACTTTTTATGAAAAAATGTGTATTAAAAAATTGTATAAATTAGTGTGTAGGGAAAAATTTGGATTGGGAGTTGTGCAGCCGTAATTTTTGACTTTTGGTGAATAGTGATAACTTTTTAATTTTTTGAGTAACTTTTTGACTTTTTGGCATTTTTTCAACTTGCCAAACTTGGCCTTATCATGTCTATGTGGTATTTTGCTAGTTATGTGATTTGAGAAAATTTGGAATTTTGATATATATATATATATGATATAAAACTGGGGCTTGTTCCTTTTAGTTTAAAACTTACAGATTTGTCTCTCAAATTGATAAATAGTGTTTTGATTCCAAGGTTTGACATTTAATTTGAGGAAGCCCTAAATTTCTATAAACCCTAGAATGTGGAAATTTGGGGTTTTGTTGTATATCGAATATTGATCTGAGAAATGGACAAATTGATTTCGAATTGTAAAATTTCCTTAGAATATCAAATGTTAGAGAACTCTTTTGAGATTATTGAAATTATCAAAATGTTGAGAATTGTTGAAAATTATGAGTTATGAGTAATTAATTTAGTTATGCTCTCGTATTGCCATGTGTGGAATACCAGATAGACTGTTTTCCCAATTGGTAAAGGATTGCACAATTGTTGTAGAATGAATTGAAATCTTAGGAAAATAGAAACCATTTTCAATTCATGCATTGCATTATCATATTCATGTTTTCACTCATTGGAGCCTTAAAGAATTAATGTTGATATCATTTGAATACTCTTTGGAAACTTGTGTAATTATTAAAGTAAATAACGTGGTTAAATCTGGTGTGTAGAAACATTTGAAAATTGAATTAAGTTGGTTTGAGGTCCTCGGGTTCGAAAACCCGTGTGGAGTCAAGTGTCCAATTGCCCTTTTGCTTAATAGCTAATAATTGTGAATATTTGGTAGTTCTGAATAAACTATTTGTAGGCACATTGTCTAGGGATTTCCCGTGTGTAACATCGCCCGGGGGGTACCCATGTGCGTTGAACAGATTGAACCCTCGATTTCTTTGATCTAATCTCACAAGTGTAATGTGAGACATAGATGAGAGTCCAGATTTGACAACTTATATAGAAAATTCATTTTGTTACAAAACCGTTACTAGAAATGAACTACATCAGTAGATCTTAGAGTCGCCACCAAATATTTTGGAAAAATTAGGAAACCCATGACTCGTGCCAAAGCCACGATTCATCGTAACCAAAGATGCTTGGCTCGGAACCATAGGTATGAGAGAGAAAAGTCATTAATTGAGCATCCATGCTCACCCAATCAAAGATCGGCATCTGCTAAACATGATATGAATTTTATTAACTTTATATGTAATATCCGAATTATTTAATAAATCCTAAAAATTATTATGTGAAGCATATAAATATAAACTATGTCATTCATTTTAGAACAACTAGATTTCATGTATTTTGAAAGAGTTTTGAAGATGTACAACTCAAAAAAATTGAGTTTACAAACATAAAAATCAATATCATTCCAAATTAAGCGACATAACTTCCATCCATCGGCATTAATCTCACGAGTGCAATGTGAAACATAAATGAGAGCCAAGATTTGGCAACTTGTATAGAAAATCCATTTTATTACAAAATCTTTGCCAGAAATGGACTACATCATTAGATCTTAGAGTCGCCACCTAATATTTTGAAAAAAATTAAGAAACCCATGACTCGTGCCAATGTTACGGTTCGTCATAACCAAAGATGTTTGGCTCAGAACTTTAGGTATGAGAGAGGAAGGTCATTAATTGAGCACCCCCGCTCACCCAATCAAAGATCGGACTCTACTAAACCATGATATGAATTTTGTTAACTTTATATGTCCATATCCCGATTATTTAATAAATCCTAAATATTATTATGTGAAGCATACAAATATAGACTGTGTCATTCATTTTAGAACAATTTGATGTTTTTTTTTTTCAAAGAGTTTTGAAGATGTACAACTCAAAGACCAAATTAAGTGACACAACCTTCATCCACCAGCATTCGTAGAGTCATATCAAATAAATAAATAGCCTCATGGTAGAATGCTAAACAAAGTAAGAAAAACACACACAAACGGGATGCTAAAGTATAAAAACTTACATATTTACCAACGTCCCGCGAACAGTTACAAAACATAACTAGTAAAAATATGCATGATCTTATATACAAAATCCTAATGTAATTCACTCATGAGATGCAACTAAAGATTCGAGTTTTAATATATGACATGTGAATCATCTCAAGAATATAAGGTAGCGCATATAATCACATAAGAATTGATTAAATCTATAAATGCAAATTTAGCCAAATCAATATGCATAAAACATGGATGCAAAGCATGAATATGATGAAAAACAAAATATTATGCATATTCACAAAGGAAAACAAGTAAAAGAATGGGATATAGAGAAACGAGGCAAAAAATTATTACAACACTTTGAATAAATAATTACAAACCAAATGAGAGAGAGAGGAGGAAAATATTAAAAAAAAAAAAACTCTCAAATGAAAATAAAATAAAAGCTTCATGTGCCTTGAAGACCACTGGAAATTGGTATGCTCAACACCGGAAGACTACTCCGTTTCTTCTAAAGGAAGTTAGCCGGCCGGCCAACTAAACCTAGCAAAACCTGTTTTGTTGCAAATACCGAGAAAAGAAGAAACAAAGAATATGTAGGTGGCTCAACCAACCACTTTCGGTTAGATTACAACAAGACTAATATGAAACTAAAGCAAGAATACGAATACAAGGTAGAAAGTGCAAGAAAATAAAAGAATTGAAAATTAACCACTTCCGGTTAGATTATAACAAAACAATATGAAACAAAAGTAAGAAAACAAATATAAGATAGAAAATACAAGAAAAAAAAAAAAAAAATTGAAAATTCACCTTTCGAAGAAAGATTGAACTTCTTGATTTCCAAATTTCCTTTTGATGGCCCTCAAGATTGTGAATTATGATATCAATCCTCAATTCAAGAGCTTGGGATTTGAGCTAGAAGGAAGGTTGTGGACAAGTGTGTTGATCACTCTCTGATCTTCTTAACTTGGCAAGACTTACTCTCTCTTTGATCAAAGGACTTGGTTCTTGAGTAGTTTTTGCAAGGGAAGATGAGATATATAGAGGCTATGCAACTTCACTATCTTGACAAGACAAGTCTCTTGTTTTCAAAGCTTTCTTTCCTTTCTCAAACTATAATTCAAACTCAACATTCTCTCTACATGTCACGATCTAAACCCGCCCCTATGAGTTTAGCATCGCAATCGGCCAGTAATCCGTGATTACCGAAGGCCTGCTTAACAGTAATGACAGTAATACATAGTAAAGGGGCTGGCGGAAGCCAAACAGTAATAGAAAATGTCCAATAAGCTGTGAAAACCTGAATGCAAAAAGACTATATGCACAAGCCACATTGATAAACAAAACATATATACATACGTCATACATATACATGACATCCAGGTTAGGGACCAAATCCCTAACTATAATTGTACAGTCAAGTCTTATTCATCTATTACAAAACAGAGACAAAAAGGGTGGATCAGAAACACCCCAAAACAGCCGTGGCTTGAATGGACTCAGAACATCGAGGTGAGGCACGATGGTTGGCTTGACAAAACAAGAGCTTAACTTGACGCTCCTAGCTTCGGTCTGGTGTCTGGACACCTACATATAAATATAAACAGTGAGCTAAAGCCCAGTGAATAACAAATGCGTAAAGGGGTTAAGAATGAATGTCCTTTCAGTAATTAAAACAGTCATTTGCATCGGTAAATCAGTTATTCAATTAGTGGCTCATATTTCATGCCATAATAGTTATTTAGAAACCATAATAGTCATATGTGGTACTTATCCAATAGCAAAACAGTACAGTAGGTTTTAATAGACCGAACAGTCAGTTGATGGCCATCATAACAGTAACAGTAGTAGTTCCAAACATTGGAATTGACAGAGATCTCTGTAACAGTAGCAATAACAGTATAGTAACAGTAAGTTGCTATGGATGCCACGAATACAATTTACAAATAGGACAAACATTCATTCAGTAAACGATGTCATTTCAGAAAGCAGTATAATCAATCGTTCGGAAATAGTTATAATTGAACGTATCTTTACAACATTGTTACTCATAGAGTACTGGGCTACAGACAGGCCAGTCAGCGTCCTCAGGTGCCAACCCTACACAGATGCAGAACGAACACACACACTAAGTTATACACTTGGGATTAACAACTTAGCCCCTTAACTTGACTTGGTGTGATTCTATAACATTATCCTCATTAAGATGCCTTAAACTTGGCCTAGGAATGCCTAGGATGAAATGAAACAGGGGTCCACGCTCGAGCGTGGTTTTCTACGCTCGAGCGGACATGCAGACAAAGAAGCTCCGCTCGAGCGTGATTTCCTTCGCTCGAGCGGGATGCAAACTCATGAAAAGTACTGGTTGCATGATATTCACGCTCGACAGACGCTCGACCTCCGCTCGAGCGTGAGACTCAGACCCTCGCTCGAGCGTGAATTATCTCGCTCGAGCGGACTACAAAACACATGAACTTCTGGGCATATGCATTTCACGCTCGAGTGTGACTTTCTTCGCTCGAGCGGAAGTGCATGTACTCAGAGTGTACGCTCGAGCATGAAGTCCTCCGCTGGAGCGTGGATCAAAAATATGAAATTTCCAGATTGATCCCCAAGCACAAAACTCAACCTTTAAAGCTTCAAACTCGATTCTTTTGGGCTAATTTTCTGGAAAACACTTGGAAACTCATAATACAACATGTTTTGAAGATTTGATAAAATCAAAGCCCAAAAGTAAGCCAATTGCACACCAATTTCAAAGAAACTTGAAGAACAATACAATAACTTAACATGCATGAGTTCCCATGAACTCTAATGTTCCAAAACAAGATCAAATGCAAGATTGAGCTCAAAATCATGGTGGATTCATGGACCACAACAAAAATACGAACATGCATGTAAGAAATTCTTATGAAAGCAACTTCAAAATTCAAGAACATGTACATACATGCATGAATTAACTTCACTCTCTTAAATTCTAACTCAACTAACCATGAATTCACCTATTTCATTAATATACAAGCCCTAGATGGCTCAAAAACAAAATTAAAGGGTTGAGCTCTTACCTAGGCTCTTTAATTAAGCTTTACTTAAGCAAGGTCCTTGTGCAAATGAACAATTCTTCAAAATCCAAGCCAAATTTCTAGATGAATTCAATCTCCCTCAAGTCTCTCTCTCTCTCTCTCTCGCGGTTTTGGTCTTAAAAGATGAAATGGATGATATATCAAACATGAATGAAGTAGAAAATGGATGGTCTTGAATCAAGCCACTAAGTGGCAATTGTGTAAATAACTCAACTAATGTAAATTAGCATTATTTAATCTAATTAATCATACCAAATCAAATTTTAATCAAACCTACCATAAAATCACATAAATCCTAATTAACGTATAATACTAATCAATTTCTGGTTCGGTCGCCGATAAGGCTTCCAATTCACAATTCAGAATAAAAACATGAACAGATCATTCAGTAATCAAACAGATAGAAATGCATTTAAAACAATACACTCATGCAAACAGATTAGGATTTCATTCTAATCAATTACTTATCATGCCCAAATACAGTTTAACATTAATTAGAGGTGAGGGTTGTCACACTACACTTCTTCTCTCAAATTCATCTCCTCAAACTTAAGATTTGAGCTCTTTTTATATAGGCAATGCAAGTGGAGCAATAGTGAAAGACAAAGTGGAGAACTAATGGAGTATTTAAGGAAGATAATGGAATTAATGGAGCACAAATAGAATTAATGGAAGACAAATATGGAGCATTACCCTTAATGGATCAAGCACTAGGCAATGAAGGTTGAGTATATATGCATTTGGTGCAAAAATGGATCAAAAAATGGGGTTATGAAGTGCCCCATCCAAGTTGTTTCTCCTCAACGGTTTCTCCACCATTTGTACCATCGAAGATTAAACTATGCACCTGTCGTCCTGGGATCTCAAAAATCCTTTTAAAGCTAAAAGACCTCGACTTAACCGCTTGTTCTTCTTTAACCATTATATATATATATATTTGATTTTTAAGGTAGTTTAATTAACTACTGTTTATTGTATATCAAGAATATATGACAAAGGAAGTATGAAAACAAGCAACGGTAAGTTGTCTATAATAGAGAGAGAAAATTTCAATCTAATGTGTTTTGAAAGAGAGAAATTAAGGAAATTGAAGAAAAATCATTCTCCAAAATGAGAGGCTAGAGATTATATAGAAAAGGATTTTTTTTTTTTTTTTTTTTTTTTGGGATTTCTTGAGTTGAAGGAAAGGAGGTTGGTTGTCTGAGTAGTTTTTGGAATTTGCTTTTTTTGAGCAATAGAATGTGGGGTGTATATTTGATTAGCACAAAATGAGGATAGTATGAGAAGAATAAACGAGTTTTTTTTGGATTTGTTTTGTGAAATTAATGGTTTTGACTTTTCTATCCATGCAAAAAGTCCGCGATAACAAAAATTATCTAATAAGTTTGGAACACCACATATTCGTGTGTTTGATTAATGATATTGTATAATTTATCCACCATTCTCTTGATTTTAAGGTTATGTATTTATTTAACTTTCTATTATTAGTTAGGCACACTATAAACTAAAAAAATTTAAAAGACAAAAAATCACTCCCGTAAAAGACATAAAATAACAACTCTCTCTCTCTGTCTCCAAATAACTACTCTTTCTCTTGGACAAGTAACTGACTTTCCCCATCCAGCACTCTCTCACCCTGAAACGAGATGACTTGTGTGCCAAATAGAACTCATTTCGGGTCTCAATTAATAATCAAATCATTCACTTTTTAAAATACAATAGAGTAAATTATACTTATAAAAAAAAATAAGTTGATCGAATATCAGTAGTTCTTTCATCAAATTATATCTGTATCTAAAAAAATGAATGATAAGCATGATTTTAAGTATAAAACTGAATACAAATGTTATTTAATGAAAGTACTACCTATAACACTTATACTCTATACGTCATTGGAAATGCATTTAATTACATTATTATTATTATTATTGAAATCCTTTGGTTGGTGTATTATCATATCGGTTAAGTGTAATTTGATCTAGACTTTGATTTGGATGTTTATTTCTTGATGAATCTTCATTCTTTTGACTCTTTCACTCCCCACATTTTGAAATTTTTATGTAAGAATAGAACAATTGGATAGCTTGTTAGGGTTTCATTTTAGACTTTGATTTGCCCAAAAAAGAGTTCGAACGAAAGAGTTATGTCCATTTGAAAATTTAGCATCTGGACTGATTTACATAGTTTGCTCGAGCACAGGTTTGAATGCTCGAGCGATCTTTTGACCTTTCCAATTTTGAATTTTGAAACCTAAGATATTGAGACCTTGAATTCACTACTTTAGTGCAGGTTTGAACGCTCGAGCAGTTTGCTCTATAGAATCTGAGATAGTACAAGCCTTCTTTCCCTGCTTTAGTGCAAGATTGAGCGCTTAAGCAATCTGCCTATATTGCCTTCACCACTCTAGCGCAGGATTGAGCGCTCTAGTAGTCTATTCAAAATCTGCGCATAAAAAACTACTTTTTCATTAGATTTGTGGGCCCAAAATCCATTTTTTCCCTTGCACTATATATAGATCTATACACTGTCTATCTTCTCACTTGTTATACACACACTCTCTCTCTCTAAAACTCTCTCCTCTCTTCCTTCTCTCTAAAACTCTTACCAACCACAAATCGTTCGATCTAACCAATTTCGAGTCATTTTCTTGCCTTGGTCCTTTGAATTGGTTTGTAGAGCGCATCGAGAGCTCCATTTTAATTGGAGCGGATCAACTTTTCGTCATCTTGCATTTCTGAGTTTTCTCCTTTCTCTTTCTCTTTCTCAAACTTGAGGTAGGAATCACTTTACTCTTGTGTATTTGATTTATCATGTCTGTTACCCAAAAGACAACCTAAGAGGGAGCTGAATTAGGTTTTTACAATTAAAATTAATAATATCCTAATAAAAATTATGACTAGCACAATAGATAAATATAATTAATGAAATAAAAATAATTAAAACAAGTGTCTTAACAACTATGTCACTTAATGATTTTAGCACAGTAAAAATGTGAAATATAGCTATGGCAATTTAAAATAAAATAAAGAAATAAAGGATAGAGAGGCAAACAAATTTATAGTGGTTCAGTTTCAACTCGGCTTACGTCCACTCCTAAAACTTCACTTGAGATTTTCTACTATACTCTAGCTTCACAGGGTGCTAGCAACCTTTTTACAGATGGAGCAATCATCTACAGATTTTACACAGACTTTCTAAGTCAAGAACACTGAGTGTACTACACTCTTACAAGGTTGAAAAGAATGTGTTTTTGCTTTCACAGAAAACTACAAGAATTATCTCTCAAAAATAAATATAAAAATGAGACTCTGATTTTTCTGTAATCCTCACACAAGAAAGATGGGCTTAAAGCTATACGACTTAATGTACAATTTTTGAGAGAGGATGTAAAAAAAATTGAAGAACACTTCTTAGAAAAATTTTCAGAGAATAGATGAGAGTGATTATAGATCAAAGAATATTTTCTGATTTTTTTGTTACTTGTTTACATTAGAGGCTTTGGTATATATAATAAAACTTATAGCCGTTGTATTCATTTGAATTTATAGCCGTTTATAACCATTGTATTCATTTGAATATCTTTCACTCCATCATTACTAATTTGAATATCTTCCACTTGAATCTTTCAGCCTACTGTTGTGCTGGGCTGTTTGAACCTTTTCGCCTGCTGTTGTGCTGGGCTGTTTGAACCTTTGTTTTGGGCTGTTTGAACCTCTGGTTTGAGCATTATTTTTGGGTTGAAATGAATTCCTGATTTAAGCAAATATTAAATACATTCAAACAGTATTTTGGATAAAAGTTTAGGTGAGAAATAATGGGACAAGATAAATTTTGATTCTATTTTTTTCTTTCAAATAAATTAAAACATAATTAAATAAATCATCAAAATAAATTTTGGATTCTATTTTTTTTTCAAATAAATTAAAATATAATTAAATAAATCATCAAAATAAATTTTGGATTCTATTTTTCTCTTTCAAATAAATTAAACATAATTAAATAAATCATCAAAATAAATAAGTTTAACAATCTCCCCCTTTTTGATGATGGCACACAATGATGTTTTGATTTGATTTGGGAGCAAGAAAAGCTCTCCCTCAAGTCATGCTTCCTGAATTCATTTCTAAATACATAGGTTAGCACATGTGTAATAAATAAGCTTTAATTAGAGACGTGATATGAGACTAAGATATCAAACTATAAATACATAATCATCAGATTAATTTTCAAAAAATACCATAAGACATAACATCATAACAAAATAATACCATAATACATACCATCATATAATTTCTCCCCCTGTGACATTATCAAAAGGAAATCATGGGTCAGAATCTGGAGGAGGAGGAGGAGAATGATAGTGATAAATGGCATCTATACAATTCAAAACATATATATACATATATGCATACACATACAACTCTCCCGCGACTCTCGTTTTCCTTCGATAAACGCGTTTGACACGCGGCCTCACTTTTGTGTCATTGGCCGACAAAAGCAGGCCTCGATTTGTACTCGCCTCGGCTCCCTCTCCCTCATTGTCTTCTTCTCTTTTGCCTTTTTCTTAATCACATACTCTTCCATTTTCTTCTTCACCATTCTCTTCTATCTCTTCTTAACTACTCTCATCTGTTTCTTCTTCCTTATCGAGAAACCAAAAAAAAAAAAAAAAACTGAACGGAGGAGGCCAAACCTCAGTTTGTTTTCTTCTATTTCTCTGCAACTCATTTCTTTTACACCTTTCACCTCTAAACTATGGCTTCCTCATCCTGTCCCCTCACTCTGTTTCCAGACCTGAACGATCCCATAAGCTCTGCTGGACCGAGTGCCCCTACTCTTACTCTTCCTGTCATTCCTCTTCCTAACCTTCCTATGATGTCGATTGAGCAAATCATAGCAGCTCAATTTGACATAGAAGCCAATCACTACACACTGCAGCCCTGAATGGAAACGGTGACTGCTATCACCAAATTGGCTCACCGACTGCAAAATAGGACAACTGAGGTACACCAGGTCAACGCCCAACTTTCTCTGCTCCAGCGCATGTACAAGGATGCGCGAACAGAGATTTGCGCGTTGAAGGCGAAGAACAAAGAGTTGAAACGGAAAGCCACTGTCAGGGCCCGATTTGGAGCACCTTCATACTTTGCTTTTGAGGACTAGCATGGAGTCAACCCTTTCAGTGGTGCTGTAAGCACTGAGGCAGGGCCTTCAAGGGTCGATGACAAAAAGAGGAAGAGCTTGGTGGTAGAGCCAAGTGAAGTCGGCGCGTGGCCGTCGCCGGAGAAGAAAGAAGAAAAAGATCCCTATCTTTTTTTTGTTTTCTCTTTTTTTTTTTTTGAGTTTGTTATTGTTGTTGTTGTTGTTTTTTTTTTTTTTTTGAAATATGTTTATTTTGATCGGCGTATGGCCATAAAAAAAATAAAGGGTATTTTTTTTTTATGTAAATATTTGTATTTTGATTTGTTTTGGTTTTTATGTTTAAGTACTGAAAAATGAAATTAAAAAGTAGAAAAAAAAAGAAAAGAAAATTAAGCCCAAACAAAAAATAATAATGAAAAAAATAAAAATAAAAGAAATTAAGCCTAATAGCAAAATAAAAGAATAAAATAAATTAAAATAAAATAATACCAGCAGAAATTAAACTTAATGAGACGTTGGTGTTGCTGGAATGATAATGTAAAAAAAAAAATACCATGAGGGTTTAAAAAAAATCAATATATGCAAAGTTAATTTTACCTCAAGATGCAGAACCCAAAAACAATTACACAGTTGAGAATAAATGTATGAAGGACTTGAGCGCATTCAACTGATATAAATGTTTCCATATCAGTGTAACAATACACATATATCATTTTAACAAAAATTCAAGTTTCACAGTCATAACAAAACTTTTTAAGTAGAAATCGACATTCCAAGCTCGCCACGAATAAAATTAAAGCGATCCTCGCTTAGGGATTTTGTGAAAATATCCGCCAATTGCTCGTCGGAATTTACAAATTCAAGTACAATATCTCCTTTTTGAACATGATCTCTTAAAAAATGATGTCGAATGTCAATATGTTTTGTTCGTGAGTGTTGAACCGGATTTTTGCTTAAATTGATGGCACTAGTATTACTACAATGTAGCATCAAGTTTAGATAAATGTCTTGGGTGTAATAAGGAAAAGTTCCAAATATAAAAAATAAGACACACATGTTGTTGTAGCAAGATAATATGGCAACAATGAATCAATGAGCTTATCCATTATGAAGAATTCATGTTATTTCAATCTATTTTCAAGCAAGAGCCAAGGAGATACCAAATTGTTAAAAGTATATGTGAAGTAGTTGAGCATGATCTAACAATCAATTTCTAGCAAGAGCGTATAAATTTTATACAAGATAATTAAAAAAAATATGTGAGGTGCAAGCTCATAAGTGTGATATCAAAAATAGAATAGAATCTGAGGGGATTTTTTTTTAAAAAAAAATAATCTAGTTTAAATTCTTCCCCTTGTTTCATTTGGCAAAATCAATGGGAGACATGATAAATGAAGGCTCATAACTAAAATGTTCTCCTCAATAATATCAAATAGGATGCCAAATATTACCAATAAGGATGCCAAAATAATACCAACATGCAATCTACCAAGGATACCAATATGCAATCTAGAAGATTTAACAATCATAGCTCAAGCATTATGTAGAATACCAAATATTGCTCATAATAGATTAAACTCCATATAATCTCATAGCGCTAATGTAATTCCACAAACTGAAGCATGTTCAAGGTATAGCAATCCATATGCCAAAAAAAATCATGAATTTCAATATATAGCACACATTTAAGCATAGGCATGATTCTTAGGCAAGAGCATCATCAAAGAGTATACATTGCAAATCATATGAAGCATAATCAATCTTTTTCATATCAAAGTAATAACAGTATTAGCTCAAAGGATATAAGATAGAATTTTTACCTCAAAAGCTTAAGAGAGTGTAGGAGGCATACCTTTGGTTCATGAGTTAGAAGCTTTTCAATCTTCAATTTTCTTTCATGAGGAGTTCATCTCAAAAGGGTTTAACAAGTATGTTAGCAAAATAATTTCTCCTCCTAAGTTGGTGTTACCCTTTTCTAATATGATTTTGTGTAAATATAGCATTCATAGAACAAACACTATTACTCAATAAAAATACAGCACAAATCACTTCTTATCACAAACTCAAAAGGTAAAAAATAATTCAATGATCAAACAAGAGTTTAGACTGCTATTTTTCAGAATTTTCAAGTCGTAGCACATAGCATAATATGCATAAGAAAATAGTGTTATGCTCTTTTGTTTTATTAAGAAATGATGCAACAATCTCATTTAATCACATAACATTATCAAGAGACATTTTCATCATTTCAATCCACATACTCAAGTGTGATAAAATATTTTACTCAATGTGGAACACAACATGAATGCTATAAACAATTAATTCAACAATTTATCAATCAAAAGCATTTCATGAGATGTATGCCAATATAATCCATATTCAAAAGATATTCAATAGGATAGATGCAATGTCTCTACAAACGTATGATACTTCTTTTTCATTTAGACATTGTTGATGGATCATAATTAACGAATTTCATTACTCATTCAAATATTCCAATGCAAAACATATAAGTATGAAATTTTCATATTGAACATATTCTTGAGATCATAAATGTACAATTCAAAATATAGATAGCATACATCTCAAAAACATGTTATGACATCAAAATTGATTCTACAAGGATATGACTCGAAAAGAAATTAACATATTAGTATGAAGTCATATATAAGATGTGAAAAGTATGCTCACAAAAAATATTTATCACTTCTTATCTCTTTTTTATAGTAATGGATGACATGATATACAATGTTAATGAATACATGAATCATTCATATTCTAATAGGCAATCATCAAAATAATATAATTCTCATTTTTGAGTTCAATGAAGGTTTAAAAGAAATTAGCAAAACATGACTTAGCAAACTTAGTACAATTAGGTTACATAGAAGCAATGATTAGACACAACCTATTGTACACAAATCACACCTTAAAGAATATAGAACTTTAAGCTTAAAAGTGTGTTAAGAGTTATACCTTCATTTACCTCATTGGAATCTTTACCCATACATTACTTCTATTGTTCATCTTGGTGATTTTCATTTCATCATTCTTCTTCTTGTAGGAGCTGATTTTGCTCTTTAGATTGAACACTCTTGTTGTGCATTTCCTCTCGAAGTCCTTGGTGTTCTTTGAGATTCCACCTACAAAATATCTTGATTTCTTTCTTGGTATCCATATTTTTTATTGGGTCCATGGGGATTAGTCTCAAGAACATTTAATCTCATAAAAGGTTTAAGAGGATCAAAACCAATGCCTACTTTATCAAAAACACATCTTTTATTTCCAAGAAGCTTGTTGAGGTTTTCTTTTCCTTTTACAAAATTTTCAAAAGTTTTGTTTAAATCCTCAACATTGTTTTTCAAAATATTTTTCTCATTGGCAATAGACGTAAAGTCATTTTTCAAAGTAGCATTTTTCATTTTTAAAACACCCACATCATTTGAAAGAGAAGTAACTAATTTCTTTAATTTAGAATTCTTAACACAAACGTTTCTAAATATGTCATGTAATTCATTGAAAGCACTTTCAAGTTTTATTTAATTAGAAATTACCTTATCTTGAGTGGAGTCTTCTTCTCCAAGAGCCATGAGACATAGGTTGGCTACTCCATCATTTTCTCCCCAAATGGCTTCCTTTTTACGACCATCCATCATTGAAAGTTCATGAGCCATGAGTGAGCCTAGGAGTTCTTCAATGCCTAATTTTGTTAGGTCTTTTGCTTCTTGGATAGCTGTAACATTAGCTTCCCATTCATTTGGCAAAGACCTAAGTATTTTTCTTACAAGCTCACCATTAGTATAAGATTTACCAAGAGATTTTAGAGCATTAATAATATTGATAAATTTATAAAAAGATCTCAGAAATAGATTTAAATGATTCCATAGTAAAGAGTTTATAATCATGTATAAACATCTCAATCCGAGACTCTTTTATTTGGCTAGTTCCTTCATAGGTGATTTCAAATTTATCCCAAATCTCTTTAGCAGTAATACACCCAGAAATTCTATTGTACTCATTTGCATCTAGTCCACACACAAGAATAAGCTTGGCTTTAGCATTAGCTTGAAGGAGTTTATAATCACGCTCATCAAATTCATCCTCAAGTTTAGGCACATTGATATGGTCTATTACATTGGTAGAGATTTTAGGACCTTTAGTGATAATGAGCCACAAAGCATAATTGGTAGCTTGAAGATACAAAGTCATTTTTTCTTTCCAATGAATGTAATTACTACCATCAAAGAGAGGTGGCCTATTGTTAGCTTGTCGTACAGCAGAGTAAGTAGAATACATGGTTGCTATGGATCAAAAACTCAAGATTGTTAAATCTAAACAAGAGCCCCACGCTCTGATACCAATTGTTACCCAAAAGACAACCTAAGAGGGGAGTGAATTAGGTTTTTACAATTAAAATTAATGATACCCTAATAAAAATTATGACTATCATAATAGATAAATATAATTAATGAAATAAAAATAATTAAAACAAGTGTCTTAACAACTATGCCAGTTAATGATTTTAACACAGTAAAAATGTGAAATATAGCTATGGCAATTTAAAATAAAATAAAGAGATAAAGGATAGAGAGGCAAACAAATATATAGTGGTTCGGCTTCAACTCGGCTTACGTCCACTCCTCAAGCTTCACTTGAGATTTTTCACTATACTCTAACTTCATAGGGTGCTAGCAACTTTTTTACAGATGGAGCAATCCTCCACAGATTTTACACAGACTTTCTAAGTCAAGAACACTGACTATACTACACTCTTACAATGTTGAAAAGAATGTGTTTTTGCTTTCACAGAAAACTACAAGAATTATCTCTCAAGATAGATATAAAAATAAGACTCTGATTTTTCTGTAATTCTCACACAGGAAAGATAGGCTTAAAGCTATATGACTTAATGTATAATTTCTGAGAGAGGATGTAAAATAAAATTGAAGAACACTTCTCAGAAAAATTTTCAGAGAATAGATGAGAGTGATTATAGATCAAAGAATATTTTCTGATTTTTTTGTTACTTGTTTACATTAGAGGCTTTGGTATATATAATGAAACTTATAGCCGTTTATAGCCATTGTATTCATTTGAATATATTCCACTCCATCATTACTAATTTGAATATCTTTCACTCCATCGTTACTAATTTGAATATCTTCCAATTGAACCTTTTGGCTTACTACTGTGCTGGGCTGTTTGAACATTTTGGTCTGCTACTGTGCTGGGCTGTTTGAAGCTTTTGGCCTGCTGCTGTACTGGGCTGTTTGAACCTCTGGTTTGGGCATTATTTTTGGGTTGAAATGAATTCATGATTTAAGCAAATATTAAATACATTCAAACAATATTTAGGATAAAAGTTTAGGTGAGAAATAATGGGACAAAATAAATTTTGATTCTATTTTTCTCTTTCAAATAAATTAAAACATAATTAAATAAATCATCAAAATAAATTTTGAATTATATTTTTTTTCAAATAAATTAAAATATAATTAAATAAATCATCAAAATAAATTTTGGATTCTATTTTTCTCTTTCAAATAAATTAAAACATAATTAAATAAATCATCAAAATAAATAAGTCTAACAATGTCTATGTGGTATTTTGCTAGTTATGAGATTTGAGAAAATTTGGAATTTTGATATATATATATATATATATGTGATATAAAACTAGGCTTGTTCCTTTTAGTTTAAAACTTACAGATTTGTCTCTGAAATTGATAAATAGTGTTTCGATTCCAAGGTTTGACATTTAATTTGAGGAAGCCCTAAATTTTCTATAAACCCTAGAATGCGGAAATTGGGGGTTTTGTTGTATATCGAATATTGATAGGAGAAATGGACAAATTGATTTCGAATGGTAAAATTTCCTTAGAATATCAAATGTTGGAGAACGCTTTTGTGATTATTGAAATTATTGAAATGTTGAGAATTGTTGAAAGTTATGAGTTATGAGTTATGAGTAATTAATTTAGTTATGCTCTCATATTGCCATGTGTGGAATACCTGATAGAGATAAGTGTTTTGGCAATCGGTAAAGGATTGCACAATTGTTGTAGAATGAATTGAAATCTTAGGAAAATAGAAACCGTTTTCAATTCATGCATTGCATTATCATATTCATGTTTTCACTCATTGGAGCCTTAGCGAATTAATGTTGATATCATTTGAATACTCTTTGGAAACTTGAGTAATTATTAAAGTAAATAATCTGGTTAAATCTGGAATGTGTAAAAACATTTGAAATTTGAATTAAGTTAGCTTGAGGTCCTTGATTCCGAAAACCCGTGTGGAGTCAAGTGTCCAATTACCCTTCTGCTTAATAGCCAATAATTGTGAATATTTGGTAGTTTTGAATAAACTATTTGCAAACACATTGCCTAGGGATTTCCCATGTGTAACATCGCCCGGGGGGTACCCGTGTGCATTAAATAGATCGGATCCTCGATTTCTTTGATCTAATCTCACGAGTGCAATGTGAGACATAGATGAGAGTTTAGATTTGACAACTTATATAGAAAATTCATTTTATTACAAAACCATTACTAGAAATGAACTACATCATTAGATCTTAGAGTCGCCACCTAATATTTTGGAAAAATTAGGAAACCCATCACTCGTGCCAAGGCCACAATTCATCGTAACCAAAGATGCTTGGCTCGGAACCTTAGGTATGAGAGGGGAAGGTCATTAATTGAGCACCCCTGCTCACCCGATCAAAGATCGGCCTCTACTAAACCATGATATGAATTTTATTAACTTTATATGTACATATCTCGATTATTTAATAAATCCTAAAAATAACTATGTGAAGCATACAAATATAGACTCTGTTATTCATTTTGGAACAACTAGATTTCATATATTTTGAAAGAGTTTTGAACATGTACAACTCAAAAAAATTGAGTTTACAAACATGAAAATCAATATCATTCCAAATTAAGCGACACAACCTCCATCCACCAGCATTACTCTCATGAGTGCAATGTAAGACATAGATGAGAGTCAAGATTTGGCAATTTGTATAGAAAATCCATTTTATTACAAAATCTTTGCCAGAAATGGACTATATCACTAGATCTTAGAGTCGGCACCTAATATTTTGAAAACATTAAGAAACCCATGACTCATGCCAATGTCACGGTTTGTCGTAACCAAAGATACTTGGCTCAGAACCTTAGGTATGAGAGGGGAAAGTCATTAATTGAGCACCTCCGCTTACCCAATCAAAGATCGGTCTCTACTAAACCATGATATGAATTTCATTAACTTTATATGTTCATATCCCAATTATTTAATAAATCCTAAATATTATTATGTCAAGCATGCAAATATAAACTATGTCATTCATTTTAAAACAATTTGATTTTTTTTTTTTTTTTTTGAAAGAGTTTTGAAGATGTACAACTCAAAGACCAAATTAAGTGACACAACCTCCATCCACCGGCATTCATAGAGTTATATCAAATAAGTAAATAGTCTCATGGTAGAATACTAAACATAGTAAGGAAAACACACACAAGCGGGATGCTAAAGTATAAACATTTACATATTTACCGACGTCCCGCGAACAGTTACAAAACATAGTCAGTAAAAATAAGCATAATCTTATATACAAAATCCTAATATAATTCACTCATGAGATGCAACTAAAGATTCGGGTTTTAATATATAACATGTGAATCATCTCAAGAACATGAGATAGCGCACATAACCACATAAGAATTGATTAAATCTATAAATGCAAATTTAGCCAAATCAAGATGCATGAAATATAGATGAAAAGCATGGACATGATAAAAAAACAAAATATTATGCATATTCACAAAGGAAAACAAGAAAAAGAATGGGATAGAGAAGTGGGGCAAAAAATTATTACAACACTTTGAATAAATAATTACAAACCAAATGAGAAAGGGAGGAGGAAAATATTACAACAAAATAAAAAAAATAAAAAATAAAAACTCACAAAACTCTCAAATGAAAAGAAAATAAAAGCTTCATGTACTTTGAAGATCACCGGAAATTGGTATGCTCAACACCGGAAGACTACTCCATTTCTTCCAAAAGAAATTAGCCGGCCGGCCAACTAGACCTAGCAAAACCTGTCTTGTTGAAAATACCGATAAAAGAAGAAACAAAGAATATGTAGGTGGCTAAACCAACCACTTCCGATTATATTACAACAAGACTAATATGGCCTCGTTTGGGAAGCGACCGGTTTAACCAAAAAGCCAAAAAGTTACTAAAAAAGCCAAAAAGCCAACAACTCATACCAAAAAGTTAAAGATTCTCTTTTCTCTCTACTTTTTGTACATCTTTTCGTAAAAAAGCTAAAAAGTCATCCCAAACATACTAATTTTTTTTAGCTCATATTTTAGCCAAATAACCAAAAAGTTACTAAATTAGCTTGTTCCCAAACGAGGCCTAAAGCAAGAATATGAATACAAGGTAGAAAGTGCAAGAAAATAAAAGAATTGAAAACTAACCACTTCTGGTAAGATTACAACAAAACAATATGAAACGAAAGCAAGAAAACAAATATAAGATAGAAAATACAAGAAAATAAAAAAATTGAAAATTCACCTTTTAAAGAATGATTGAATTTCTTGATTTCCAAACTTCCTTTTGATCGCCCTTATGGTTGTGAATTATGATATCAATCGTCAATTCAAGAGCTTGGAATTTGTGCCAGAAGGAAGGTTGTGGACAAGTGTGTTGATCACTCTTTGATCTTTTTTTAACTTGGCAAGAATTACTCTCTCTTTGATCAAAGGTTTAGAACTTGGTTCTTGAGTAGTTTTTGCAAGGGAAGATGAGATATATAGAGGCTATATAACTTCACTATCTTGACAAGACAACTCTCTTGTTTTCAAAGCTTTCTTTTCTTTCTCAAACTCTAATTCAAACTCAACATTTTCTCTACACTTCTTGTCTCAAATTCATTCCCTCAAACTCAAGGTTTGAACTCCTCTTATACAGGCAATATAAGTGGAGAAATGGTGGAAGACAAAGTGGAGAACTAATGGAGTATTTAGGAAAAATAATGGAATTAATGGAGCACAAATAGAATTAATGGAAGACAAAAATGGAACATTACCCTCAATGGATCAAGCACTAGGCAATAGAGGTTGAGTATACATGCATTTGGTGCAAAAATGGGTCAAAAAATGAGGTTGTGAAGTGCCCCACCCGATCCAACAAACATCTGGGCAAATCTGTCACTGGGTGGTCGACCGGCCGAACGACCAGGCGATTGACTAGCCAGAAAGAAAGTTGGTCGTTTTGCTCCAGTTCAATCCAGCTTTGCTCCAATTCAATCCAGCTTTGCTCTGATGCCCGATGGGACCTAAAAACTTGGCCAAAATATGCTTAGGGTGGAGAATAAAGCTCAAATTCCATCTTTTTTATTGAGAATTTTGTGAAAAATACATTCTTATTTTCATCATCGGGTAATCAAAAGAAAGCACCCAAACCTTAAGGTCGGTCAAAGTGGGGTGTCGACAACGTGTATTATTTACGATTTAATAATTAGTCTTTGGAAATGATTGAAACTTGGATTATTTTGAAAATTTTTGCATCAGTGCATTCACGAGAATGGAAAATATTTTTGACATGAAATGGCATCTCTCGCATTAATGATCATATACATGCTAAACTCATATACTTCTATAATAGTATCTTTACTGGGCAATTGTACTCATCCCTTAGTGGAAATATTTTCAGGTGCTGGTGACATGCCTCCTTTTCATTGAAGGATTGGAGTTTTTACAGCACAAAGGCTCGTTTTATTGATTTAATTGTAAAGCTTGGACTTAATTGTTTAGGACATAGTGCATTTATTTTGTAACAAGGTCTCAACCTTGATATTTACAAGCCATTAAGGTGCCTTTTCTTGGACATTTGAATAGTCTTGTAATAGTTACACATATGCTATAGATTCAGGCTAGAAATGTTATGAATGTATTAATGCATGTGAATATTTTGTAGTCCTCATACTTCAAATTAATGAAATGAATAAAGAAGAAGCTTATTTTGACCATGATGAATCTTGTTGAACATTTAGTATTATGTTGCTTTCCACATGTATGAATCGAATGAATATCTAAATAAGGAATGAAAATGAATTTAATTAAAGTTTATCAGATTTATAGAAATTGGGGCATTACACTACCGATTTCCATTCAATTAAAAACAAAAAATAAGTGTGATTTTAAGTATAGAACTATATTTACAAAATGACAAATAAGTGTGATTTTAAGTATAAAATTGAATACAAATATGATTTGATGATATGGTTGTCAATATCCTATCAACTTAAAAATGAATGATAAGTATGATTTGAAGTACAAAATTGAAAACAAATGTGATTTGATGATAGGGCTACCAATGTCCGATTAATTTAATTTTTTGTTCTACTCGATATACTCTAAAAAATGAACTATTTAAAACATCAAAGTGAAACCCGAAGTGAACCCCATTGAACGCACAACACTGACTGTTGTTCCTTGCACATGGCAATCACCCCTCTTCCCTCTCACCCTTTCTTTTCTCCTATTTCTTCTTATCAAATTACAAAATTGCCCCCCATTATGTGAATATTTGTTATAAACATAGAAATAAACCATAGTAAAGTCACACATCCTCGATGTCTATTTTCCTTACTTTCCTTGGTTTATTTATGTATCCCTAGAATTCACATTCTCCATCTATAATGCATTTAGATTAGCATTGTTAATACACCTTCAAAATAAAGACAAATTGGGAGTCATTTTGTTTTAAAAACATATTATCATTTTCTTGCTACAACAAAATCAATTTTTCATAATTCCTCCTTTTTTTCTTTTCAGTCCCAAATCTGCAGCTCTTTCATTTGTCTTCATTAGCAGTCTTCTTTGATTTTGGTGAATCGGAGCCAATCAAACAACGGTGTCAAACATTGTGTCATGTACTAACATGACACGACATTCATTGAACATTTCTTAATATCTGTCAAACAAACATTCAGGCACGTTTTCTTTTATATAAAAGAAAATAAAAAAAAAAAAATTAGACTAAGAAATGCTTCAAATTCTTAGAGAATACATCTGTCTATCGCTTAAACAAATAATAAGTATATAAAATTATATATTTTGTACGTGATCTTCATATATCGTGTCTTATATATTTTATAAAAAAAAATTATATGTCATATCACATGTTCGTATTTGTATTACTTAAATTAAGGTGCTCTGAAAAATCAAAAGTAACTTTATCAAAAGCCTAGTCAAAATCCAACGACTTGTTAAAGTATTTAAATTAGTAGCAAGCCTCAATTAGAAAAAGATTATCCATTGCATCAGAAGTCAAACTTAGAATGTTAGAGTTGCATGTGTACAAATGTTTTAAGGGAGAATTTACTTATAGAAGACAAAAAAATATTTTCAAAAAAATAGAAAAATTTATGATTTTAATTATTAATATTTATAATATTTATGACTTTTTTTGTAATTTTTTTGTTTTCCCAATAATATTTTAACTGTTAGAGAAGAAAGAGTCAGCCACCAACCAAGAATCAACAAAAACAAAACAAAAAAAACAAAAAATCGAAAAACAGAACAAACTTAGCAAAGAGTCATGTGATTGAACAGGAAATGTTATTTGGGAAAAATCGTTGGGTTCCATCACCGATCACAAATGATTATCTTGTTATCAATAAAAATACAATAGATCTTATTGTTTAAGCTAATTATAGTAAAAGAAGACACCGGTTAGTTGGTTTGAAATAATTTATAAAAATCAAAAAGTCAAAAAATTATTTTAAAAAAATCAAAAAGTCTATATTATTTGAGGGAAACTTGTGGGGGAAGCCTAAATAGCAAAATTATTATTTTACCCTTTGAATTCAACTACCAAAAAGTCAAAAAGTCAACTAGGATAAAATGGTCATTTTAATTTTACTATAATATTTTATTACACATCTTTTTATAAAAAATCAAAAAAATATTCTAAATATATATATCTTTTTTCTCTATTTTTTTAATCAAAAAATATTAAAAAAATACGCTTATATAACATATCTCAAACAACATTACTCGTTATTTGGATTTGCTTTGCAATTATTTGGCCCATAATTCTTCTTTTTGTCTTTCTTTAAGATTTGAGAGTAGTGGAGGGAGCCTTCTTGCCACTAGTCCTTATTAGCGCTGAAAAAGACAAAATATCATTGAGAATACAAAAATAAATATAACATAAAAAAATTTTAAAAAAAAAATTGGTTTATCTGTATAAGGTAGTAGAATATATTATAGAAAATTATTTAAGAGCTTTAAAATAATGAGTTCTAATAATTTTAAATATACTGTAGTTTTAATTGATTTGATGTTTTACTCTTCTTTTTTTTTTTTAATTTTTTGCACTACCAGCTCATTAAAGTTGACTTAATATTCTCTTTTTAGTGGTATGTATCACCATTGTATATTATATTTCAATGCGATTTAATCAAAACAGTGAAAAAATGATTTGTAATTTATAATATTTTATGTATTATATATAATTTATATATATTGATAATGGATTTGGTTACTAGGGTTGCGAGAACCTCTATCCCAACTCTTACAAAAATTTAATTTGAGTTAACAAATTTAAATCCAAATGGTGACTTTGAAATCATATTGTACAAGTCTTAAATTTTTTTCAAAATCAACTCAAACTATTTGAGCTAGGCTCTGGCCCAAATTACATATAGGGACAATTTGGAAACTTAGTAAAAAGTCAACCTTTTGATTTTTTACTAAGTTCACTCAAAAAAATCATTAAAAATGTCAATTTTTTTCCTAAAAAAACTATCAAAAAAGTTAAAAGTTAAAAATCATAAAATTAACTTTTTATCAGTTTTCCGAAACAACCGTTAGCGTTTAGGGATATTTGTATATGTATAGATACTGCATTCACAAAGATGTTCATTTCACTTGGACCAATATTCATCTTTTAAAGTACTTGAGAGTACAATCGTATTTATGGTTGCCTGTTATTAGGTTTGGAAGAGTGTTACAAATTATTTTAAGAAAAATATCTGTGGCACTAAAATTGTTGGCACTAATGGCACTAATTTTCTATTTTGATAACTTTGTTTTTTTTTTTTTTTTTTTACCTGATATAGAAATTAGTACCATTAATGCTCAACAAATTAGTACCACAAATCAAAGTCCTTATTTTAAATTATTGCTCTGCCATGGTATTGAAACTACAAGTACTCCATCCTTAATAACTTTTGATTTTCCATTGAAAATTGAAAATAAGAGAACAACATCAGTGGGTGTTTTCCCATCTTTAAAAAATATATAAAAATAAATAAATATCAGTGAACGTCTCAAAAATAAAAATTGCAAGTGCTCTCTGCTTTGGGGTTGGGCCGCTGCGAGCTTGCCCTCTCACGGTTTTGTTCCTCTCCCTGGAAGAGGGGAAAAGGCCTGTTGACAGATGGAGGGGGCCAGTACGCTTATAAGATAGACGAGGAGTCCCTCCCGAGTCGATGTGGGATAGACCCAACATAACCCCCCAGCGGCCAGTACGCTTATAAGATAGACGAGGAGTCCCTCCCGAGTCGATGTGGGATAGACCCAACATAACCCCCCAGCGGACTGGGCCGCGAACAACAGGAGAGTTTGCCGGACGCCCTCCTTCTAGCGCCAATGCATGTGCCTGGTCCCTCGTGGTATGTCAACATATTGTCCGCTTTGGGGTTGGGCCGCTGCGAGCTTGCCCCCTCACGGTTTTGTTCCTCCCCCTGGAAGAAGGGAAAAGGCCTGTTGACAGATGGAGGGGGCCAGTACGCTTATAAGGTAGACGAGAAGTCCCTCCCGAATCGATGTGGGATAGACCCAACAAAAACTAAAGTAATGTTTAGTAGTGTTTTAGAATTATGATTTGATAATAAAATTGTATTTTGAGTTTGTGAGTTTTGGAATTATGATTTAAGTGTGAAAAATTTGTTTGGTTAGGAATTTTGAAAAGAGTTTTGAATTGAATTTGAAATTTTTGATGTGACATATAATATTTGATTAAAAAACTTACAACTCATAATCAAACATAGAATGTAAAATTCTATTCAAAACTCATAAAAAAAATTTAAAAAAATCTAAAAATATTTTTATTAAAAATATAAAAATAACAGGTGTCCAAAAAAAAAAAACACGAACACGGTTTTAGTCAACTAGCCAAACGTCCAAGAGAATGAACGAGTAGACGTGTTTTTAAAAGTGAATATAAAATTAATTTTTAAAAATTCTAACCAAACATTACACTCAAACCTAAGGAAGTTTTGAAATCTCTACCAATCACAGAGGGGGTGGCAACTTTGGGTATGGTCCTAAATAAACCTTAACCATGGCTATCAAAAGTGAACTATTTTATAAAAAAGAAAAAAGCCTAATTACACGGATGCCCTTTTATTTATTACCCAATATCACTTAACTTTTTAACTCTCAAAGTACTTAGGGATGGAGTACTTATAGTTTCAATTGCACTCTCAAGTACTTTAAAGAATGCACTCTCAAGTACTTGAAATAATTTGTAAAGAGTACTTGGTACTTAAAAAATGCACTCTCAAGTACTTGAAATAATTTGTAAAGAGTACTTGGTATCCTAAGGATGGAGAACTTGTAGTTTCATTTATGGAAAATGGGTGGGAGCACTAATTAGTACTCCCACTAATTAGGTGGCAGTGGGTCCCACCAGTAATAATGTGATATTTTGGTCTTGGAATTGTATTTTTTTTTTTTTTTTTACTTTTTTAATGCATTAGTGCTATTAGTGGTGGTGTTTTTAGTGGGATGAATCATTGTTGTTCATTTATTTAACCTTTTTATTTTTAACAAGATCATCAATTAAGAAGGTCCTAGTTTGATTAATAAATATTAAATATAATGGTGATATTAGAGACAGAATCAAGACATTGACTTGAGGGATCAAATTTAGAGAAAAATATTTACACTGACTAGGTTTGGCTATAGATAATTTGAATGGAAACTTTAAATTAAGTTTTACATTTTTCAATATTGTTGTACTTTTTTATTTATTTATTTTTCTTTTCTGTAAGATCCAAAATAACTAGTAATTAAATCTTATATTCAAGTCTTGTTAGCATATTCATTTCCTTTGATAATATGGCTAATCTGCTTAATCTTTCTTGTGACATTGTTGATTTTGTTATCAAACCACATATCTTATATTGTTGAGATATTTTTGATATATCAAACCACATATCTTATAACTTCATGTTTGTCTTGTATAAAATTGTAGAAAGATACATTTATAGCAATTTTAAAATTGAAATTGATAAGATTTTGGAAAAATTACCTGCAAGTAATTGCAAAAAAATATTACATATATGTTGAAATGTTTATAACTTTAATTATTAATATTGATAAAGTTTACCATTAATTTATAATTATTTTTCAATTTATATACTTCTTTTGACAATTTATTTTGAGATTTAAGGGTTGTTTGGGGATGACCTAAATAAGTACACTTTTTATCTTTTTACGAAAAGATGTGCAGAAAAGTAGAGAGGTGATGTGATAGAAAAAAGATAAAAAGATAAAAAGATGGATTATTTCTCATATGCCAAACTTGGCCTTAATATTTGCATTGAGCAAACAGAGAGAGTTGTGTGATTGAAAGAATAAAAAATGAAGCTGTTGACAAAAATGGGGTAAATTACACTTTGCCCCCCTTAAAGTTTCACTTATTTCTCACTTTGGCTCTTTAAGTTTGATTTTTCCTACTTTGGCACTTCATATTTGTAATTCTTCCAACTTTGACCTTTTATGTTTGCAATCCTTTCCACTTTACTTTTAGAATAACTTACATCCAAAAACTAACATAATTAGTCACATCACCAACACATTAGCTCTATGTGCGATGTAAAAAAATTCACTAAAAAAAAAATCAAACTTAAATGGCTAAAGTAGAGAATGGGTGAAACTTTAGGGAGGCAAAATGTAATTATCCATAAAAATTAAGATAATAATTGATCGAGCATTTCTTTTATCACTATCTTTGCATTGGGAAAATAATTTGAGAGTTGTTCTATTCTAATTTGCTAACAAAATAAGATTGTTCGACGTAATTAATTTTATCTTTGACCCGTTCGATGATGAAATTTGACTAAACTTGATTCGTTCAGTCAGACAAGGCCGAACAAAGTAAGGTAAAAAAAAGAAAAAATTCATTTTTTCACACTACCACCCCATTTACCTCCATGATCCTTTCCACCCACCATCATCCTCCTCTATTGTGGTAGAAGAGACAAAAGAGAAAGATGAAACAAGGGAGATGGAGGAGAGAGTAAGATGGTGGGTGTAAAAACAAAGAGTGAAGTTAGGGATGAGGATGTATTTGGAAAGGAAGAACAAGACTGGGATTAAAACAAATGAAGCTCAGGGATTTGATGATTTGTCTAGGGCTCCTCTTCATTTCTTCTGTTATTTATAGGCTTCTTGATACTCTCAATAACTTTGAATATCATATTGTCTCATTTATGCTTCTGCCACATGTACACGTCCCATGTATTCTTCATCATGGATAGCCACATTTCTTGCTCTTATTAGAGGGTTAAAATATAGTGTCAACGCTCTTACTAATCCAATCATATATAATCCTACTGTTGCAATTTAAATATTTTTCAGGTAAATTATATAAAAAAAATTCAAGTTTCCACCTTACTAACAAATCAAAATTTTAACTTTTCAATTGTTTCAATTTAAATACTAAACTTTTAGAATTTTAATCATCCATTTGTTTCCATTGAGCGATTTAGATAACTTGATCATTTTTTCACATTCATTAACCTCTCATAATTACCATCGTTCATAACTACCTCTCATTTTTTCGAATCCACTGCCATCATTTCATCAATTTTTCCCATCCATTATTGCTACTACTTTTCTTTCTCAGCTTACTCTCCCCTTCCTTCCTGACCAAGCCTACTGTCATCATTTAACACCACCGTCAGAAAATATTTAAATTGTTTAAATTGACTCTATTCCATTATTAGAACTAACGAATAATTAGAATTAACATCAATATACAAATTTAGTGTTTAAATTAAAATAATTAAAAAAATTAAGATTTAATTTATTATCAGATCAAACTCTGAATTTTTATTTTATTTTTATAATTCTCCATTTTTTATTGATGATGGTACATCACCCTTGTACATAATATTTCCCCTAAATTCACGTGGAGTTAATTAGTGTGAATGACAAACCCACTAAAAGAGTTTCTGAAGTGGGAAAGAGCCATATTTGTTTCCTCAAACCGGTCCCACACACATCACGTTTCAAACAGTCCGTACAAGCAAACAATTAATGTGTGCAATACAAATACACATGAAATTTATTAAAAATATAAATTATTTGTATAATTTTAAAAATTATAAATGCCCCATTATTAGAATTTTTTATTTAATAAAAGTAATTAAAAAATTTATAAAATAAAAAAATTATGTAAATTATTAATTAAAATAATTTTTTAATATTATTAAAAATTATTAATTAACTAATAATTTATTTATAAAATTAAAAATTTTAAGAGAAGGGATATAATTTTAAGTAAATGTCAAGACAGAGGTGTATCTGTCTTTATAATTTAACCTAATTTATATTTTTATATATCTATATTATTAAATATGTGAGTACGTGACTTGGTATTTAGGTCAAGTTTGGCATCTTCAAAAAAAGTTAAAAAATCAAAAAGTCACTATCTTCTTTAAGTCACATCATCTTATTTAAGTCACATCAGTTCTCTACATCACTTCAAATCCAACCCATATTTCATAAAAAGTCAAAAAGTACACTTATTTTGAACATCCCAAACATTCTTTTAATAATGTTGTGGCTTTTTCTTTTGTCACATGACAAATTTTTCTATCTTAAAAATAAAAAAAATATTATTAAAAAGCATGAGCAAGATTTACACCCAAATTTTTATTTTATTAAGAACACTCTTACTATTTAGACAATATACATGTTATGATATTAATTTTTTTATTATTTATTTTTATGCTTTCTTATCTAAATTACACATACATTATGTCTCACCACCAATATATATATATATATCCATTTATTTTATTCTATTGGTCATGGTCTTTTTCTTTGTAGTTTTCATCCCAACTGCACACAGCATCTCTTTCTAAATTGTGATCCCACCTTTCCTCTTCAATCTGTTTTACAGATTTGCTCTGTTTGGTAATCTGCAACCCCAAATACGACAACAATCAATTGCACCCATTAATCATCACCCACACCACACCCATCATAAAATACTACACATTATTCAAACCATTCCATTTTGTACCCATCACACCATTTTATCATTAAACAAACAAATCAAACCAGCCCAACTCTTTCTTTGTTCTTCAAAATAGTTTTGCTATTTTGCTCTTCCTTTCTCTTTTTTTTTTTTTGGTGGATCTGAGGTCTCTCTCTATCTCTGCAACTGTTAATGGGTTTTGGTCAATTCTTGGTTTTGAATTGTTTTGCATTCATTTTCTCATCTGGGTCTCTCGGATTTTCTTGGTTTCTTGGCTTTTCTGTGATTTGGGTTTTAAATAGAGGCTAATTGGGAGAGAATTAGGCTGATCAGTGCTGAGAGAAGCTGTTTGTTAGCAGAGAAACTACACAGGGATTCAGGTATCATACTTGAAATTCTCATGAAAATTTGATGTTGTTGCTTTCTTTGTGCTGTTTATGTTCACTGTTTGAATTCTTACATATTTAGATCCATCACTTGCAAAAATTTACCATAGCATTGCCCTCTCTCTCTCTCTCTCTCTCTCTCTCTCTCTCCATTTTGTTGGTTTCTTGAAAATTGATATAAATTAATGAGAACTTAGACCTTGAGCATTGTTTAAATTTTCAACAGGAGAATGATCTTTTTAGCAAGAGTTTCGTGCACTGGGTCAGATTGATGTTTTAAGTATTTTTAAATGATGTTTTATTTTGCTTGTGCTTTCAGTGACAGAAAGCTTAGCAACAAAAGTTGTATTTGTCTGTTTACAGTCCATCTTCGAAAAATCATTAAAATATACATAATTATGTTAGTATTTTATGCAAAATTTAGTTAGATCTTTGGACTTGGTTTGTGTTGCATTAGCAGAATCTGACTTTTTCAATGGAATTTTCTACCATAGAATATGCCTCAAGACGGTCTGAGATCGGCTGTGTACAGATCATTTGTCATATGTGATGATCCAAAAGGCGTAATTGAATGTAAAACAATCAGAAAATCCAAAACCAATCCTAACAGATCAGATGAAAAAGGCAAAAGTCAAAGAAATCCTAGGAATTTGAATTCCTCTTCTGCATTCAAAGAAGAATCAATGAAGATGGACTCGAAAAATGTCACAGAAGAAGATTCACATAACCCGTGGTCTGTGGGGATGACAATTGACGGGCATTCTAAAGAAATTGCGAAAGATTTGTTGAAAGGAGCTCTTGATTTGCAAGAGTCTTTGATCATGCTTGGAAAACTACAAGATAAGTTGTGGGAAAATCGAAAGGAAAAATCCAGGGGAGACAGAATTGGTGAAGTGGGGATTGAAAGAACAAAATCCCATCACTTCCAAGATCATAATTCCCAAATGGGATTTGAGAAACCGGGATTTTCTGCTGATGGGTGTTCGAGGGATTGTTTTGAGGAGCTTAGGACTGTGATCAGAGACGGCCTTGCTAGGCAAAATCTTTTGCTGCCCAGTTGCACTGAAAAAAAGGCTTACTGTGATAAAAGAACACTTGACTCGGGTACTGATATTGCCTCCACTAGCTCAAGCCAGTCCTTCCAAGGCTTTGCCTCTTCTGATAGTTCACTCTCATCAAATGCTCCTCACAAGTCAAAAGGCTCGAATTTGATTGCCAAGCTTATGGGTTTGGAAGAAATTCCCTCAGAAATCGTGCAGATTAGTCCCCAGAAAAAGTTGGAGAGTAAAAAGATTTCCGTTCAGAGAAGGCCTATGTTTGAAATTGATATGCCAAAGGCGAGGAAATCTCATTCTGCTGATAATAAGGTAGATACAGAACAGAAGAAACTGAAAGAAATAGTCAAAAGATTTGAAAACATGCAATTTGAAGGGCTTGTGAATGGCAATTCTGATGAAGGGTTTGGGCTTCAATTGCATCGTTCTAATGCATCCAACTCCAAAAAGAGGTATACTGAAGATGCCCCACCTATTGTAATAATAAAACCTTTGCAATTTTCAAGTGTGGAGGTGGAAGAGACTCGCCTGCAAAAGTTTCTCCACGGTATGGGAGCCCTCGACAGCAAGAAGGTGCTTGGGGAATTGAAAACGCAAGAACTTCAAGCCCTAGCCACAGGCCATTGTGAAGAAGGTTTTAGTACCGGTAATTTGTCTAGAAGACACAGAGGTGACGAAACTCCAATCAAAAGGCTTGGCCGGGAAGGGGTAAAAAATTCTAAAGGGATACAAGCAAAAGCAGAAGAGAAAGTAGTCCAGACCAATGACAAGCTGTCTTCTAATGAGTTGAAAGCTTTCGTACTACCTTCAAATCAGCAAGAGAAAAAGAAAGTGATTGGGAAGAAAGTTGATAGGATACAGAAGGTGGCACTGCGAGCAAAGAAACCAGAAGAAATGGAGAAAGTGAAATCCAAAGCTGTTTCTAAGTTCCATGATGAAGCCAAAGTGACCTCCACAAAACAAAGAAAACCTGAGACGGGGTCAATCATTGCAAAGAGCTGTATTTCCCAGCAAAAATCCACCTCCTCAAGCGGCAATTCAAAACATACAACACCAGCCATATCGTGTAATCGTGGTGATCGGGAAAAGAATCTGAATAATGAGAAGCCAAGCAAGGAGCCCTTGGCAGCTAATTCTGTTGTGAGTCCTAGCATTCAATTTTTACAATCTTAATGTTATTTCTTTTAGAAACTTCTGTTTGTTCTCTGATTTTTATATGCATATATTGTTGTTTAAATATATTTTTTAAAGACAATAACAAAGTAGGCAATGCAATGTTGAAACTAACGAGACAGCCTTAGAATCATCACCAAATAAAGAAAATTTTATTGCGAAGATTGAAACATTATATGACAATGCAGGTTGAAAATGTGGGATGCAAGTATGGTGACAAGTCAATTGACCTTAGTTGTGAAAATGAATCCGATATGACAAGAACTGGCACTACAACTGCAGATCAACTCCTTCCTAAAGAAAGGACAGATTCCTCTGAATTTCAGAGTAAAGGTATGGCACATTCTTAGATTTGAATTCTTTAAATTATGAGAATTGGTAATGAAGTGAATTCTCTGCTCTCGCATACACGTATGCATTCTATAAGTATAAAAGGTACTAATTCATGGAGGAGGACTTTCTCTTATCCGAGTGTCTTCAGGGCAAGAAAACTATATTACAATTATGGTTCAAAGTTCTATGCCCGCCTTACCCGTCACTAGCTGTTGGATGTAACTTATATCATTTCTTTGCATAGCGTTCCCACAAGTACAGGAAAAAGAAAAATGGAAAAGGGTACTGCTATTTTAATGTCTGCATATGGGGATTCTATATCTATAACTGGATTGAAAATATACACACATATAGGGCGAGTCATTACTCTACCTTAGGGTGCATATATAGGTACTTGCATTTGCAATACGCAGTTCAATTGTATTGATTTTTATGGGGCTTTTCATGTCTTTTTAATTGCAGACCAGTATGATAGCAACCAGAATTCTATCTGCAATGTTATACCACAGACTACCCAACATGAAAGCTTCACCAAATCATCTGAAGAAGCTAACCATTGCATCATTGGTACTGAGAAGAAATGCTTCAGAACAGAAACTAATGTCGAAGATTTGCTTTTGAGCAGTCCATTGTTCCTCAGTTATGCGGAGGAGCACTTTAATATCAATGACAAACATGTGATAGTTTTACAGAAAACTAGTTCAAATGATTCTGGGATAGCCGATGCTAGATTCTTGGTGGACTGTGCGAAGGAACTTATGCAACATAAAAGCCTTAGATGTTCACAAACCAAACATCCATTGTTACTTGCTTCTTTGAAGAGCTCAAAGATCTCCATCTCCCTAGCCAAACTGGTCGAGGAAGTGCATGATGGAATTGAGAATTTGAGAAGCTATAGTAAGCATGCCGGCGAGAAACTTGTTCTGGATCTCGAAAGCAAGGGAGTGATGAGCGGGGCATGGGATTTGGGTTGGAGGCATGACTTCACTGTGGATGAAGTGGAGCAAGTTGTAGGTGACATAGAGAAGCTACTTTTCAAGGAGTTGATAGAGGATTTGTTTGCTGATTGTGTTCTTTAGCATTTCAATCATGTTTCGATGTTTGGGTTTAGAGGCTGGTAATACTATTTTCTTTTTCTTTTTTTGCATTTTTGGTACATCTGAGGGAGAGTCTTGCTTTTGGCAGTTCTAGCTAAGGCCGGTAATAATATTTTTGCTAGTGAGGATAGCATGATAATTAGTACAAGAAGATAGGGTAACAAAATTTTAGCTTGGACCTTGAGGGGTTTATCCTCGTTCAGTTTTTGCACATTGAAATCCCTCTCATCAGTACAATCAAGATTCAAGAAGAGGCCCCTTTCAAGATAAGAAAATTGAGGGTCTCAAGCAGGGGCGAAGCCACGTAAGGCTTGGGCGGTTCACGTGCCCACCCTAAACTTTCAATATTTAAACTGTTATCCATATAGATAAAGATCATATATTATGTTTCCTTTATAAAATTATAATAGTGGCCCTCTTTAAATTATGTAAAACTTTTTGCTTTTTTAAAATTTTCTATTTTGTTATTTTGATTTTTCCTGTACACTTTTAATTGATAGATTAAGGAAAGAATTAAATCAATTGATAATTCATTTCTTATTACGAGATTTGTTTAGTTGCTTATTACTCCTCATCGTGGGACACTTCTTTTGAGTTGATAGGATTGAACTTATTGATTATTTGGTTCATAGAATTTAGTTATTGATTGTGGATTTATAAGTCACATTAATGTAAATCTCAAGATAATTGTAATAAAAATAAAAATAAAAATGCATAAGTTTAATAATATCTCGTTGTTAATTATTATGGGTGAAAAAAAATTCATTGTTGTGATTAATGTGTGCCCTTTCTGCATTGAATTTTTGGCTCCACTACTGGTCTCGAGCAAAGCAAATCAAGTCCCTTGTGAATGAGTGAAGAAACATGTAACGCCCCCAAAATATTACAGTAAATTCAATCCTTAGAGTAGAAGAATAATAGAAATAAAACACGTTCATCCATTAGAATTCGTTTACAAAAGTTAACACATGCGATATACATTCACAAATATTCATCTTGAATCTACAGCATGTGTTGCAACGATAAGAGAATTGAAATTAAACAAATAGTCATATGCCTTCTAGGCTTACATATTTTCAAGTCATGGCTTGGTTATACAAAAATGAGCCTAGATCAATATAATTTAAGCCCTTGGCTATACAAAGAATACAACAAAATAAAGAAGCTCTTGCTCCCAAACTCCCTCCAAGCTATTGCCTTGGCGGAGGCATGTCATCAGCATCTGAAAATGGTTTTCCCCAAATAGGGTGAGCCAAAACCCAATGGAAATAATCTAACACAGTATATGAGATTTAACAAAGATATTAGTGCAATGTGCATACACAATGCTTGTGACAAGACATTCACATTAAATATGGTCGTAAAGTCCCGAAGTTCATATTTCAATTTATTTTCCTTCAATTCATTTCAAGTTCATTTATTCTTCTCAATTCATGAGTCAATTTCATTATTTTTTAACAACCCAACTAAGGTTATAACTCAGTGGTTATCTAATCAACACAATTACCACACAAACACTTCAATCTGCCATTTTACAAAAATTTTGTCCGCGGGATCGGCACCCATGTATAAACAAGATTTTGGGGCTTTCACCCTGGACACCCCGGCCAACTTAATTTCAGTGGAATCCATCCCCTATCTCCTCCCAAACAATAGAGTACATCCATTTTCTCCTCCTAAACAATCATACATATACAATGTACATAAATTATAGTCATATTCAATGACAACCAACAATAGATTAGTTTCAATTTACCTAATCCTTATGTAATTTCTACAACAATCATAACTATCCTCTATTGATAGCTTAATACAGATATACAATCTCTATAACAGATAAATCATCAAATCTCCATAGGTGAGTGATTAAACAAATCCAACAACACCATTCATGTATACATCTACCCAATTTCACGTTTTCCATACCAATTTCATTATTTATATAAAATACTTATTCAAGGTGTTTTAAGGCAAAGCTCTCCATGTTTCAAATAATAACCCAAAGGCCAAAATTTATTACTTTATCATAAGATGACCTCATATCCAAACCCTATAATCATTTATATAACACCCACATAGAAACCCCTCTTTTCAAACTTGAACCCAAACCCTAGATTTGCTCAAATACTCCCAAATTTCACTATTGTTACACAACGACAAATAATTAAGTTTAAAATCATATAAAAGTGTAGAAAATTCCTACCTCAAAGAGAGAAGACGAGCCAAATAAGAGTGAAACTTCAAAGATGCCGAATTCCAACTCTATTCGGATCAAAATAAAGATCTTGAGATGATTTACCTTTTTATCAAAGGGATTAGGGTGAAGAAATCACTAGGAGTAAGTGAAAATGTAGAGAGAGAGAGAGAGTTTTAGAGAGAGAGGGTCTCAACTTTAGGTTTTTGGGAGAAAAGATCTAAAAAAAGTGCTGTAAAAATTCATTTTCGCGATCTGATATACGCACAATCCGTTCGAGCGGAAAAGTTGACACTTGAGCGTCAGACACAATAAGTTGTTCCGCTCGAACGCAAGAAGTGACCCGCTTGAGCGCAAAATACACACATCCAGTACTTTTGCAGACAACAAACAATAGACAAACCGCTCGAGCTCACGAAAGGCCGCTCGAGCGCCCACTCGTTCAAGCATAGGAAACGCCGCTCGAGTGTAGAAAACATTCTTCCAGTACTTTTGCAGACGTGCAAAGTATTAAGAGTTCGCAAATCCCGCTCGAGCGCAAGAAGTGCCGCTCGAGCGGAGGAGCAAAAATTACAAAACCCGCTCGAGCGCAAGAATGGCTGCTCGACCGAATGAGCAAAAATCTGGGCAACAAATGTTTGGAAAAACAAGTAATCAACCTGTTTCAAATGCACAACTACAATTCAATAACAAAAATTTAAGGGGAATTAAGGGGAAAATGACAATGACCAATATTCAGGAACCATAAATCCAATCCGAACTACTACAAGTGTCGAGTCAAATTCAGGATTGCTATAAAACAACCAAAGTTTGAGAAGACTTGTGGAGAAATTGAAAAATAAAAAATAAAAAAAATAAGTCTGGGGATCCAAACTTATGGTCCCTGAATCTATCTAGAATGGTGATGTGTGGTTGAGATTGAATTTGTGAAGTGTTAGGTTTATGTATAGAATAAATCTGAATCAAATAGGTTGATTGTAGAGCAGCTTGGGTTTGTTTAAATGATAACAATCGACAAATAGCTCAGAGAACAATGACAATTCAGTGTTTATCGTCTCCATTAATGGTTGAAGCTACAGCATGTTTATAGAAGTGTAAAATTGGCCCACGGCCCGAGCTTGAGCCCAGCCCAGCCCAGCCCGAGACCCTGGGCCATCATTTTGAAGCTCATGGGCCCGGCTCGTGGGCCCGCTTAAGGCCCACTCAAGGCTTGGCCCGCTCCAAGACCTAATGTGTTTTTTAGTAGAAAATAATAAAATTTTAATAGAAAAAATTAAAAAAAAAAAAAAAAAAATTGACCAAGCTGGCCCAACCCTGAGGCTAGGCCTAGGCCCACCGGGCCGCCCAAAGCCCGAATACCCCTAGGCTAGGGCTAGGGCCTGGGCTTAATTTTTTGGCTGGTAAGCCAGGCCGGCCCTACCCGAATTTTGGCGGGAGCCCACAAAGCCTAACATAGGTCGGGTCAAGTCGGATCAAATTTACACCCCTACATGTTTAGAAGCCATGAAATGGGCTATAGAGCAACAGTTATGTCGGATTATAATAAAGATTGATTGCCAAGTTTTGGTCAACTTACTTAAGTTCAAGGGGCTAATATGGATTGGCAAGTGGCATCAATCATTAGTGATATATTCTATTTTAGCAAGTTCTGTTATTTTTTTAGTATTATTAGAGTAGGAAGGAATGTAATTAAATCTGCTCATGAGTTGACTACTAATGTAAACTGTCATTATTAATGGTATGTGTTTTCGTTATCACAAAAAAAAAAAAAAAAAAAAAAAATTATAATAATAATAATAATAATAATAATATGAATCGTTAGATAATTTTAAATAATTTTTAAATAATTAAGTCTGAATTTATAATATTTTTAAATAATTTTTAAATAATTAAGTCTGAATTTATAATATTATTAGATAAAAAGTTAAGAAAAAACTAATTACAAACCAATCATACAAACACAAATGGGTATTTGGAGAAGTTATTCATTGATTAACGGCACTGTCCCATCAAAAACAAACTATCATTCGTTAATCATGTGAAGAACATTTTGGGCTCTCATGTACCTTAAAGTTGGCAAACTAATTGGTTACAGCTCCCCATTATTCGGTTCCGATAGGTAGCTCGAATTTGGAGGCTTGAATTTGGCTCGAATTCGGAGAAGAAGAAGAAGAAGAGAAGAAGAAGAAGGAAGAAGAAGAAGAAGAGAAGGAGGAAGGAGGAGAAGGAGAAGGAGGAGGAGGAGGAGGAAAGAGGAGGATTGAAGGGGGCATAATCATAGGGGGAGGAGGAGGCAGAGGCGGGGTCGGAGGCGACGGCAGTGGTGCTGCGACGATCGCTGGTGCTGCGATGATCGGCGGCGGCGGGGCGACGGCTGTGGTGCTGCGACGATCTCCTATCCTCCTCTCTCTTTCTCCTCCTCTTTCTCTTCTCTTCTCTTCTTCCTCTGCTCTTCTCCTGTGTTCAATGAAGAAAAAGAAGAAAAGAAAGAAAGAAAAGGAAGAGAACGAAAAGGCAGGAAAAAAAAAAAAAAAAAAAAATCGAAACCCAAAACGACGTCGTTTTGGGTTTTGAGCAGAATTCGGGCCATCGAATTCGAGTTACGAGTCATTTTCCATATTAAAAATAAAAAATAAAAAGAAAAAGAAAAGAAAAGAAAAGTTGATAGAGTAGTTTAGAAACACTTATAAAAATCCTTTGAAATAATTATATAATTTTTTATACAAATATGTGTATAAGGGAGAATTTCAAATAAATGGAATCAACAATAAAAAGTCACAAATCAATGGGGAAATCTAAAATAATTATAACAGGCCCGAAAAAATGTAAATTAATTACAAAATAGTGAGGACAAATGTCAAATTATTAAATTATTATTGAATTTCTCTCTCCTCTTGTCCTTTTCACCTTGTAAAACTGAAATCATAATCATCTTGTAAATCTTAAATCACAACTATTACTGCCCATCCTTTCCTACCTTTCCTAGCGCTAATCACCCATCCTATTTGGTGCAACCAACCCCTCTTCTACCTCTCTGCCCCACCCCGATGATCTCTTATCTCGTTTCCATTTTTTAGTCACCTTTCAATAACTCCCCTCACATTAGTTTTTGCGATCTAGAACGATCTATTCTTCATTGTCTTCTTTTTCACTTTCTCTTTTAAATGTGTATATGTATAGGTGGTTAGGGTTTATGTTGGAATTTTAATAAAAATAAAATTAATTATTACTATTTAATTTATAGGTAAATTACAAATACACCCCTTGAAGTTTGCTTAAAATACAAATTGCCTTCTGTGGTTTGGAAAATTACAAATACCTTCTTATCAGAATTTTTTATTTAACAGAATTAATTAAAAAAGTGAAATTTCTAACTGGTCACTTATACAATAATAAAATTATCTGAATTATTAATTGAAATAAAATTTTACCATTATTAAAAACTGTTAATTAACTTAATGATTTACTTATAAAAGGACCTATTTGTTATGAAATTAGAAACCGTAGAGGGCATGATGTTATTTCTAGAACTACATAGGGTAATTTGTAATTTAAGTAATTCTCAGGGGGTGTGTTTGTAATTTACCCTTAATTTATTTGACTATTACAATATTAATTATGATTTTAATCATTTCAATTACATGAGTTTTATTAGATATTGTTATAGTACTTATGTCATGTTTAATACATATATTAATAGAGTTTTAATTCTTTCATCTATATATGTATACATATTTGAGTTGTGTAGGAATAGAAAAAAATGTGAGGGTTTTTGTAGAGAAAATGAGGAAGAGAAAAGATGATTTGAGAGAAGAAAATGTGATTTCATATATATATGAGAGTTTCTAGAGAGGGTTTTCTATATTGTTCTATATTTTATATTGATGTTTTGGCTAACTTTGGTCCGTGACATGGTTTAAGCCACTTAGTAGTTGTGAACACTAGATGAGGGACGTTGTGAGCAATATAGATTTTATCTTAAAATTGCTTCATTCCGATTGTACCTTTATGAGGAGAGGAAAAGTAGTTTTAGGACAGTGACAACGCGCCTCCTAAAACTTCACAGTTATATTTCTCTATTTTGTCTTTTTCTTTCTCTATATATTATTGTTTATCGTCATTGTTATTATTGTAATTCATGCTAATTATCTTGTTTATTATATTGCTAGACTAACAGTTTGTAGAGGAGTGAGGGAAGAGAGAACGAGGCTACGAATGCATGAAGAGGAAATGTGAAGCGAATGAGGGGGTGAAGATGGTTTGACAGATTGAGGAGTATAGATGAATAGCTAAGGTGGTTGAAGGATAGGAAAGAACTAACAGTGATGAAGGAAGGGGAACTGCCATTACTGTTGGAGAAGGGTGCGAGCAAGTTTAGAGTCTGCAAGGGAAATGGAAACGAATGAGAGAAAAATTAGAGGGTAGGTTTGTAATTTTACATTTTTTCTCACAATTTTGTAATTAGTTTCTTTGTTTATTGTAATTATTTCAAATTCTGTCATGATTTGTGTGTATATATACTAGCATAATACCCATACTATGCTCGTACATAAATAAATAATTAAATAATAATATAAAATTTGTCTAAAATATAAAAGAAAAATAATTTGAACTTAATTAGTTTTAACATTTTTTAAACTATTTTTCTAAATTTAATTGTATGTTCTAAGTTCTTAAGAATAAAAAATACATATCATAGTCTAATAGGCACAAAAAAAATAAATAAATAAAAATGATAAATTACAAAAACTACATTTATGAACATTTCTGTCCTACGAGTTTTGTAGTTTGAGTTTATTCTATTTCAAAATTCACCCGATAATATGATAAATCATATTTGTCAATAAGCCAATTATCCTTTCTCTGTTTTGTAAAACTTAAAATTTTTCTTACTCATATTTAAAAATTATAATGTGTCTAACTTTTATATTAACGCTCTGTTTGTTTAGACCTAAAATATTTTCTGAAAAAAATATTTTCCTATGTTTGGAAGTAGTAGTGGTGGTGAAACGAAAGTGGAGGTAGTCGCATGGTGGTGAGACGATGATGGTAGCAATGGTTGTGATGATGGTGGTGTGGTGGTGGAGGTGAGAGTGGCGGTGATAGTGTGATGATATGGGTTAAACTTTTAGTCTGGAAAATATTTCCCTCCTTTTAAAAGTAGAAAATATTTTCTACCCATATAGACTTGTTTTAAAAATATTTTTCAACTTTTGTTTCCAATTGTACCAAATACCAGAAAATATAGAAAATATTTTTTAGAACATGTGTTTCCGCTAAAACAAATGGAGCGTAAAATCGATAATGGTTAGTTTTTTTTTTTTTTTTTTTTAGTGGTACATCTAAAAAGAAATAGTGGTTAGTTTCTAAAGTTTTAGAATTGGGGTAGATATTAAAAGTGATCTAGAAGTTGATTTATTGAACCTTTATGCCAACTTAATTTTGACCTCCTCATTAAATAATTATCTTGGTCAATACCCAATCCAGGAGCCACTTGCCCTATTTACTTAAGTACTAAATTGATAAATACATATTTATTAGTACTTTTTATAATAAAAATGAGAAATATGAACATGTTATTTATTTTAATTTTTAAACTTGGGTAAATATTTTATATATTTCTGTTTAAACTATTATATGAATATTTAGGTATATTTATGTATGAAAAAAATTATTTAAGATCTACTTAGTTTGAACTGTGAAATATGTTATAGTTCTAACTTTGGGTCTTATTTAAAAAATTAATCAATTAATTAGTAAAAACATTTGGTCATAACAAATTTAAATTTTATATTTAAATTGTATTGTACTTTGTTATATTTTGACAGATATGAGCTAGTCTGGAGTTGTCAATATTGGATTAAACAATAAAAGTAGCATAGAAATTAAGTTTGAATTGATTTTTATGCTAATTCTTGGCTCAAATCCTATCATTAGAGAATTGTCTTGATTCATGCTCAATTGATGAGTTATTTGATCCACTTGTTATTTAATTTTTAAATTAGTAAATATTTTTTGAATGATAAATGTGCAGTAAATATTTTGACGCTTAAAAAATTCTTAATTTTTTAGATGCCACATTTATTTTTTATTTTTTTAAAAATAAATTTTTTGATTAGTATCTTTAAACAAATATTTTTAAAATTTGAAATTATATAAGACTAAAGTTTTATTTGGAATTTCTTTTAAAAAAACTTAAATTTCAATTATATATAAATATATAAAAATTTTAAATCTGAAATTATAGATACGATTAGATGGGCCAAATCAGATTATTGCAGATTCTTTGACACAATTATAATCAAGGTAAAATTGAAAACTAATCATATTGATTATTAGAGTATTTAATGAAATGGTAAGAAAAATATCAATGAAATGGAAAGAATTACAAATGTATTTTTTATATTTAAAATTAAAAAAAATTAAAAATTAGATTATCAGAACTTGAGCATCAGAGAGGTAATATATATAATAGTATTCTCTCTCTCTCTCTCTCTCTCTCTCTCTCTCTCTCTCTCTCTCTATATATATATATATATTATAAAAAAATTGAGAAAAATCTATTTAGATGTTTATCATGAATAATATAAGAAGGAAAATGTTTGAGACTCACAAATTTTTTTTTAGGAATTTACCAATAAGTCTCCTACATAAAGTTCAAAACTCATCTAGTTCCAAGACAAAAATTTTGCACCAATTAGTCTTATATACTTTTAATCATTACCAAAAAACTCCTATATATTTTTTTAAAAAATTTAAAGACATTGTTACATCCCACCACTGTTGGACTTTCGTTATACCGTCATCGAAAACTTATCGGAATATTCAACATCACTGGGAAGTGCCAGAGTATCATCAGAAATTCGCTGGAGTATAGCTGGAATGCTCTGAATGTCATCGGAAGTCGCCGAAATGTCTAGAATGTTCGCTAGACATCAAGAATATCGTCGGAAACTTACACTACAAGAAAAAACACTTTCCGTGACCAACATTTTGGTCGCGAAAAGTATCATATTTGGTCGCTAAAACCTTTTCGCGACCAAAATATGTTGGTCGCGAGTTGGTCGCTAAAGCCTCGTCACAGATAGTTTTCTGTGACCAAAAAGCCTTTGGTCGTTAAAAGTGACCATTCGCGACCAACTTTTTTGGTTGCGGAAAGTCCAATTCATATTAGTCAAAAATAAACTTTTAGCGACCAAAGATAAGTTGGTCGCCAAAAGTCAACGCCTTGACCCCAAAAAAATAATTCTTTTGTGCTGCCTGGAACTTGAACTCCTGACCAAAGAGTCACCATGCACCCAATCCACTCTGCCAATAACATGCTTCTTGTTCATATTTGGCAAAAAATATATATAACCCATAAAAATTGGGTTATATATTATTTTATAAAACTTTTAATGCCTAAACAGAAAAATAACATGTAATTACAGTAGTATCATTTTTTAAAAAAATTATCCTGTCATAACTTTCCGCGACCAACTTTTTTCGCCAATAGTATACTTTCTGCGACCAACTTTTTTTTTTTGGTCGCCAAAAGGTGATCTTCTGCGACCAAAAAAGCTTTTGGTCGCCAATAGTATACTTTCCGCGACCAACTTTTTTTTTTTGGTCGCCAAAGGGTAATCTTCCGCGACCAAAAAAGCCTTTGGTCGCCAATAGTATACTTTCCGCGACCAACTTTTTTTTTTTTGGTCGCCAAAGGGTATACTTTCTGTGACCAACTTTTTTTTTGGTCGCCAAAAGGTGATCTTCCGCCACCAAAAAAGCCTTTGGTTGCCAATAGGTATACTTTTCGCTACCAACTTTTTTTTTTGGTCGCTAAAAGGTGATTTTCAGCGACCAAAAAATTGTGGTCGCCAAAAATTAAATTTTAGTCGCAGAAAGTGGACTATTTGTGACCAAAAAAAATAGGTGGTCGCCAAAAGTGTTTTTTCTTGTAGTGTTATCGGAATATCTAGAATATTGCCTGAAAAAAAGAAGAAGAATAAATTGAGAAATTAGAGCGAAAAAATATAGCAAAAATGTGCTAAATATCGATAAATTGAAAGAGGAATAAAAAACGTAACAACAAACAACAATAACAATGGAAATATATATATATATATATGTTATTTTCAATTTTTGTAGGGTTTAAGCAAATAATCTCCAATATTGATCAAACTGAAAAGCAAGTTTTGAAACAGTAAAATGTTACAGTTTCAAAATATGATTCTATTAAGTATTTATTCTTATTAATCAAACTGAAAACATATTATGAAATTGTAAAATTTTACAGTTCTAAAGAATAATTCATTTCAACATAAAAAAAAATTTTAAAAAAAAAACTAAAACTATAAAATTTGAAAACAACTTATTTAGAATTTGAAAATTCTCTATTAAAACAGAAAAATAAAAGTGTGTAGTATATAAAAAATTAAAAAACTGAGAAATCGAAGGAAAGAGATAAATATAGAGAGATACTTGTACTCCGATAACTATTTTTAATTTAGATCTAGTCGGATCTGACGTAGTTTAGATCTGAGTAGATCTACATCAGATTTGCGTACATATACTCATTTTCTTCATTGGAAACTCGTTTTCTTCGTCGAAAACTTATCTCATTCACTGTTGGTACGTGCAAAGCAAGGAGTCGGTGCTTGATGGTTGCTAGTGAACCCTAATCAATGGTGGTTGCCGGTCGCTAGTGACTGTAGATTAAAAAGATAGAGAAAAAAAGGAAAGCATGGTCATAGTTGTCGCCAAATATCCAAGAATGAAAGATAAAGAGAAGAAACAAGATGTAGAGAAAGATGAGAAGATAAATGGGCACAAGACTTTTGGGTCTATCTAAAAAATTTTGGAATTAAATAGAACACACACTTTTTAAAACTTATGGGTAATTTGTCCAAATTTTTTACAATTTGATCCACATTGAGATAGTATGATAGGTGTCAGCTTATGATTACACATCTAATGATATAAGGCTTACCTTCTGTTGGGGAATTTTCAAAATGGGTTTTCAAATTTATAGTTTATTTTTGGGTGTTTTCAAAACCTTCCATATTTTTCTTTGGAAAGCATGAAATAAGCTTAGGGCTGTAACAACCCCATACTATTTACCGGAAATTTACTGAATTACATACTGATTACTGCTAAACTGGAATGCTTGTGACTGATAATTGAACTACCTGGAGTACTGAACGGACTGATCGAAAATTGAAACCGAATTGACTGAGCATGTTTATTGTATTGCATTTTTATCTTTTCGATCATTTGATTATCTGTTCGTGATTTTATGTTTAAACTGCAAATTGAAGGCCTTATCGGCGGCCGAACTGAAAATTGTTTAGTGTTTCATGATCAGTAGGATTTTTGTGATTTAATGGTATATTCAACTAAAATGTGATTAGGTATGATTGAACTAGATTAATTTGAGCCAATTAATAGAGTTCGCCTTAATTACAACTTTGCCACCTAGTGGGGCCTTTGTTTATTCACAAATGTTGAGCCTTATACATGTAGATTAAACATTTCATCAGCCTTTCTCTTACACTTAGCCGACCAAGAGGAGAATTAGAGAGAGTAGGAGTGATTTGAGTTCATTTGGTGGGAGTGCTTGGAATTGAAGTGTGAATTGTCAAATTGGACTCCTAAACCTTAAATACAAGACTTAGGTAAGTGAATACAACCCTCTAATTGTGAGTTTAAGCTAATTCTTGCATGATCCTTGCCTAATTGTAGAGTTAAGTCTTGTTCTAGTTCATACATGTAAGATTATAGCTTAATTCATGCATGCATGTTTGAATTGATGAGTTTTGTGGTGTCTTCATGGTAAAATTGTACATGCATGTTCATCATTAGGCTTGAGTCCATGAATTCATCATGTTCTTGAAGAAATGAGTCCATTTGGACAAGCTTTGAAGGTTGAATTTGGTTTGAATCCATGCATGTTTGCATTTCTCCATGTTCATGAAAAATGGGTTTGAAAAATGGTTTTAATTGACTCACCTTTGGGGCTTGAATTCATAAATTGAGCTTTGAAACTTGTTATACATTGAATCTAGATGTGTTTTCCAGAATTTGGGCCCAAGAGGTCGAGTTTTGAGTGAAAGAATGCTTGGTTTGAGCTTAGGAGACAAATCTGGAAATTCTAGAATTTGGCTTCTTCGCTCGAGCGACCAACCTTTGTTCGAAGCTACGCTCGAGCGTAAAATTTCAGCATCCAGTACTTTTACTGTTTCAGCAGCTCGCTCGAGCGAAGGATTTCTCGCTCGATCGAAGCCTTTGATTTTGGAAGCTCGCTCGAGCGAAGGAAGGCTCGCTCGAGCGAGGCTCCTATTTTCAGCAAACTTTACAAAATGTTTTCTAAGTGTATTTTTGCATCCTCATCCCATTCTAGGCATTCTTAGGCCTAGTTTAAGACATCTTAATGAGGATATAGATGTAGAACACACCAAGGCAAATTAGGGATTAAATTATAATATTTCCCAACTGTGTAGCTTAGTGTGTGTTCAACCTGTGAACTGTGTAGGGTTGGCGACTAGGGAAACACGCTCTAGCATACCGTAGCCCAAACTCTGTGAGTAACAATTGTGTAAAGATATGTTCAACTGAGAATGTTTTCTGACTGTTTAACAGAACTGTTTTCTGAAATAATTATTGTTAATTGATTGAATGTATGTCCTATATTCTGAAATGTATTGTGGCATCCTTAGCAACTATTGTATACTGTTATTGTTACTGTTACAGAGATCTCTGTCGGTTCCCTCGTGGAACCATTACTGTTTACTGATTGATGGCCATCATTACTGTTCGGTCTTTAAGACCTACTGTTTATTGCTATGCTAATGGATGTACCACATATGACTGAATAACTGTTCTGACTGAAAGACTGGAATATTGTTTAATGAACTATTTTCATTACTGTAAGGACATTTCATTCTTAACCTCTTTACGCATTATGTTATTCACTGGGCTTTAGCTCACTGTTTATATATATATGTAGGTGCTCAGCCACCAGATCGGAGCTAGGAGCGTGGGTTAGACTCCAGTTTTGTCAAGCCAGCCTATGTGCCTCACTGCGAGGTTCCGAGTTGCCATGTTATGGCTTTGGGGTGTTTTGTTTTTCCCCGCCTGTCTCCGTACTGTTTTGGATTACTGTATAGACTGTCAGCTACTAATTATACTGTTATCAAGGGATAAGGTCCCTTTACTGTGTGACTGTAAATTTTGTATAGACTGTACTGTTTGAATGTGTGAATGCATGAAAAAAAAATTTTTGGCATACAGACTGTCACAGCTCAATGGACATTATTTATTTACTGTATTGGCTTCCGCCAGGCCCTGAACTCTGTTTTACTGTACTACTGTTAAGCAGGCCTTCGGTAATCTCGAATTACTGGCCGGTTACGGTGCTAAACCCATAGGGCCGGGTTTGGGTCGTGACAAGGGCTTTGTCCCACATCGGAAAGAGAGGAAAACATGGAGCACTTAATAAAGTGCTACATGGAATATTCCTTTGAATATGGAATTGTGAGGTGAAAGCTAGTGTGCATGTATCCACACCGCAAGGATGGTGCTTCGCACCATCCGCACACGCATGCCCGCGTGGCATGGGCTGTGTGGCGTTTGATGGCGCACTTTGCACTTCGCACAGGCGCCATGAGGAAGCTTTCCTATTTGCATCGGACAGGTTGGAGCGATAACATGGATCCAATGTGGCATGGGTGACGTGGAATACAGTCAGTTCCATATGGCAGTGACGTGTCGTCTGTTGGCGATGAGTGAACCAACCGATCAAACGGTTGTGTATCCGATCTGGAGCGAGTTGATCATAGTTGTTGATTGGAGATGCGCGCGATCATACAGATGAGATGGTGCCAGATCGTAATCAGGTGTGATTAGTCAAGGCGTCTATTCGGTGTGAGAATTATCTGCACCATAGATCGTTGATCCAATGATTAGATCTGATCGGATGCGATCAAGGGACATGACCGTGTGATTAGGTGTGATTAGTCAAGTCTATTCGGTGTGAGAATTATTTGCACCATAGATCGTCGATCCAACGGTTAGATCTGATCAGATGCGATCAAGGGACATGACCATTCGATCAGGTCCATCAAGGCCTATAAATAGGCTGCGAAATCAGCCATTTCATTCCATCCAAAAATTCAGAATTCATTCCTATAATTCTCTCTTTCTCCCTCTTGATTTAGAGTTTTCAATCAAGAGTTTCTTAAGCAAATTTCTACTTTTCTTACTGATAATCAAGTTCTGCAGATTTGATTATCAATGTCTTGGTTTTCTTGATTATATCAAGAGTATTCTGATCTACTGTTGTTAGTGTAGATGCTAGTAGATTTAATCTTTAGATCAGGCTTCATTGTATCCTGGAGGCAAATTTGCTATAACCCCCTGCACGCCTTTTGGTGGGTGCAAATATTGTCTTTAGGAAAGCAACGTAGTAACGCAACTTGAAGCACCAAATTTCTGTCCTATATAGACAGGATCATCGCCATGTTTTGAAGACCCGAAGACCACCAACTGAAGAATTCAAGACAATTTGTTCCAACACCTTCTTTACCACATCATTGTGGATGAATTTGTAAGTCTAAAACGTAGGTCTCTAGTATTACTCAACAATTTAAAAATTTGCGAAAAATAGATTGAGATTTTCATCAATAAAGACTTTATAATGTTTTTATTTATATAATCTCATCTTGAGGAATGATAATCCGTTTAATTCCAAGAATTTTTTTATAGACCAATAAGTTTCATTGATTTTGGAAAGGTAGATTTAATATATTATTTAGAAATTAGATTTACGGTTATACCCTTATTTCTATTATGTCTTCTTATTATTATTCTTCTTCTTCTTCTTCTTTTTTTTTTTTTTGTGTATGTGCTAAGATACACAATCTATGAGAATCAAATTTGAAATGAATTTTTATGGGAATCTTTTTTATTTGGAAAACATTTCAAAATGAGTACAAAAATAACTTGAAATATGAGATTCTTCAAACATTTCAAAAGGATGTAGGATTCTTCAAACATTTTAAAAGGAATACAAAAACTCCTTAGTAAGTTTTGAACAAATGTATAATTTCAAACTATAACACTCAAACGTGTTAATCATGTGGTTTAATTTTGATGATATCTAAATATGTGATAGCTTATGATTTTTTAATATACATATTTTATATTATTTGATACAAAATATTATCTATTTAAAATATATGTTGTATGATATATATGTTATAAATATTATTTATATGGAAATATTTTTGAAAATTTTACTATTCACGTTTTGAAAAATTCAGTTGATCACTATTTATCTTTTGACAAATTTGATATTGATTGGTTGTCATCTTTTGACAAATTTAATGGGTTGTTTTCTTTTGACAAAATTAATATACCCACATAGGGTTTAGGTTATTTTTATTATAGTGTATTTAAAATTTCTACAACATATACAAAAATTATAAAGGGTATATTTTTTCATATCTGATATATATATTTTTTAAAAGAGATTTTACTGTGCATACAAATATCTTAATAGAAATTTTACTATGCATATAAATATTTTATTAGAAAAATCACTGTGCATTTAAATATTTTAAAGTTACTATGCAGTTACTGTGCACTCTTTGTTTTTTACGAAGAATTGTTTTGAAAAATCAGTAAGTTACTGAGCGCTTCACTATTCGTCGAATACGACATGACCTATAATTTCAAACGCTCTACCGCAAATGTTGAAAAAGGAAAAGCCACATGATAAAGGAACGTTGGCTTGAAATCCTCCTTACGTAATCTATCAGAGCAGCATCCCTCTCCAACAGGAAGATTTTTGTGTATATATAGAAGTGTTTTGTGTAGAGAAAAATTAAGAGCTTGAAGAGAAAAAAATATGTGTGCTCCACAATTTTGATTATATTTTTGTTTGAGCTTGAGGCTCATTCATATGTTGTTAATTTGTTATTGCTTATCGCAGTTGATTGCAACTGTTATTGCTTATTGTATCTTTTATTGTTTAGTGCATCATCTTGCATGATCATAAATTTTCCAAATTGCTGGCTTCGTGAAGCATGTAAGTCTAGGTTTTAAAGTTTTTTTCATACATATCATTTGCATCTGGCTCCAGAACTACGCTGGTTTGATTCCCTACAAAGGAATACGTAGGCAGTTTGCAAGCTCAACCAATTTTATTTGTGTCTTGATTGTTTGCCCAAGTCTTACGGCCTTATCAAAATGGGTCGTCTTCGGGCTTAGACATTCACTCACGTCATGTCATGACTTCGAGTTCTGTCAAAGAGGTACAACTGTCGACACTTCATTTTTGACCGCCCTTACGACTTGGGAGCCACCGATTGAGCACCCAATAATGAATTTGTATATGCTTGTCAAATGCTCGAAGTCCTCAGTAAAATGCCTCAGCTTTGAGCCTCAAAACCCTATGAACCTCTTGCCTTGTTTTTGGACCAAAACAGTAGTTTTTCAAACCTAAACATCTTGGGACCTGCAGACCCACTAGTATAGACTTCCGGCCACTAGTGTGGACTGTTGGCCATTATAGTGGCCGGCAACCCACTATTTGTGGTTTGCCGGCCACTTGTGTTTTTTTTTTCAGATCTTTTTGTCAATTGTGCCAGCTGTTTCCACAGATGCATACACCAGTCCATACGTGTCTACATAGACATTTTTGAGGTGGTCTCATGGTTTTCTATATATAGATGACCTCTTCTCTTGTTTTAAAGGTTGGAAAAATTTTGGAGCAAATTTTTTTTTCTCTCTCTCTCTCTGCAATTCTCTCTCTCTCTTGCAAGTTCTTCACTTTTTGCTTATACATTCTAAACCAAACCTTGTGGTATTTGTGCTGAGGTGTTTTTGAGCTTGCATTTAGCTCTTGAGGGTGTGTAATTGTTGGTTTGTAACTTAAAAAGGGTATCTCTCTTCAAGAGGTATAATTCTTAACATGTTTCCTTTCTTTATTTGCCATTTTTTCTACTGTTTTTTGGACTGTTTTTACAATGAATTTCTGAGCTGAAACTTGTGGTTTAATTTCATTAGAGGGTTGAGGGGTGGATTACCCTTCTTTGCACCTAACTTCTTAAGTATTTGCCCTTGTGTTTCCCACCTTTCTATTATATTTTTTTGAGCTTTTTCCAATTGAATCTCAGAGGTTTTTCAGAGGCTAAAATCATGTTTTGAAGTCCCAAAAATGGAGAGGGTAGCCTCCCTTCCTTTTGCTTCGTTACTAGCTTAACTTACTCCATGTTGTAGCTTACTCTTTTAGTTCTTTTGACTTCAATTTCAACACTATTTTAGCCTATTTTAGGGCTGTTTTTTATGTGTTTGTTCCAATCATGCTTTGTATTGTAGGCTTGTAGTGTAATGATCCTCATAGGTTTGGTGGTTTAGGTCTTAACCACCAACCTATTTGAGTTGATAGTGTTTATTTCTTACTTTCCATACTTATATTCATCTTTAATCACCTCTGTAACCTCCTTCATTTCTTGGCTTTTTCTTTGCTTTGAAAGTTGTTTCAAACTAATTGCTTGTTTAAGCTTGAGATTGAGGTTGTTGTGCTTAATGGTTTAATCTCTTTGAAGGTTCATTACCAACGGCATGACATATCTCTCATGTCTAAAACAACATTTGGTTTGATACTTAATCTTCACTTTTGGACTTATGCCTCATTTGGGAACAGGCTAATTTAATAACTTTTTGACTATTTGGCTAAAATATGAGCTAAAAAAACTAGTATATTTGGGATGACTTTTTGGCTTTTTACGAAAAGATGTGCAAAAAGTAGAGAGGAAAGAAAATCTTTGATTTTTTGATATGGGTTGTTGGCTTTTTAGTTTTTTTTAGTGATTTTTTGGCTTTTTGGCCAAAAAAGCCACTTGCCAAACAAGGCCTTAATTGATTAAGGAATGGAAGGTAATTAAAATGAAGTAATAAAACTTGGACTGAAATGAAACAAGATAGTAAGCTAATTTTGTGTTCAATCGGACGTTAATTGAGCACGTGGAGACTTGGGTCATTTCATACTTGTCAGTAATGAAATGGTTCAAGTTTCCAAGAACAACCACTTCCCTTGATCAATCATGATAGGGAGGAGGTTTTTTGAGAGTCTTTTATTATACATTTATTAAATTGTGTCCCTTGATTCATAAGTCATCACACAATGAAATTGCATCGATTGATGATTTGCGAATCAAGCCTACCCCTTTTTTGACTTATTTGCTGATAAGAAGAGGCAGAGTGGACAAATATCCCATAAAAATACTCTGGTTTGTGCTCTGTTTGTGCTCTGTTGCTGCAGGAAAGAACCAACATCAGTGGTCGGTAGACCACTTTTACTGGACGACAACCCACTATTAGTGGCCTGTCGGCCACTACTTCTGGGTTGCCGGTCACTTTTTCTAGCCAGGCAGTGTCCTTTTTTTCAGTAAAGCAGAGCAGAGTAGAGGTTGAAGTGGAAAAACAGTGCAATTTTCCAACTATGCAACAGAGGCACTCTGGTAGCAAAACAGAGAGCATTATCGGGTGGAAATCCACATCCATGCATAAGCCGTTCCTCGATTCTCGGGATCCGTGAAGTGATGCTATAATATTAGTGTTGTGCTTGGAATAGCGGACTTGTAATTAATTAGTTAGAATGGCCACTTAGCTTTATGTTGTACTTAATTAATTAGCTAGAATAGTTAGTTAAATTTGTTGTTGTAATAATTAGTTAATTAGCTAGTATAGTTAATTTGCTTCATTTGGCTTGTAATAGTTAGTTAATTCATAGTAATTAGCTAGGACATTCATTCAGACCCTCTTGTGCGAGGGCCAAATATGTAACAATGTATATGTCTTCCAACCCCACGTCTTTCTCTCTTTTATTTACTTGTTTATGATGGATAGAATAGAACATCATGTTTCTTTTAGCATTTCCCATGTTTGCATCCATTTGTCTCACATGCATCGAGGCTCGGTTCTTCATTCTAACAAAGTATTGTCGTTTATTACTTCGTTGAATACGTGTTTAGACCGCATGCTATCAAATTGATTCACATGTCATAATTAGTAGCCGAGTCTATTTGTTGCATATCGCATGTGTTACATTAGTCATGTTGCATTAGTTAGAGGCATGCATGTTTTATAACTCTTTTGTTTCTTTTGGCTTGCCTTGGAGTACAAGGTGAGCATTTTTGTACTTTAGCATATTGCATGAGTGTAATTGTTGCCATGTTTAGCATGCTTGCCATGAGGCTAAGTGTTTAATTGATATACTTGCTTGAATGCTTGTGGTTGAAGACTAATTGCTTGAATTAGAATAATTTTAGTAATGTACATATGAGATCACTTTTTCAAGTGGTACATATTCGAAATAATTTTTAAAACAAACATGAATCAAAGTATTCCAATTTTTGCAAATTAGTCTATACTTGTGTGCGTATCACATAGTAACAATAGCCTAATAACTGGAACAAGAGCATAGAAGGTAAATAAGAATCACATCATAATTAGTAGAGACCGATCTTTGATCGAGCGAGTGTTGTGCTCAATTCATGACCTTCCCCTCTCGTACCTAAGTTCCCAAGCCGAGACAATCTTGGTGATGACGGCCACGTGGCCTTTGGCATGAGTCATGGGTTTCCTAAATTTTCTAAAAATATTTAGATGGCCACTCTGTATCTGGCAAAGCAGTCTATTTTTGACATTTTGATTCAAAATCAATTTTCTAAAAGATTTGTCGGATTTGGACTATTTGGTGTTTATTTATTTCACGTTGCACTTGTGGAATCAAATTCAAAACCGTAGGAGTCTGAACTGTAGGGCTAGTCGTATCCGAAAGGAGTATAAAAAGTTGAGCTACAAGTACCTCTTATCTGTATTTATTATTTTGTGAGAGAATCTTATAAGGGTGAGACATTTATTGTTGAGCGAGGCTCAATAGATAAGAGTAAGACATGTGTAAAATTCACAAGTTTGGTGAAAGTTTGGTGGTGTATTGATTCATTTTGATAGTGAATAAATTCTTGAGGAGGTTCTTTAGGGAGTAGACATAGGCCCGGCGTGCCGAACAACTATAAATCTCAGTGTATGATTTTCTCTCCTTATCTCTCTTACTTTTATATTGATAATTATTGTTTTATTTTTTATTTGTTAAAATTTGAATATTGTGTTTATTATTTTTAATATTGTAAAATTATTTTTATTAACACAATTCACTTCCTCTTGGGTTGTCTACCTAGGATAACAAAGCATAACACTCTAAAAAAACTCTTTAGTGTACTTTTCCAAACATAATACTCAAATATAACACTCTAAAAAAAACTATTTAGTGTAACACTCCAATGTAATATACAAAAAAAACTTCTTAATATACTTTTTTCAAAAGTAACACTCCAATGTAACACTCCAAAAAAAAAAAAAAAAAAATGGGATTCTTCAAATCATTCCAAAAAATATATGGAATGCTTCAAACCATTCCAAAAGGAGTATAAAAATTCTTTAGTAAATATTAGGCAAATGTATTATTTCAAGCTGTGAGTGTTACGTTTGAGAAAAATACACTAAGAAATTTTTTAGTGTTTTTGTATGTGTTATATTGGAGTATGTTACAATGGATTGTTATGTTTGGTGTTAGCCCCAAGGTTTTTCACCTTTAAATTCTTATTGATTTTGATTATTGACAAATATTTAAAATTCATTTTATTATTCATGATTTCAAAATAATAGTATACAAATTGTGCTTTAATGCTTCTAGAAGATTTATGATTCTAGAGTGTTATTTTTCAATGGTTTTTAACCCCTCAAAATATGAGATTAGCACTTGTTTGCAAAAATCTATTTATGCTTGAAACAGGTCTAAGGGTTGACACCAAAATAGCAAAGGTCGACACCAGAGTGAAGCTCAAAATGCCTAAGTGTTCCAGAAGCAAGGGTTGACACCAAGACAGCAAGGGTCAACACTAAATTTTAGAATGCATTCTAGAAGCAAGGGTCGACACTAAGAACAACAAAGGTCGACACTAAATTTTAGAATGTAATCCAGCAGCAAGGGTCGACACCAAGAACAACAAGGATCGACACTAAATTTCAAAATGTAATCCAACAACAAGAGTCGACACCAAGAATCATAAGGGTCAACACCAGGAACACCTAGAATAGAACTCAGAGAAGAAAATGAGAGCAAATGGTCGACACCCAAGTTGCAGGGGTTGACACCTATAAAATCTGGGTTTCAAAAATACAGCTACAAAATCATATCTGTATTGACACAGTCATTTTCTCAGTCACTTTTTTAGATTTATGTACAAAGTATGTCATCTTTTCTAACCCCTGAGCAGATCTTCTGACACCATTCTTCTCCATGAAGTTGACTTATGAGATTGAGCATTAAATTAAAGCTTATGCATTTAATGAACCTTCTCTTCTCAAGACTTGTATACAATCTGCCTTCTCCATACTCTGATCAAACCCAGCTGGAAGATATCTTCCATGATTCGCTCTAACGGCTAGAACATGTGTCTCTACCTCTCTCCAACAGCTAAAAGCCATTAATGCTATAAAGAAGAAGCTCTCATAGTTTGAAATACACACTCCTTCAATACAACAAACCGAGAGTATTCAAGAGCTTTTAATATACTCCATTGTATTTCCATTTTCATATCTGAGTGAGTCTTAAATTACCCGTGAGCCTACACTTTCATATTTATCTTTTAAGAGAGAATAGTTGTAAAAGATAACAGTTATACCTCTTGTTATTGCTCCTTATTTTCTGAGTGAAACACTTGTAAAGTGAGGCATTTAGTTGAGAGGTCCTCAACAGATTGAAGTAAGTCCTTTGTAAAAATCCACAAGCTAAGTGAAGATTGGTGGTCCATTAATTCTTATTGAAGAAATTCTTAGGGAGGTCTCTTGAGGAGTGAACGTAGGTTGGTGAGCCGAACCATTATAAATCTTTGTGTCAAGCTCTTCTTTCCTTTCCTTTCCTTTTATTTTCTGTGTACTTATTAATTTTCTTTTGCATTTAATCTCTTAGTCTTTGAAATATATTTTCTGGCCAAATTTTTAATTTCCTAATTCACCCCCTTTTTGGATTGCTTTCCTGTATAACATTTGGGATTACATTGATTGGACTGTTACGTTTAAAAAAAATACATTAAGAAGTTTTTTTGTATATTACATTGAAGTATTATGTTTGAAAAAAATATACTAAGGAATTGTTTTAGAGTGTTATGTTGTTATGTTTAGAAAAATTCACTAAGGAATTTGTTAGTGTGTTACATTGAAGTGTTACGTTATTAGAGTGCTATGTTTTTATTTGTAATGTGAGATTTGTTTCAAAATGAGGGAAAATTCAAAACCTCTATATTGGGGATTGCCCAAACGTGTAATTTTACATTTGGAAAAACCCACTTTTATCCCTAAAAAATTAAACCCAAACACATAAGTGACTATCATTTTATTTAATTTCTACTTTAATAAAACATTTGGGTTCATAAGAAAAAATGAATGACTAAACAATTCATAAGAACACATTTTGAGATTTATTAGTGCTTCTCCCAAATATATCTAGAAATATTTTAAATTTTATTAACTAATAAGTTATGGATCAGGCTTGTGTCTAATCCATTTTGTGGACTGGACGGTGCTGTTGGGCTTATGGGGTCTACCACGAGTCTTGTTTTGATAATCTGAACTGTTCAATATGTAGAGCTCGTTGAGTACTTTATTTATGTAAAAAATCACGTTGATCGGATATCGATAGCTACTTGATCAGATCAGATTTTTGTCAACAAATTATTTTGAAATTATATTTATTGTTGACAAAAATATGATCCAATCAAGTAGATATTGATATCCGATTAACGTGATGTTTTATAGAAATAGAGTACTCAACGAGTTCTATACATTCAACGGTTTGAATTATCAAAACATGACTCATAATGGGCTTCCATAGATCCAACAAGACATTTTAATCCGATCTTGAACTAGAGAGAAGGCTGGGTGATATTTTGTAAAATACATATGATTGTGATAAGGAGGATAAGTCAAAAAAATTCTGTGAATTCTTATTATTAATATTATAAAGTGACTTTTTTTATAGTCGAAATAAAATGAATTTTATTTTGATTTATTTTATTAATTCTTTTTTGATTTTTTTATTATTGTAAATGGATTTATCAATCAATTTTTTTTTTTACTCAACAAAAAGTTGTATATTAATTTTGGGAATGTTAATATTAGATAGAAAAAGTTATAACTGGCAGACGTAACAGAACAATTTTATAAAAAATCCCAAAGACAAAGAAAAGCATTGAATGTTTCTATTTTCACTTGAATCAAAAAAATAAAGAAGCGTTGAATGTTGGGTTTAATAATGTTAGGGGAATAATTATTGGTTAGTTTTGAAAATCACAAATTTTTATATTCTTTTATGTTTTTAAATTATACAATATAAAATTATGAATTTTATTCCTTTCACCAATCATAGGGGCCATTTAGAAATATGAGTTAAAAGTCAAAAATTAATTTTTAATCTATTTTAAGTCATATCATCTTTCACATAAAATAATTAAAAAAACTAAAAAAATAAAAAATTAATTTTTAACTATTTTTGAAAACACCACACAATATATCACGTGATGTTATCTTTCAACAATTCAATAACTTCCCATGTTCAGGGTACCGTATAATAAATAATGCACATTTTCTCCAAGTCCTCACATGTACCTCCGGCATTTGCCATCACATATGGTAGATCATCTCCAACGGTGAGTCAACTTTTTTATTAAATTTGAGTAAAAAAATATTAATTTTTTTAATCTAATATTTCTTCTTCCAATCGTACATCAAAAGGGAAGGGTCGATCAGTAAGGTAAATTTTTTTTTTTTTACTTGCTTGAACCTTTTTTGACTGGTTTAAACCTACCTATTTGAAAGGAAACCGGTTGACCGGTTGGTCAACTGGCTGGTTGACCGATTGGTCTTCTCCAACGGTTATGCACAGTAAAGTAGTGAAATATGTATCATCTTCTCACTTTAATGAATTTTTTGGTGAATTCTCATTTTGATACCAATTTGCTGAAACCATTGGAGCTCTAAAAAATGACTTTTTCACCAAAATTTAAATCTAATGTCAGGTTTGGTTCACCGTTGAAGATGCTTTTACTTATCATTATTAGCTCGATTTGGCATTCATGTAAAGGTTAAATAATCACAAAAATATAAAATTAATTACAAAAGTTAATAAGATAAAATATTATTTTTTATTTATAATTATTATATTTTTTCTTTCACAAAAGTTAAAAAAGTTCAAAAATAAAAACCAAACGAAGTTAAAAAAGCCAAACTAAAAAAATCTCAACACAAAAAAATTGAATATATTAGTCAATGCCAAACGAGCTCTTATTATGAGCTTGTTTGCAAAGAATTTTTTGGCTAAAATAATCATATAAAATAAAATCAGTTATTTTAGTTAAATAGGATAAAATGTCATATTGAATTCATAATCATTTAATTTTTTCTCTTATAAAAGTCAAAAAAGCTAAAAAGCCTATCTTAAACGAGATTTTTTATTTCTATGTTAAAAAAGCTAAAAAACTAACACACATTCCAAACGAGCTCTATATTCGGCATGTCCATTTGGGTTAAAATAGTCATATATGGCGCTGTTTGGGAAGTGCCTAAAGAGGCTATTATAGCCTAAAAAAAAAATTTAGCCAAAAAGCCCACTTTTGCAAGCTTTTTCAAAAAAAAAAAAAAAAATAGGACTGCACAGCCGGCAGTGTAGGCTATGCCTACACTGTCAGCTAGAGAAGTTGTTCCATCAATGAATAAATTACGATTTTACCCCTTGATAGCAATTTAAAAAAATATTTTTTTAGGGACAAATTTGTCATTTTAATTTCAAACATCATTTCAACACATTTTTCAATATAACAACTCAAATAAAATCCATCTCATCTTCCCAAATACAAAAACTAAAATAGCCTACTAAAATAGCCAAAAAGCCAAATAGCCTACTAAAATAGCCACTTCCCAAACGAGGCCATGATAAAATTAACTATTTTAGCCAAATAGGACAAAATATCACATCTAAATCATAATCATTTCATTTTTTCTCTTACAAAAGTCAAAAAATTCAAAAAGCCTATCTCAAATAAGTCTTTTTGGCCTTAAACTAAAATAGTCAAAAAGTCAATTCACATCCCAAACGAAGGCATAATTATACTTTTCCATATATCTCTGTCAGTAGATATATATCTTTACACAAATTTAAATTACAAATAAATTCTGTGAAATTTCTTTAAATATGATTTATTCTTATGATTTGAAAAATTATATTACATTTTTACAAAATTTTAATTTCCTAATAAATTATCTATTTTATTAATAAATTATTAAATTAATTAATTATTTTTAATAATGTCATAAATTCATCCTTTTAAGGCCAAGCCAAAACTCACCCTTTTAACAAAGGGTGGGCAATAGTTTATCCGATCTGTAAAAATCACTCAATCTGTATATAAATGGGCAGTTTCGCAAATATAATGCGAGCGGATATGATTTGAAATATGACATGTTTGCCGGTTGCAGGCGGGTTGCGGGTTTAACTCACACAACAAGAACCCGTCCGCAGTTTTATTTATTTATTTTATCTTAACCATTGATTTTATTCCTATATTTCACCTAGATATTTTTGTCCAAAACAAAATACCCTTTATTCTTTGAACTAACTCTAGCATTACATTTGCTAATAGTATTATATCAGCTGAAACTAAATAAATACTGAGCATATTATTATTGTTACATAACTGAACTTATCATGGATGAAGTGTGATTTGAAATTTTAAATTCCTTAATGAATATGGAGTTCTAGCTTAGGATTTTAAAATATGTGCTTGTGTTAGTTTATGATGTGATTTAAGATTTTGAATGATTTGTTTGTATTACAAATTGATTTTGTTGTGTTTTTAATTTTATAAGTTTTAATTCATTAATTATTAATATTGGAGTATTTTAGAAAATGGAGAGAAAATGACCCAAAATAAATATTTACAAAATGGAAAAAAAAATAAGGCTCGAAAATAAATTTTTGAAGAAAAAAGTCCAATCCGCAAACCGCCTGCACATTCACGAACTCTATCTGCATAAATCGCAAATCGTACTGCGAGCGGTTGTGAATTGTCTTTTTCCCAAACTGCATTAATATCAATAGATCTAAACCGATCTATAAATCGTCTAAATCCGAACCACAAATACCCCTATTTTTAAATCTCTCATTGAACATGCAAAGTTTAAAATGTGCAATTGTTCACTTGGCCACACGCTACTAGAGGAAAGTTGTTGACAAGTTAGCCAACATGGGAGAGGCCCAGATGTACATGCAGTGATCTTTGAGAGCATTTCCAATCCAATCCTCTTCTTACAAGAGGATGAAAATAAATTTTTTATTTAAAAAGAAAATATAGAGTATGTCATTATTCATTTAAACTCCAATCATAAATCTTCATTTTCTTCCGGGTAGGTGTTATCAACAGCCATTTATTTATTTTTATTTTTTTTGAACTTGTTGGGCATTTTTTTTAAACATTAATCATCATTTTCTTTTCTAAAGATTTTTCTTGAAAATATTTTCATAAAAAAGGAAATAATTTTTGTTCATTAACAAATATTTAATTTTAATTTTTTTGTAAAATATATTTACTATTATACTCATTTTAAAGGTATAATTTCATCATTTTTAATGATGTAAATTTTATAAAAATTAAATTTACATATTAGAAGTTATTTGTAATATAATAAAAATATACAAAATGAATAGTATTTTAGAGGAATCCTTTATTTTTTATCATTCCTTCAAATATGAAGGATCAATCCATCCTCCTAAATAGTGATAAATTTAGAGGATGGATTGAAGAATCAAATCTTTAAAAATGAAGTTATAGAGGATGGGTTCTTAAGCTAAAGTTCGAGCTCTGGTCATAAATGATATGACTGGAGCTACTTTTTGTGGGGGATTAGCCCTGCCGTGTTGATGTAATTGCTGCTATACTCTTGTTTACTTTAATTCCGAATAATAATAATAATAATAATAATAATAAAAATTATTTTAATTAACAATTCAAATAATTATATTATTTTATAAAAGAATCGTTATGAATTTTTTTTAGTTAATTTTATTAAATTAAAAATTATGAGAAAAAAATATTTATAATTTTTTAAAATAAAAGAAACAATACATATATTAAAGCAAATTTTAAGATGTATTAATAGAAAATTCTAATATACACTCATTATGTATCATATGCATCTCTAAATATTTCATTTTCATTCATCAATTTTCTTTTTTAGTTACAATATTATTTTAATTATGACTTATGAATTATTTAGTTATCTCTCATATTATGTTTAATTATAATAATTTTTTTTTAATTATGACTTATAAAATTAAAATTATATCATTTTTTTCTTTTTAATCAGAAGTGTGTGCACTAGTGTTTGCCGTTTGTAATTCAAAAAATTATTGGTTGGTCTTGAAGCACCATGTAACCATACTCCACACCAATCACAATTTAACATACCATATCATATTTTTTAATCACTTAACACAAATTCGTGAACTCTACCCTTTCCACTAATCACAACATGCATCACGTGACGATACCTAAGATTAACAAATAACTTTTCTTGTAATTCATCCTTAAATTTAACTGTATTCCTACACGTATTAAAATATCTTATATGGGTGTGAGACCTATACATATAGATTTCTATAAATCCCACCCCATGGAAGGGTTGATAGAATGTTTACTAAAATATTTAAGATACATAATATTACTATTAATATAACTATAATATTATCATTTAAAAATTATGATCCACCCTTTAAAATCTCTAAATTGTATTACGTAAGGAGAAGGAGAGAGAGAGAGAAAGAGAGACAGAGATAGATAGATAAGCGTGTGTTTGGGGCTTAGCAGTCATCACAGACACAGCTGGCGAAATCTGGAGTAGGGGTTGGGACATAGTAGTGAAGTCGTTGAATCGAGGGCGTGTAATGGGTGATGACAAGTCCGCGATGGTAACGGCATTGGCGAGCAGAGACAGCAGAGATCGAGAGCTCCTCATACCAGTCGCCGACGCCTCCGTCGTTGATCATGACGACGACGCCTCTTCCAAGCCCTCCTCCTCCTCCGCTTCCTCCTCTTATCACTCCGGTCGCGAGGTGTGTTCCATATTTTGAAATTCTGTGTTTCAATCTGTGCTGTGGTTTAGGGTTTTAGACTCATTTACACTAATTTTGGCTTATTTTGAGAAGTTGGCTTTTAGCCACTTTTTTTTGATTTGTAACGAAAGTAAAAAAGTTGGCTTTTTTTTGAATATTTTTTCATTTGGGAAGGTGGTTTTTACGCAAGGGTGAAATTACAATTTTATCCCTCGTGAATCAAAATATGCTACACGAGTGAAATTGTAATATTTTAAATTAAATAGGAATAATTTGATTATTTAATTATAATTTGACATCATAAACAAATATTAATAAAAAAAAAAAAAAAAAAAAAAAAGTTAAAAGTCACTTTTTGTTAACTTTCCAAATATTTGTCTAAAAAAACCAAAAGTTTGGTTAAAAGTTAAAAAGCCGCTTTTTACCGTCTTCCCAAAATTGTTGATTTTGTTTGTTATTAGTGTTTGCTATTTTTATTTTATTTTTATATGAGCTGTTTTTTTGGTTTCATGATGAACATGTACAAAACTTATGTAATGAAGTGAATGAACAAAAATTCATTGTTGACTTTGTTTAGTTGAGTCAAAACACCAAGTTCGTTCTTGGGGGGATAATGAAGTAAAGGGAACAAAAATTTCTTACACAAGTTTAAGCATTTGAGTTATTTCTTGCAGTTTTATTCGCTGCTATATAAACTTTCCCAACCCCCACACCCCCCCTTCCAAAAATCACACAAACCCTCCTTGTTTTACCTTAAAATTGTACTTTAAAAAAGGGTAAATTACACTGATCTGACCTCCACTAAGGTTTGGAGGTTTTAAATCACGTAATACAAAACATCAATAATTCATTACTTATATGAATTTTACTTTTTCCAAAAAAATGTTTTCCCGAGAAAACATTTTTCTAGTTTTGGTGGTAGAATGAAGGTGGTGGCTTGGTGGTGGGGCGACAGCGGCGATGATGGTGGTGAAAGAAGTTCCCCCTCAAGGGGAGCTTTTATTCTTCATAAGAAAAACCCCTTTATTAGTCAGGCGGTCCAGTTGAAAGGTCATGAGAGGGCATCTTTCATAAAGAAGAAAATTCATTTAGATCAACTCGTTGGTTGTTGGGAGCTTTCATTCCTCTATATTCGAAATATGCCTTTCTAGGAGCATTATGATTTGCAATTCAAATGGTCCCTTATGAAGTCTCTATTGGTCTTATTCTTATTGTGTGCCTTGTTAGTGCCGCGAAGGCAATCGCTCTGATGTTACCCTAACCCAACCCAGGAACAGACAGGAGGGAACCGCCGCATGGGGAATGTCCGGGTCTTGTCACAAGGCTCATTTTTAGTTGTGGGTAATAGGGCGGGCTTCGGGTGTGCAGCTTTATCTAATCAAGGGCCAGGGCACAAGGGTCCTAATACTATCTAAGTGCGAAAAACCCGGAGGTTTTCCCTTCTAGCTTTGGGGTAGTTCAATAGCTATCTAGCTAGAGAAGTGTAGTAATGCTAACACTGTGGAGCTTCCTATATTTTCTCTATACCTTAGGGGAGGTCAGTGTAATTTACCCCAAAAAAATGTTATGGTGTATGAAGAAATCTTTTAGTTGCTAGGATTGCCCATTAAGGTTACCCTTTGAACGCCATTTAGTTAATTATATGGTCAATTAATTGATTAATAAATAACCATTTTACTTCCTTTCTGTTGACTGTATTCAATTTTTACTGATTAATTAAAGTTGGTTGAAAAAGTTGGTTGAAAATGCTGTGAAGTAATCAAATTAATTAATTACTTGAAATTTGATTCCTGACAACTTGCTTCCCTTGATAAAATTATGCTTTTACTGAAGATGTAATGCTGGCCATAGAGCTTGAATTATACACTTTGTAACTACTTTCATCCTCAAAGTTGATAAAGCAACCAAAATGCTCTAGCCATAAGCTACATAGTCTGTGGAATCTTAGGTATCTCTGGACCAAGATTTTATGTCCTGATAGCAGTTTTAGAGGGGTTGGGTACAAGTGGGGGGTAGGCTAGGCTCGGTGTTTGCTATAGAGGATAAGGGTAGCATTGATCTTTGTTCCAAGATGATGCCTTTCCAATCAGTAATAATTTGAGATAATGTGCTAGTTATCTATTTTCCAGTGGATTGGCTCAAGTCATGTTTAATTTATTTGAATCTGGAGACTTTTGTAAGATCTTTCTTTGTAGTGTGTATAATTTTGTGGAGTTGAACCAATCCTAATATAAAACTTTTGTTAATGAACTGTTACTTTTCAAATGACCCGGTGGGCTGCAGCCTGCAGCCAACAATCTTTGTCAATTTCTACAAAGAGGACACACGTGTTACAATAACGTCTAGGAACTCTTAACATGAGTGGATACCCTCTACCATCACCAAGCTTATTATTCTGCATAAACAGTCGCACTTTTTTCCAGATAAAACTCAAAGTTCTGGACTCCTATACACTGTACTACTGCTTGCACTTAGACCAGACATCTGGCGATTGAAGCAATCATAAGCAGGCATGCACATATCAACTTGACCATACCCAGTCATGCACACACACTTCCACGAGTACATGCTGACATTATTTCTTCCACAATTAAGCCACTTAGCACCACACAACTTCTAAGTTCACATCGTGGGATAGTTTTGTTTAAGCTAAAATCATTGTGTGCTTGGAATGCCCATGGAACCACTGTTACATAAGGTTTATTTTATTTTATTTTATTGTGTTTGTGTGTGTGTGTGTGTCTGTATATTCTTCTTATATGGTCTGACAAATTTTGTATATCATGTCACGTTGTAGACTTTCTACAAAGTTGTTAGGAGCTGGACTTCAAAAAAGTTTATGACAGGATGGTACTCTCTCTCTCTCTCTCTCTCTCTCTCTCTCTCTCTCCTGAACATATTTTGTTATCTTGTCATCTTCTTATGTTGGAGATTTTATGTTATGCATCATATCATTCATTCTTTCTATAAGATCTGACTCTTGACCTGTGTCATGATGTTCTTCAATCTTGAATTTTGTCATCATCATCATGCAAAAATGTAGGAAGTACTCATTGAGGAGAGATTGCTAATTTTTAGAATAGTCAATTGGAAGGGAATCTGAGTTCTATGAAGAATTTAAAGGTTTTTGGCCTATGTGGAACATATTTTATTGAGAGTTCAATTACTGTTTGACTACTCTGGTTTGGTCTTCCCCAAAAAGTTGTATGATGGGAATTTAGTAGGAACTACGTTCATACCGTTATTATATTGTATTGATAAGTACTAGGTCCAGACTGTTATCATGGAACCAAAGTTAGCAATAGTAAATACTGAGCGTTACAATTTGTGCTTCAGAAAAGACAAGAATTTGATTTTGAAAAATCAAACTGGAATTGTCTGGGGAGGTCTGCAGTGGTGTTATTGACTTCGGATGTTATTTAGTGTTTTGATACTTCTAAAATTAATAAAACTTCTTTTGTGAGAGAAAAGGCACCATATGATATGCATCTGATTAGGGAAGGTTATTTAGGATTTTGGAAAGTGAAATCTAGTAAAATTTTTGAAGAGAAGTTTGCTCAAACAAAGTTTTATTTGTTGGAAACTTCAAAGGAGTATTAATATTTTGTTACTACTATAGAACAATTAGCGGCAGTATAAAGATTATATTATGGATGAAGTACTCATTATTCTGGAGGAGGCTTGAGCATTGATATTATTTATAAGTGGTGTTATTCAGTTGATGCAGCATGACAGTAACCCCAGCCTTATTCTTTTAATGCTCTGACTCAGTCGATGTTAAGGATAATGTGGGACATCTATTGAGGCTGCTCGTCATGTACTGCTTGGCCTTGCAGAGACCAAATTGCTGACGTTATTTTAAAGCTGTCACAATGAAGATGACTGCTTTAAAATCACATGTCTTCTTTAAAATATGTGGAAATTTGTTTTTGATTGATAATGTGAAATCTATTATAGATCCAGGAGAAAGTTGTTACCTTTGTAATTTATTGCTCTTTCTTGATGAATGGAGCTTCATACTTGTATTTTTTAATGTCGGAGTGGACTACTTGTGCAGTAAAATTTTTAAAGCAAGATCTGTGGTTTAGAGTTCATGGGCAGGTTGTTCAAGGGTTGAAATTTAGTGTAATTTAGTGCTTGTCAAATAAGAAAGGTCTTTTAGAACTGATCATTGGTGCCAGAACTAATAAATATATTCACCATTTGGGATGATAATGAGTTGGGTATTATGGGACCCACACCTACTTATCCCTACTGTACCTTTCCTGCTTTTCACATAGAAAGCCCAACAACCTGTCCTGCCTGCCCTGCACCTGGGACAGTTTCTCTATCATTGCCCCAGTGACATTCTCTAGACTTGTCTCTATGCTACCAAACCTCAAATGTAAGTTATTCTTGTTGCTCATCTTTTCAGTGCGGGTTGAAAAGAGAGAACTTACCATTATAGATCAATTTGAACCCCTGCAAAGCAAACCCCAACCATGTTTGAAGATTCTGAATGATCTTCATCATTGTTAGAAAACAAGGCCTTAAATCTAGGTCTTGCATGTGTCAAACAATTACAGAGAAAGGAGTCATAATAAGATGGATGCAACAGTGAACTTCATCGTTGTCTTTATCTGCTGCAAAGGAAGCGCAAGTTTTGATGTGGGCATTGGTTTGGAGTGAGAAATTTGAAAGAAAGAATTGCCGGAGAGAAAACCTTTCTGATTTTGATACAAGTTAGCTATTGTGAGAAATTCTAAAAATATGAGGATTTAATAGATTTGATATTTAATCTGGGTTGTGTGGGTCTCTTTTAATCCTGGCCGCACTCTGCCCCAAAACCTCGTTAATCCCTCCCCTAACCCACCCCACGAGTTTAGGCAGTTTGGGGCAGGAGATGCTACTTTTAAATATGGGTTTTCCATATTCAACATTGACCTTGCTCTTTGCCTGCAATCAAACGGTGTCTTAAACAAAAGTAATATCAACCATAATCAAGTGAAATGTTAGTAAAGAAGTTTCAATTGTTCAAGAAGTTTCATTTGTTAAATTACACCATGTGACTCCATAGTATATTGTGCTGCAGTAATGTCAACTGTGATGCTACATTGTGAACACGATCTTGCTGTAAAACATATTAATAATGACTGGAAATAAAATAATCCATCAAGTTCCCATATGAACCCTGGATTGCCATTATGGATGCCAAATTAAAGCTTGACACTTCCAAATATGCTTCTTTTGTTCTTCTATAATCTTGTGCCAATTGACATATCATAATGGAATTGTATTTTGCAATGTATGAATGAATTTAAAGTAGTGTTGTTGACGAGTTGTCTGCATTTTTTACTCAAGAAGACTCATGCTCCTTGCTGTTGTAGTTGTTGCTTATTATTTATCCTTTTGCAGCGTCATCCTATTTCCAATAGCTGTCACTTTCTATATAACATGGTGGTTTATTCATCTTGGGGATGGATTTTTCTCTCCAATTTATGCTCAGCTGGGCATCAATATCTTTGGTAAGATTATCCATTTTCTTGACTTGGGTATGGATCTAGCCACATATGAACCCATATAAGTTGTGGTTTGATTGCTGAAATTTCTCTGATTGGCATCACTGTGAACAGTTCTTTTACATGTCTCATTTATTTTGTATTTGATCATATTTTTGGTTAGGTCTCGGTTTTGTTACTTCCATCACATTGATCTTCTTGATCGGAATGTTCATGTCATCATGGTTGGGGGCATCAGTTTTGGGTCTTGGGGAGTGGTTCATCAAACGGATGCCATTTGTCCGTCTTATTTACAGTGCCTCAAAGCAAATTAGTGCTGCCATATCTCCAGGTATGATTTCTGTTAATTGTTTCCCCCATTTTTTTTTTTTTTTTTTTTTTTGTCGTTTTGGTAGGGATGGGTGATTAATTTTCTTATTTCAATATTGTTGCAGGTCAGAACACACAGGCATTCAAGGAGGTGGCTATCATAAGGCATCCACGTATTGGTGAATATGCATTTGGGTTCATCACTTCATCTTTGGTACTTCAGGTTAGCAACTTATTTTTCCGTTCTGGTATTCTTTTCTTTTTCCCCTTATTTTCCTGGCATTTATGGAAGCATCATCATCTAATGTGCATCATACAGCACAATCTGTTTGCCATACTTTTTAGTGCATTGTTGCTCAGTTTGTCAATTCTTGCTTTCCAACCTAGAGCTTAGTCTTGATTCCAAGCAATTACAACCTTGTGAAACTATTATCAGCTTGACCTTTTGTTTCAATGATGATATTGAACTTTCTCAAATACCATGTTTTGCTTGCTAATTGCAAGGCCTTTGCTTCTAGCTTCTTGGAATATAGCCTAATCTTGATACTTCTTGTTTTTATTATTAGTCTTGATACTTGTAAAGTGGTAGTTATTCTTACGCATATTGATATAATTCTATTATGTTCTTAGTTGCTATGTTGCTGTCTGAACTTTTCCCATTGAATTTTTTACTTCTTGCTTCTTTGATATGAGGTTTGATGTTAAGTTCCTGAACAACGGAATTCTCGACCTTGGTGCTTGTAAATTATATATGATCATCTTTGGCTACATATGTGATTACTGTTCTACTAAAGGTAGTGCACGGGTCATTTTGTTGAAACCTGAGAGAACGTAAGAATCAACTGCCAACAAATTGATTTATGTTCATCTTGTCTGATTGCTGAATTTCCCTCATTCAAATGACTAACTTCTCTACTTGGTTTTCCAGAACTATTCAGGTGACGAGGAACTATGTTGTGTATATGTTCCCACTAACCATCTTTATATTGGTGATATACTCCTCGTCAATGCTAAGGATGTTATTAGACCAAACTTGTCTGTTCGGGAAGGAATTGGTAAGAACTCTTCTCTAAAAGTCGTAAATACGTCCTTCAACCTTTTGCCATACATGACCCTTGAGCTATATTATGTTACATGGACTTCCTGTTTCCCCCAAAGTGCCGTGTCTGGCAAATATGACAAGGGTAAGATTGTCGACACCCATATCTAATTTAGACATTTGGATCCTTTATTTTATTACGATATTGAAGAAAATAAACTCACGCTTGCTAGTGAAGAAACGCTTGCAGCCTCACATAACATAAGGATGAGAGAGAAATTTCATATTTTTTCAAAGTTCCTTTTAATTTCAAGTATATTTCAACATAAATTACAACATCTTATCTAAGCCTATTATACAATATGCCATATAGGTGTCCATGACGTGTCCTGTTACATATATCTAACGTTTGAATACATATCCCAATCTCTTAAGATTTAGGGTTGGTTTGGGGTGTCCTAAAAAAGTGCACTTTTTGTCTTTTTACGAAAAGATGTGCAGAAAAGTAGAGAGGTGATGTGATGGAAAAAAGATAAAAAGATAAAAAGATGGATTATATAGTAGATGCCAAACTTGGCCTTAAGTTTATGGAAGTTTGACGCTCGGGATACTCACTGCACCGTTGTCGGATACTCGTACTGAGTCCAAGTAGCATAGCTCTTGAGCTGGCATTGCCTACTAACTTGTGTGGTAACCAGGTACCTTGTATGGGAATATCTCATCACTGTCCTTCATTCTTTACTTGCAGAAATTGTCGTGTCTGGGGGCATGTCAATGCCACAGATCTTGTCGACGCTGGATCCAACAACTATTCAAGTGGATAGAATTGGACCCGACAGAAGTTGAGAATCAAGACGGTAGTAGATGTAGTTGAGTTGTTCATTTATCACCTTCTCATGTTTCAGGCGAAGTCATCAGAATGACCACATGATCTGTATGCATCATCATCTCATGAATCTACCATTTAGATTTTTCGGTTCATGTATCAAATTCTGATGACATATGTAATATTGGTTTTCATGTACAATGTAGGAAGGTAGCGCTGGTTCGAAAATATATAGTCGGTTTTTGTCACAGGTCAATATAGGTTGTTTGTCTTTGGATTGTTTCACCCTTTTTGGTCATACCTGCTCTACATGTAATGGATGTCACTCATCTCACTTGATGGGTCTTTTTCAATTATAAGTTTTTCCAGATTCCAGTTCAGTTTTGTTGATGGAAAATAGGTTCTCTGATGAATCCAGGTTTATGGGGACGCCATGAAGGTTAAAGCTAGGATTTGCTGTTTAAAATGATCATAGAAACAAAAGATTTTCCTTGTTTGGAAATTGGTGAGCAAAATTTTAAATTTCCCACTTATGAGCTTACTAATTTGATTTGCACAACAGGACACTCTTGGATTGTGGTTGGTTCCATGATTTGTCCTCAGAACTGTGGCCCCGTTTGGTAGAACTGTGAGAAAGTATTATAATTTATAATCTAACAGCTTATACCTTATAGCTTATAACTGTGAACATAAGTTGATTTTTGGCTTATAAATTAAGCTTCTCCTCCTCCACTCAAAGAATAAGTTGATTTTTGACTTATAAAAAGTTATAAGCTGTATTGTTAAGCTGAATCAAACGCATCAAAATAGCTTAAATTAAGCTAAAAGCTGAAATAAGTTGGAAATAAGTCTTACCAAACAGGGCCTGTGTCAATCCCATGTTATTTTGGAGTCAAGTACTTGTCAAGATTTGAGGAAATTGAAAAAGGAAGAAAATGTTAAACAAAGAGTTTACCATAGGGGAGTGTCCAGTAAGCTATCACAAAAGAGTTGTTTTTTGATTAGTTGTTCCTTTTTTTTTTTCTTTTTCTTTTTTTACAGAAAAATTGGATGGAGCAAGAATTTTTTTAAAAGAGCAATGTTGGGTGGCCCGAAAAGGAGGTTGACTCAAATGATTCGAATTTTACCTTGCTGGTCATCCGGGTGGATGTCCGGTGAGGAAATTGACAGCTGCGGTCGACAAAAGTGACAACTGCAGTAGACAAGCTTTTGTCTGATCGTTCGGGTGAACGTCCGGCCAAAACTCATTCGGGTCATTTGAGCCGTTCCTTTTCAGGCCACCAAGCATTTTATTTTTTAAAAATGCGGAGTATCAAAAATAATTGCAACAGAAGTGAAAACTTAAAAATTAATTACAAAAGTATGGTAAAATTTATATTTTACCCTTTCCACTTTTACTCTCAATCCCTTTTCTCTTCCCTCTCCCACCTTCTCCAACCATTGGCTACCCTATCTCTGCGCTACCTCACCTTCCTTAAAGGAGTTTGGGAGTGGGGGGCGGGAATGGTAGGGGAAAGCAAAGTGGATCTAGTAGAAATTGAAAAGGGTAGGGGAGGGGTGGTTGACGATTGAGAAGGGTGGTTATGGACTGAGAAGATGAGGGTGAGGGAAAGGGAGGAAGAAAGAGAAGACGGGGTGAGAGGCAAAAATGAGAAGACTAAAAAATAAAGGGGTGGTTATAAATAAAATCTTGAGGTTTGAATTTTGTAACAAAATAAATTTTTAATTTTTAATTTTGTCAATTTAAATACTAATATTTTGACTTGTTTTCAATCTAAACCTTTCACCTATTTTCATTAAGTAAAACCGATGAAAAAATAGTATTTTAATTATTAAATTCAATGTAGGTATACATAAAATGTCAAAAATACTCTTTTTATTGAATTTAATGATTAAAATATATTTTTCCCGTCAATTTCATTTAACGGATATAGACAAATAGTTTAGATTGAAAACAAATTAAATTTTTTGGATTTAAATTGATAAAATTAATAACTCAAGATTATTTTGTTATAATAGTTAAATCTTTTTTTTTTTGGTGTAATTTTTGCGAAAGTAAATTTACCATGTTTTTGTTATTATTTTTAACTTTCCATATACTGCAATTATTTTTTTGTTCTCTCACATTTTTGCAATTTTTCAAACTTTCTTCCTTTTTCATTTTTTGTAGTACAATTTCACCTCTTTTTCTTTTTATCAATTTTCATTCCATGAGCTTCTTCAATGATATGGCAATATTTATATAAAATTTGACAACCTTTTTTTGTTTCCACATCTTGAACTTAAATAAATATAACAAATTTTATAAACATTTTGTGAGAAATACAACGCAAATAACATTTACAACATTAAAACAACATTGCCAAAATATAATATTTATTATTATGCATTGTTAAAATATATTAATAACTAATCATTTAAGGAAAATTTACCCGTAACTCCTAATTTCTGAAAAGTTGAACAATTTAGTCCTAAAAGTTTTCTTATGCTCCATTTAGTCCCATTTGCACATCAATCTAATGTTCGAAACATTAATCTGATGTTCGAAATCAAATGTTCGAAACATTAATCTGATGTTTGAAACATTGTAATGGGACCTTTCAGTCTATAAGAAAACTTTTAGGACTAAACAGTGTATAAGTTATTAATTTGGGATTTATTGATGCATCCCCCATCATTTAACTTCTAAATTATTTGAAGTGTTCTTGAATGTTAGCTTACGATGAAAAAGCCCTCGCCAAATATTTAAAAGGAAAATGTGATACAAATTAACATATTTGATAAAATTTTCTTACTAATTGATTTCATACAATAAGAAAATTCTGAAATCCAAAATAACTAGTTTTTTTAAATAATGTGAATATTGTCACATTGGAGAAAATTTATTACTAGATGCTTAAAAAAAGTTTATAAAATTCATTATTTTATACTATAATTTATTACTCTACTTAAAAAGAAAAAAGTTGAAGCTAAAAATACATTAAAAACAAAGGGGAATTTTTTTAAGGTCTCTGTTATTAAAATTTTATAAAATAAAGCATATCAAATATTTTCATAGTAGTTGGGATCCCTTAACATTTTTTCAAAGAAATTTCGATCCAGAGAAATTTCAAACGAGAGAAATTTCCAAACACAGAGAAAAAATGTTTTGAAATTTCTCTAGTTTGCTCAATTTATATATTTTTCTATGTGTTTTGAAATTTTTCTGGATTGAATTTCCTTTAGTTTGCTCACAAATTTCTCTGTAATTTGCTCACAATTTTCTCTGTGTTTCGACCAATTTTCTCTAATTTGCTCATAATTTCTCTATGTTTTAACCAAACCAGAGAAAATTGTGTCTTTTCACAGAGAATTTTCAGGCAACCTTCAACAAATACATACACAAAAAGAGATTGAGAAAATCAACAGGCACAAGGAGAATTCCAGAGAAATTTCATATCTCAAGAGGATATGTTAATGCCGGAGAAATTACAGAGAAAATCAACATGCTAGTGAAATTTTATTTTTACAAATTTCTCTTACACACACAAATCTAACCAATGTTTTAGGCAAACAAAATCAACTTATTAAGAGATAAAGTTTTCACAAAATTCTCTAAAATGACAAAAAAAAATTACCTGTCTTTTAGTCAAAGAAAATCAATTGAAATAGATTTGATGCTTTTTAAAATGTTCATTGTAAAGGCAAATAAATTTTACTTTTACAAATTTCTCTAACTAACACGTACAAATTTGGCCTAAGGTAATGAAATCCTAATTACAAATAGAGATGAACTAAAATGAAAATGAATTGACTCAAGGATGAACAGTGCAAATGCGTCAGACAAATTTATGAAGAATGGCAAAGATTTTTGTTGTCAATCGTAAATATAAAACCCTAATGCCATTGTCTATCGTGAAGATAATAGTCTCTTTATATAAAATCTTTATTCTTCTTTCTTTCTCTTCTTATCTATCTTTTTTTCTTTTTTATTTTTTCAGTTGCCATGGACAGATAACAAATATATATATACACATAGCTCTGGTTGAGGAATAGTAACAAACAAGTGAGATTCCAAGACATAGCACTGTAATGGCGACTACAGCTTTGACTCAACAACAAATTCAGGCGGCGGCGACGCTTCTTATTGTTGGATAAAATAGTACCAAACTATAAGAAAAATATAATTTAAAAATATATAAATGCTTTTTGGGCAAAACCAAAAACTCAAATATATCAACATGATAACGTGATAAAACTTACAGTACGTAAACAGATAAAACCTGATCGAGTCGAGTGTGTGACACTCTTTCCTTAAGACAGATTCGTCCTCCCACCGGTCCTTAGGATTCAATGGACGTCTATCTCCCAGGATACAACGATCAATGTCTTGCACTAGCAGCACTACTATTGCAAGCCTAGCAAACTTTGCTGTACATGAACTCTCTTTATAGGAAAATTAGACTCAGGCAATATGAAGAATAAAATGCAAAGTGAAGAAGAATGACAATTTGTCACGACCCAAACCCGTCCCTATGGGTTTAGCAACATAACCGGCCAGTAATCCGAGATTACCGAAGGCCTGCTTAACAGTAGAACAGTAAAACAGAGTACAGGGGGTGGCGGAAGCCAATACAGTAAACAAACAATGTCTAATGAGCTGTGACAGTCTGAATGCAAAAAGACTTTCATGCACATATATACAGTCAGTGACAAAACGGTATGTACATTATATGCAATCATTCAGAGCGGGGACTAAATCCCTATTAAACAGTACAATACAAAACATTCAATCTATACAATTATACAAAACAGATACGGAGACAGACGGGGGAAGTTAAAACACCCCTAAGCCAAAGCTTGGCAGGTTCGGAACCTCGTGGTGAGGCACAGTAGTTGGCTTGACAAAAAGGGAAATCTACCCCACGCTCCTAGCTCCGGTCTGGTGCCTGTACACCTATATATATATATATATGAGCAGTGAGCTAAAGCCCAGTGAATAACATAATGAGTAAAGTGGTTTAGAATGAATGTCCTTACAGTAATGAAAACAGTTCATTAAATCAGTATTTCAGTCGGAACAGTCATTCAGTCATATGTGGTACATCCATTAGCATAGCAGTACAATAAACAGTAGGTCTTAAAAGACCGAACAGTCAATGATGGCCATCATCAGTAAACAGTAGTGGTTCCAACGAGGGAACCGACAGAGATCTCTGTAACAGTAACAGTCAGTAACAGTAGTTGCTAAGGATGCCACAATATAGTTCAAAATATAGGACATACATTCATTCAATTAACAGTTTCAGTTCAGAAAGCAGTTCAGTTAAACAGTCAGAAATATTCACAGTTGAACATATCTTTACACAATTGTTACTTACAGAGTTCTGGGCTACAGTAAGCTAGAGCGCGTCTCCAGAAGCCAACCCTGCACAGTTACAGATTGAACACACACTAAGCTATGCAGTTGGGAAAGATAATAACTTAATCCCTAATTTGCCTCAGTGTGTTCTACATCTAATCCTCATTAAGATGCTTTAAACTAGGCCTAAGAATGCCTAGGATGGAATGAGGATGCAAAGATGCACTTTTAAAAACATTTTCAGAATTTTCAGAAAACAGGGGTCCCGCTCGAGCGAAGGTCACTCCGCTTGAGCGGATATGTAGACAAAGGTTCCCGCTCGACCGTCACTTACCCCGCTCGAGCAGTCTGCAAAACATGTCAAAAGTACTAGATGGGTGAAAATCACGCTCGATAGGGCGCTCGATAGCCGCTCGAGCGTAAGACACAAGGTCCCGCTCGAGCGTCCAATACCCCGCTCGAGCAGACATCAAAACAGTGCAAAGTACTGGATGCTCGAATTCCCCGCTCGAGCGCCACTTTCCCCGCTCGAGCGGGAGTGCAAAATCTGGAAAACCCAGATTACACCTCCAATCTTAAAACCAAGTTTAAATGCATCAAAATCAATTCCTTTGGGCCCATTTCTTGGAAAACACTTGTAGATACATAGAATAACATGATTCAAAACGGAGACAGACGGGGGAAGTTAAAACACCCCTAAGCCAAAGCTTGGCAGGTTCGGAACCTCGTGGTGAGGCACAGTAGTTGGCTTGACAAAAAGGGAAATCTACCCCACGCTCCTAGCTCCGGTCTGGTGCCTGTACACCTATATATATATATATATGAGCAGTGAGCTAAAGCCCAGTGAATAACATAATGAGTAAAGTGGTTTAGAATGAATGTCCTTACAGTAATGAAAACAGTTCATTAAATCAGTATTTCAGTCGGAACAGTCATTCAGTCATATGTGGTACATCCATTAGCATAGCAGTACAATAAACAGTAGGTCTTAAAAGACCGAACAGTCAATGATGGCCATCATCAGTAAACAGTAGTGGTTCCAACGAGGGAACCGACAGAGATCTCTGTAACAGTAACAGTCAGTAACAGTAGTTGCTAAGGATGCCACAATATAGTTCAAAATATAGGACATACATTCATTCAATTAACAGTTTCAGTTCAGAAAGCAGTTCAGTTAAACAGTCAGAAATATTCACAGTTGAACATATCTTTACACAATTGTTACTTACAGAGTTCTGGGCTACAGTAAGCTAGAGCGCGTCTCCAGAAGCCAACCCTGCACAGTTACAGATTGAACACACACTAAGCTATGCAGTTGGGAAAGATAATAACTTAATCCCTAATTTGCCTCAGTGTGTTCTACATCTAATCCTCATTAAGATGCTTTAAACTAGGCCTAAGAATGCCTAGGATGGAATGAGGATGCAAAGATGCACTTTTAAAAACATTTTCAGAATTTTCAGAAAACAGGGGTCCCGCTCGAGCGAAGGTCACTCCGCTTGAGCGGATATGTAGACAAAGGTTCCCGCTCGACCGTCACTTACCCCGCTCGAGCAGTCTGCAAAACATGTCAAAAGTACTAGATGGGTGAAAATCACGCTCGATAGGGCGCTCGATAGCCGCTCGAGCGTAAGACACAAGGTCCCGCTCGAGCGTCCAATACCCCGCTCGAGCAGACATCAAAACAGTGCAAAGTACTGGATGCTCGAATTCCCCGCTCGAGCGCCACTTTCCCCGCTCGAGCGGGAGTGCAAAATCTGGAAAACCCAGATTACACCTCCAATCTTAAAACCAAGTTTAAATGCATCAAAATCAATTCCTTTGGGCCCATTTCTTGGAAAACACTTGTAGATACATAGAATAACATGATTCAAAGCTCAATTTGTAAAATCAAGGCCCAAGGGAAGATCAATTGAACTCATTTTCAAACCAAATTTCATGGAGATGATGAACATGCAAACATACATGAATTTAGATCAATCCAAAGCTTCAATACATGCTCTAATGAGCTCATTCTTTCCAAAATAAGATGAAATCATGGACTTAAACATAACTATGAGCATGCATGTAACATTTTGCCATGAAAACAACTTAAACTCACCAATACAAACATGCATGCATGGAATGAGTTTCAATTCAACATCACTAGACTAAATCTTGACTTAGATCACTAATATCATCATGGATCATGCTAGAACAACTCAAATACATAAAAGAGGGGATGAATTCCTACCTTAAGTCCTCAAATACAAGTCTAGAAGCTCAATTAAACAATCTACACTTCAAATTCTTCAATTCACCAAGCAACTCACAAGGAGGAACTCAATTTCTCTCCCTCTCTCTCTCTAGGTCGGTTGAGCTCTCAAATATGGCTGAGGAAATGTTTTGTGCAATGCAAGATTAAGTCTCTCAATGTTTGGTATAGTGGTCCACTAAGGGGTAGTTTGGTAAATAAGTCCAAATCTTGTGTTTTGTCACTATTGATCTAATTTAATCATACCAAATCAGTTTTCAGATAATTACACCATAAAATCACATAAATTATGACGATCATAAAGCACTAATCAATTTCCGGTTCGGCCGCCGATAAGGCCTTCAATTAGCGATTTAAACACAAAGACATGAATAGATCAATTAACAATCAACAGATAGAAAATGCATTTAAACAGATACAGTCAATCAATCAGTTTCAGATTTCAGTCAGTCCGTTCAGTATTTCGATTACTTTAGTTATCAATCATAATCAGTCTCGGTTTAACAGTAATCAATGGTCATTCGGTAAACAGTGGTGAGGGTTATTACAGTCTCCCCTCCTTATAAAGAGTTTAGTCCTCTAAACTCGAATTACCTTTATTCTGGAAGAAAACAGGGTTCAGTGGAAACAGTTCTGGATATCTCTTGGCCATGTCATCTTCCCTTTCCCAAGTGGCATATACGCCACCATGGTTTTGCCAGTCCAGTTTCACTAACGGAATCTCTTTATTTCTCAACTTCTTGATCCGTCTGTTCACAATTTGGATAGGCCGTTCTTCGTAAGTGTAGTCATCACTTAGCACTACACGGGTCGGCTCAATCACATGGAAAGGATATCGGAGGTAATCCCTCAACATAGAAATGTGGAAGACGTTGTGCATATGCTCCATTTCAGGAGGGAGCGCAACTTGATACGCCACCGGATTGATTTTCTCAATAATCTCATACGGTCCGACATATCTTGGGGCTAACTTGCCTTTGACTCCAAAACGAGTCTAACCTTTCATCGGTGTCACTTTCACAAAAACGTGATCACCCACTTCATATTCTCTGTCTCGTCTTCTAACATCTGCATAACTTTTCTGTCGGCTCTGTGCAGTTTTCAGTATTTGTTGTATCAGTTTCACTTTTTCAGTCGTTTCATATACAATCTTGGGTCCAAGCAAAGGCCCATCTCCGACTTCTGCCCAGCAAATCAGAGATCTACATTTTCTGCCATACAATGCCTCGAAAGGCGCCATACCAATGCTTGAATGATAACTGTTGTTGTAAGCAAATTCGGCTAACGGCAAATGGCTTTCCTAGTTTCCCTGGAAATCAAGGACACACATTCTTAGTAAATCCTCCAGAGTCTGGATGGTCCTTTCTGACTGACCATCTGTCTGAGGATGATAGGCACTACTCAGTCTCAGTTCAGTTCCCAATGCAGTCTGTAAGCTTTGCCAAAATTTTGATGTAAACTTTGAATCTCTTTCAGAAACAATGGACACAGGCACTCCATGCAGTCTAACAATTTCATCAATATAGAGTATAGCCAATTTGTCCGCATTATAAATTGTTTTAATAGGTAAGAAATGAGCAGATTTAGTCAGTCTATCAACAATAACCCAAATTGAGTCCATACCTTTACTGGAGCAAGGCAATCCCACAATAAAATCCATAGTAATATGTTCCCATTTCCACTCCGGTATAGGTAAGGGTTGCAATAAGCCTGCAGGTCGTTGATGTTCGGCTTTAACTTGTTGGCAATGAAGACATTTTGATACAAAATCAGCAATTTCTTTCTTCATTCCCGGCCACCAGAAATTCAATTTCAGATCTTGGTACATTTTCGTATTCCCCGGGTGGATAGACAGTTTTGAATTATGGCCCTCTTGCAGAACTCTTCTCTTCAGTTCAGAATCATTTGGTACGCACAGTCTTCCTTGAAATTTCAGTACATCATTTTCAAATTTGAACCTCGGTCTCGGTTTATATTCTCGTTCATCGATGATCTTCTTCAAGAAGTCATCCTGTTGCTGTTTCTCTTTAATTTCTTCAATCAATGCCGGTTGAGCAGAAATAGCAGCTATTGTTCCACCTCGTTCCCGTAACACAATTTCAATTTTAGATTTTTCAAGGTCACAAAGCAGCTCTTTCTGTCCGGTGAGTAAACAGGCTAAGTTTCCAATCGATTTCCGACTTAATGCATCGGCAACGGTGTTGGCTTTTCCCGGATGGTACAAAATCTATAAGTCATAATCTTTAATCAGTTCTAGCCACCTCCGCTGTCTCATGTTCAGTTCTTTCTGAGTGAAGAAGTATTTCAGACTCTTGTGGTCGGTGTAGATTTCGCATGTTGCCCTATATAGGTAGTGACGCTAGATTTTTAAGGCAAATACTACTGCAGCAAGTTTTAGATCATGGGTCGGGTAGTTCTTTTCATGCGGTCTCCGTTGTCGGGAAGCATAAGCAATAACTCTCCCATTCTGCATTAAAACACACCCCAAACCCTTATGAGAAGCATCACTAAAAATAGTATAACCATCCGTACCTGAAGGTAGGGTAAGAATAGGTGCAGTCACAAGTCGAGTTTTCAACTCTTGGAATGCTGATTCTCTTTGGTCAGTCCAGTCAAATGATATCCCCTTCTGAGTCAACTGTGTCAATGGTAAGGCAATTTTGGAGAAATCTTTGACAAATCTTCTGTAATATCTAGCTAGTCCTAAAAAGTTTCGGACTTCTGTCACATTTGTCGGTCTAGACCAGTTCACTACAGCTTCAATTTTCTGCGGATCAACAGAAATCCCATCTTTGCTAACAACATGCCCCAAAAACATAACATGATCAAGCCAAAACTCACATTTAGACAGTTTAGCATAAAGTTTCTGTTCTCTTAAGGTCTGTAGGGCTAGTCTCAGATGATGTTCATGTTCTTCTATACTTTTGGGGTAAATTAGTATGTCATCAATGAATACAACAGTAAAGTCATCAAGGTATAGTTTAAAGATTCTGTTCATGAGGTCCATAAATGCAGCAGGTGCATTGGTAACTCCGAAAGGCATAACTAAAAATTCATAATGTCCATACCTCGTTCGAAAAGCAGTTTTGTCTATGTCCTCTGGTTTAACTTTCAGCTGATGATATCCGGATCTGAGATCGATTTTAGAGAATACTTGGGCACCCTGTAACTGATCAAATAAGTCATCAATACGAGGCAATGGGTACTTATTTTTCACAGTTACCTTGTTCAGTTCACGGTAGTCAATACACAGTCTCAGTGAGCCGTCTTTCTTTTTCACAAACAAGACAGGTGCGCCCCACGGTGAAGTACTAGGCCTGATGAACTTTTTGTCTAGCAGTTCTTGCAGTTGCACTTTCAATTCTTTCAGTTTAGTTGGAGCCATTCTGTAAGGAGCTCTAGATACTGGCTGGGTACCCGGAATCACATCAACGGTGAATTCAATCTCCCTGTCAATCAAATCCCCTGTCAGATTATCTGGAAAAACATCTGGGAACTCTCTGACTATGGGAATACTGTTCACATTAGCATTATCATCAGTAGATACAGTCAATACAGAACACAGATACCCTTTACACCCCTTTCTAATCAATTTAACAGCCTTCACAGATGAAATCAAATATGGAGGAGGTACTACTCCAACCCCATTAAACACAAACTCAAGCAAACCCGGTGGACGGAAAACTACTTGTTTCGTTACACAGTCTATGGTGGCATGATATTTCGTTAACCAGTCCATCCCCAATATTACATCAAAATGATCAATGTTCAGAGGCAGTAAGTCAATAAACAAATGTGCATCTCCAACAATAATTTCACAAGCAGGGTACATGTATGCACAAGTCATGGATCCCCCAACGGGTGATGATACAGCTAACAGATAATTCATGGGTTCTAATGGTCTATTCAGTTTTCGCGAAAAAGCATGCGATACATATGAATGCGTAGACCCCGAATCAATCAGAATATATGCATTTTGAGTACAAATAGAGAGGATACCTGACACAACGGTCTCAGTATTTTGTACATCTCCCGGTACTAGGGCAAACATTCGGCCCTGCCTCATAGGCTCTTTCCCGGTAGCTTTGGGGTTCGATTTTGGTGCAACAGTTGATGCTGCTGCGCTTGGTGCAGCTTTACTATTGCCCTGAACGGTGGAAGGGCAATCTTTCACCATGTGGCCCACCTTGCCACACCTGTAACAAGCACCAAAAATTTTATAACAAACTCCCTTATGGTTCTTACCACATTCAGAACAGGGAGGTATAGACCGGTTCCCTTGACTAGAAGTAGTCGTTGACCCTATATTCTGTTTCTTGTTCAATGGGTTGTTTTTGCCTTTCTTGAATTTAAAACCCTGCCTTTTGCCACGCCATTTAGACGCTGGTGTTTCAGTTTTCAATGCCTTGATGTTTGATTCAGCCATCAAAGCTCGGTCAAGAACATTTACATAATTTGGTAATTTTAGAACATTTATTCTGTCGAGTATTGCAACATTCAGGCCGCCTTCAAACTTTCTGGCTTTTTTGTAATCAGTGTCCACCATGTGTGGTGCATATCTAGCAAGCTCGGTGAACTTTATTTCATATTCAGCAACGGACATTGTACCCTGTCTCAGCTGTTCAAATTCAGTTACTTTTTTGTCCCTCACACACTGGGGAAAATACTTTTCAAAGAAGGCTCCTTTGAATTGAGCCCAAGTCATAACAGTATTTGTATCACGGATCAACATCCACCACCTTCTAGCCTCTTCTTGTAAGGTGAAGGTAGCTAACAGTACTTTATGTGCCTCCGAGCACGGAAACACTTCAAACAATTTTTCAGTCTCCGAAACCCATGCTTCAGCTTTTAGTGGTTCAAGACCTCCCTGAAAGGATGGTGGTTTCATTTTGCTGAACTTCTGGGTAAGGGCAATTATGTCCTCATCATTAACATTCACATTCTGTTCCGGCTGTACCGGAGGAGGAGGTGGGGGCTGTTGATTCTGTTGTTTATCTAGTCTTTCAGTTATCAATTCCATCATCCTTTCTAATCTTGCCATTCTTGCCTCAGAGGATGAGGATTCAGATTCATTTGCAGTTCTTGTATTATCCATTTCACTATAAGTAGTTATAGCAATTATCAACATAAGCAGTTGCATGCTTAAGCAGTTTATCACATTAGCATATATTCAGTCATGTCATAGCCACACACTTTTCATGCTCATGTAATGCCCTAATCACTTTTCTAGGACACCCTATAGCTCATTTGGACACGTGTGTGCTGTATAACTCGTGGTAAGTATCGCTCTGATACCACTCTGTCATGACCCAAACCCGCCCCTATGGGTTTAGCACCGTAATCGGCCAGTAATCCGAGATTACCGAAGGCCTGCTTAACAGTAGAACAGTAAAACATAGTACAGGGGCTAGTGAAAGCCAATACAGTAAACAAACAATGTCCAATGAGCTGTGACAGTCTAAATGCAAAAAGACTTTCATGCACATATATACAGTCAGTGACAAAACGGTATGTACATTATATGTAATCATTCAGAGCGGGGACTAAATCCCTATTAAACAGTACAGTACAAAACATTCAGTCTATACAATTATACAAAACAGATACGGAGACAGACGGGGGAAGTTAAAACACCCCTAAGCCAAAGCTTGGCAGGTTCGGAACCTCGCGGTGAGGCACAGTAGTTGGCTTGACAAAAAGGGAAATCTACCCCACGCTCCTAGCTCCGGTCTGGTGCCTGTACACCTACATATATATATGAGCAGTGAGCTAAAGCCCAGTGAATAACATAATGCGTAAAGTGGTTTAGAATGAATATCCTTACAGTAATGAAAACAGTTTATTAAATCAGTATTTCAGTCTTTCAGTCGGAACAGTCATTCAGTCATATGTGGTACATCTATTAGCATAGCAGTACAGTAAACAGTAGGTCTTAAAAGACCGAACAGTCAATGATGGCCATCATCAGTAAACAGTAGTGGTTCCAACGAGGGAACCAACAGAGATCTCTGTAACGGTAACAGTCAGTAACAGTAGTTGCTAAGGATGCCACAATACAGTTCAGAATATAGGACATACATTCATTCAATTAACAATTTCAGTTCAGAAAGCAGTTCAGTTAAACAGCCAGAAATATTCACAGTTGAACATATCTTTACACAATTGTTACTCACAGAGTTCTGGGCTACAGTAAGCTAGAGCGCGTCTCCGGAAGCCAACCCTGCATAGTTACAGATTGAACACACACTAAGCTATGCAGTTGGGAAAGATAATAACTTAATCCCTAATTTGCCTCGGTGTGTTCTACATCTAATCCTCATTAAGATGCTTTAAACTAGGCCTAAGAATGCCTAGGATGGAATGAGGATGCAAAGATGCACTTTTAAAAGCATTTTCAGAATTTTCAGAAAACAGGGGTCCCGCTCGAGCGAAGGTCACTCCGCTCGAGCGGATATGTAGACAAAGGTTCCCGCTCGACCGTCACTTATCCCGCTCGAACGGTCTGCAAAACATGTCAAAAGTACTGGATGGGTGAAAATCACGCTCGATAGCCGCTCGAGCGTAAGACACAAGGTCCCGCTCGAGCGTCCAATACCCCGCTCGAGCGAACATCAAAACAGTGCAAAGTACTGGATGCTCGAATTCCTCGCTCGAGCGCCACTTTCCCCGCTCGAGCGGGAGTGCAAAATCTGGAAAACCCAGATTACACCTCCAATCTTAAAACCAAGTTTAAATGCATCAAAATCAATTCCTTTGGGCCCATTTCTTGGAAAACACTTGTAGATACATAGAATAACATGATTCAAAGCTCAATTTGTAAAATCAAGGCCCAAGGGAAGATCAATTGAACTCATTTTCAAACCAAATTTCATGGACATGATGAACATGCAAACATGCATGAATTTAGATCAATCCAAAGCTTCAATACATGCTCTAATGAGCTCATTCTTTCCAAAATAAGATGAAATCATGGACTTAAACATAATTATGAGCATGCATGTAACATTTTGCCATGAAAACAACTTAAACTCACCAATACAAACATGCATGCATGGAATGAGTTTCAATTCAACATCACTAGACTAAATCTTGACTTAGATCACTAATATCATCATGGATCATGCTAGAACAACTCAAATACATAAAAGAGGGGATGAATTCCTACCTTAAGTCCTCAAATACAAGTCTAGAAGCTCAATTAAACAATCTACACTTCAAATTCTTCAATTCACCAAGCAACTCACAAGGAGGAACTCAATTTCTCTCCCTCTCTCTCTCTAGGTCGGTTGAGCTCTCAAATATGGCTGAGGAAATGTTTTGTGCAATGCAAGATTAAGTCTCTCAATGTTTGGTATAGTGGTCCACTAAGGGGTAGTTTGGTAAATAAGTCCAATATTGATCTAATTTAATCATACCAAATCAGTTTTCAGATAATTACACCATAAAATCACATAAATTATGACGATCACAAAGCACTAATCAATTTCCGGTTCGGCCGCCGATAAGGCCTTCAATTAGCGATTTAAACACAAAGACATGAACAGATCAATTAACAATCAACAGATAGAAAATGCATTTAAACAGATACAGTCAATCAATCAGTTTTAGATTTCAGTCAGTCCGTTCAGTATTTCGGTTACTTTAGTTATCAATCATAATCAGTCTCAGTTTAACAGTAATCAATGGTTATTCGGTAAACAGTGGTGAGGGTTATTACACAATTTCCCGTCCAAAATGAAGTGAGGGACATGGAATATAAAGACTTCTAAGTGACTCTTCAGAAAGGTTGTGATCCTTCAAAAGGACACACCATTTCATCTCAAGAGACAACCATTTGAGTAAATTTAAATTCAAATTTTCCAACAATCCCCCACATGAATGAAATTTACGGAAAGGACATGCAACAACATGCAGACAAAAAGAGAGTACATTATGGAAATATCTTGCATCGGGATAGGTAGCTTTCGGCTTTGAACCTTCTCTAGTGAAAGCCTATCGGACTTATTAGCTAATCAGTGGACGTGATGCCTTGAACTGTTCAGCCGTTTGTGTAAGCCAAGACAATAGAATTCACACAGAATATCTTCAAACACAGCTTAGTTCTCATGGTTGTGCCCGTTTTGGCCTTGGGCAAGTCCTGGTGTTTCTTGAGTGCTTTAGAGAATTTAGCCTTATCAATTCTCATAGAAGCGGCCCCTTCACACTCATATATGTGATCCTTATTTCGAGTCACTTAAATACTCCTCTTGAAAGATACCCCTCTAGGATTTCCAAGATATAAGTAATCATTAAAAGCATAGCTTACCCTAAGTTCCCTGCATACAACACATGTTGCAGATATCACTCTCATCATAGGAATGGATAGGAGTTAGACTCCTTTAGTGATTTCTGGTGAGCCACACATAACTTAGTTGTCCCTTTGAACTTAGTTCTTGGGATCTCCAGCCATCTAAGTAGGGTTACCATTATGATGACTCTGTGCTCTAAGTTCCATCAAATTCCTACAAATTATTGGTACCAGAAAAACCACACACAAGAGAACATCCAATTTTAGCAAAAGTTCACCAGTAAAGTTAATTGCACTTATACATCCATGTGCACAATCCTAGCCTTCATGAACAATTTACAAAAACACATAATTATATTTTCCCAAAAACCATAAACAGGATCCGATTCTGTCTTAGGATTGTTGGATAAAATAGTACCAAACTATAAGGAAAATATAATTTAAAAATATATAAATGCTTTTTGGGCAAAACCAAAAACTCAAATATATCAACAAAATAACGTGATAAAACTTACAGTACGTAAACAGATAAAACCTAATCGAGTCGAATGTGTGACACTCTTTCCTTAAGACAGATTCGTCCTCCCACCGGTGCTTAGGATTCAATGGATGTCTATCTCCCAGGATACAACGATCAATGTCTTGCACTAGCAGCACTACTATTACAAGCCTAGCGAACTTTGCTATGCATGAACTCTTTTTATAGGAAAATTAGACTCAGGCAATATGAAGAATAAAATGCAAAGTGAAGAAGAATGGCAATTCCCCGTCCAAAATGAAGTGAGGGACATGGAATATAAAGACTTCTAAGTGACTTTTCAGAAAGGTTGTGATCCTTCAAAAGGACACACCCTTTCATCTCAAGAGACACAACCATTTGAGTAAATTTAAATTCAAATTTTCCAACACTTATGACGCTACATATTGGCGGCGGTGAAGGGTTCGCGAATGTGTCACTGTACGTGGGTTATCTCAATCCGACTGTGAACGAAGGCCATCACAAACAGATCGTCCAAACATATTGAGCAAGCTCCGATGATGTCTAGATCTTCGACGATAGTAGTGGTAGAGGATGGTAGAGAAATGATTGTTGTGGAGAGATCTGAAACCTAGAGAGAGAAGAAGAAGAAAGAGAGTAGAGAGAATAAGAGTGTGGGTGTGATATATGGGTGGGAGGGATTTTAGGTTATAAAAAATAATATTGTGGACCTCTCCCATTACTAAAAGCTGGAGAGAGATAGTAAATTAAATATCCCTAAAAAAAAGTAATTGTTAATATATAAATGTGAGAGAAGTCAATACTTTCTTTATATTTTTTCTTGCTAATCCACCATTTTGTAGTTCAAAGGGCAAAATATACATATTTATATGTATTAAATAATAATAAATGAAAAGTTTAAAATAAAATTAGAGAGAGATGAGAAATAACAAACAAAATCTAAAGAAGATTAGATTTGTACTAACTAGAAATAAGAGAAGGACAATTTTGTCTAAAATATACAACATCCAAAAGCGAGTAGCTCTAAATGCACATTAAAAATTAGGTTGCATACCCCATTAATTTGAGCACCTTAATTAAAAATTTAATTTTTTATTTAATTTTTTGGATATCTCAAATAATACCTATTATGTCTCTAAAAATCCTACAAACCATAGAAATATACCAGAGACCTACTTTTTACGCCCCATTAGTCTACTATTAGTTACTACACAGGCACAAACTCATTATTCATGGTGGAGTTAACTTGTCTTTTCTGACACCCTCGTCGCCAACTTGCCATCTCCAACCCATCTTTGTCTCCAATCCCTATCGTTTTAGGATATTTTGGCATCAATTTGGGATTTTCGATTGAGTCTTTGAAAAAATAGTTTCTTTGGATACTCAGGGCCAAATAAATGAAATATGTCTAATACTCAATTCTGAACAACAAAAAATCGATTCAAGCTTTTTCACCTAGATACTCAATGTGGAACAAATTAAATATGTCTGGTTACTTAATTCCGAACAACAAAAAATTGATTCCAGCTTTTTCATTTGGATACTCAGTGCCAACAAATTAAATATGTTCGGATTCTTAGTTTCGAACAATAAAAAATTGATCTCACCTATTCTATTTGGATATTCAGTGCCAAACAAATTAAATATGTCCATATACTCAATTATGAAACTATTATATTGCTTTGAATTCTTGGTGCTGAACAAATGAATCACGTGAACAATAGAAAACTAGAACATAGCTAATACCAGATAGTTCTTTTTGTTCGAAATTAGATTATGAAGAAGTTTAAAAATTAAATGTTTGAAAACATAAAGGCGAATATAGACAATTGCTCAGATATTAAATTATGAATAATGACCATTATTTTGAAAACACAATGCCGAATATATAATTTGTTCACTACTGAATTTCTGAACAAATCTTGTAAACACAATAACCGAAAGTGATGAACATAAATAGAATTTTTAATTTGTCTATAAAAAAATTGTTTACAAACATTTTCTTTATTGTTCATTGTTAATTTCAATATGAAATAGAATGTAAGAATGATTGATTCAAGTAAAATATGGTTGAGTATGAAGATGCAAAGTGAAGAAAGTAAGAAGAGAATAGAAGAGTAAAGGGGCGATTGAGTTTTATTATAAGTGGTATGTCCAAAACACTTTGATTTGTATTTTTCACAACAACCAAAAAGGGTTTTTACGGCGCTAAATGCATGTCGTGGATACGATTCTACAACGCGTAAGGTAACGTCATATTATGATCAGTCATGGAAAGTCATTCACTTTCAATGGCATATCGTAGTATGCCGTAAAAGCCCTTTAATAGCAGATCTTGTAAGTCATGCTTGATTTTTCTACAACTATTTTTGCACGCCATTAAAACCCCTTAACAACGGATCTTGTGTGTGGTGTTTGATATATGAGTCTCAATTCTTGGGACAAATCACAACTCTCCTTGCTCGTTGTAAAATATGTATGTAGACACAAATTTTGAAACAATGAAGTGTTTCAACACATTTCAAATTTTTATGTTGCAAATGTCCATTGTTTAGTTTTTGGACTAAACAATGTTGATTATTTGAATAGCAGGTTCCTATTTCTGACCTATATTCCAGATCATTAACTACAAATTTTATATAAATGAAACCTCTGATTAATGAAGAACAAAAGTAAATAACATAAGACAATTTAAGAAAAATAAATATTTTATTGAAATTGTTATGGATTTTGAACCCTTGAATACAAAGTACAATTCTTGGGTTTGGAACCCTTTACCTATTCATCGCCATTCTACGTTTGTAGCGTAGACTCTTGAGTTCTCTGGATTTCTTTTCTTCTTTCTTCTAATGACTTCTTTAGCTCTTGATTTCTTTCTCTCTCCCTCTGATCTTCTCACTTCTGATTTTTCTATCTTGTGTGATGGTCCTCATATTTATAGAGGGTACCCAGGTGATAAGAATGCCTCATCCTCAATTTGAATTTCAAATTGAATGATAGCGCCATTTAAATTTTGAATGATAGCACTATATGATTAATTGTATATTTGATTAACTGGATTGATCTTTGGGGTTTCATCCTATGTGGTGTCCTTGCTGTGTAGGCTCTGCAGGTGTCATCTTTCGTAGGCTCCACATGTCACTTGAGTATCTTGAATAATGTCGTGGAGATACGACGTTGTTTTATTTATACACTTTAACGGATCAAGTTGATCATTTTAGAAAGTGATTACCTACAACAATCTTATCATAGGCTCTATGTGTGTCATTAACTGATTGACCATATTTGAAATTTGAACATAAATTTGGTCGAAATTTATGTGCCAACAAATGCCCCTCGTGACTTGCACAAGTGAAATTTCTTAACTGTGCGAGTCACGATAATTTGGCACTTTTATCTAGATGATCTTTAGGTCTTGGATGGGATTATTTCTTAGCCTTGGTCCTTGGTCCATGGTCTTTTTTTTTTTTTTGGTTGATTGCTCCTTATAGTCCATGCCCTCCCCTGTTTTTTTTCTTTTTTTTGCATTGGCCTTTTACTTTTGTTGCATGTGTTCTTTTTGTGGACTTGATCCCCCTTTTTTAAGGGTTATGGGTAAGGTCCAAAGATTTAATTGGACCTTTCTTTTTGTTAGCCTCCAACTTGCCACCATTTTTTTACAGTAGATTTTTTCTAGGCCATCATGGATATTGATGGATAAGGTCCAAGATTTAATTGGGCATTTTCTTTTGTGGGCTTCCAACTTGTCACTTTTTTTTTTTTCTTTTTTTTTTCAAGGATCAGATTTTTTTTACAGCAGATATATATATATATATTTTAGGAGTTTGTCTAAATGAAATAGGATGGATTGGCATTGATAGGATTTCAAATCCTATATGAACTCTTACTTCTTTAGAGTGTTTTAAGAGACCACTACCTCTTTTCTTAAGCAAAAGATTTTACTTTATATAATACCTATTCATGCATACAACCCATATATTTTTTTTCCTGCAGTTTTCTTCCTCCGAGCAGATTTTTTGTTTCCAGAAAATCTTATCCTTCCAGCATATTTTTTTTTTTTGTTTCCAACAAATCTCCAGCAGCCTTTTTTTTTTTTTTTTCTCCCTTTGCAAATTTTGTAGTGCATATTAGGTCTTCATCCTTCCAGGTTATTGCTATCAGAAGTTGTCTGGCCATTGTCTTTCTTCTCTTCCCAGCAGAAGCTGTTTTTCTCACACTTCAAAGAAGGCACAAAAGAATTCTTTCAAATTCCTTTTAATCAGGTATGCTTCCCTTATACCTTCATCATAATATTTGTTGGATCCTTTTCACCTTTTTTTTTTTTTTTTTTGCTGCTACCAGATGAAATTTTTATTTTTTTTAACACCCATACTAACTTCATGGATGTCACGCTCATAAATTTTGCATGCAGTAGCATCCCTTGGCCTAACAAGACTTCTATCTCTACATTTTTTTAAGGCATAAGATTTCTTTTCTTCAAGAAATAACAAGTTCTTTTATTGGCAATCAAGCTGTTCATCAAGTATGCAATATGCTTTTTATCCATAGCACCCTTTTTTTTTCTTCTCTGCTGCTGCTACCATTGTTTTTTTTTATTTTTTGGCTAACCATGAGCCCAAACAAAGACTTTTCTTATTTAAAGAAAAACCTGCTATACCTTTTTTTTTGTAACAGCATGTATTTATTTATTTAGCAGATTTTTACTAAACCCAAATATGAACAAAGACAATCCTTTTTCTTTTTTTTTTTAATAGCAGCAACCTGTTCATTGTTGTGTTATTTAGTAGTTGTTTTGTTTTGTTTTGTTTGTTTGTTTGTTTTTTTTTTTTTTTTTGTGTGTGTGTGGATATGACCAAATAACCTATTGCTTGTATCCTTGGGCAAATGAAGAACAGTGGATATTAATTAATGACCAGCAAGATCCCAAGCTACAAAAATCTATTTTCCCTTTGACTTCTTTGGTAAACCCTCACAAGAATTTTGTCCCCCCTTTTTTTTTTTTAAAAAAAAAAAAAAAATCTAATCAAGGCCTGCCCCCTCATGATTCGTGCAAAGTGAATTTTAACTGTATGAATTACGACAACGAAGTTTTTTGTTGTTGTTGTTGTTTTTTTTTTTTTTTTTTTTTCTCTGCAATTATTTCATGTCTTGTTACCTCTTTTGCAGGCAACCCACAAAAATTCAGAGCTATTTTAGGTATCATTGCCCTTTCTACCCTAATGACAATGATTGGCTGGAATTCTTGATAGTGAATGTGCTCCTTTCACTCCAATGGCTTGAATCCTTGGCAGTGAATGGGCTCCTTTCATCCCAGTGGCTTGGATCCTTGGTAGTGAATGGGCTCCTTTCACCGTAATGACTTGGATCCTCGGTAGTGTATGGGCTCTTTTCATCCCAATGACTTAGATCCTCGGCAGTGCATGGGCTTTTTTCACCACAATGGCTTAGATCCTCGGCAGTGCATGGGCTCCTTTCACCCCAATGGCTTGAAACCTTGGCAATGAATGGACTCCTTTCACCCCAATGGCTTGGATCCTTGGCAGTGAATGGGCTCCTTTCACCCCAATGGCTTGAAACATTGGTAGTGCATGGGCTTCTTTCACCCCAATGGCTCGAAACCTTTATGCGTGCTTTTGCACAAGCTTCTGAGGGTGTTTCTAAATCAGAAGAAGATGTTCAAATTGTTCTGAATGTTTTGAGCTAGCACAAGAAAAAGAATGGACAACATAGTGTTGTGGAACGTGCTTTTGAAAGGGCTAAGGCTTCTTTTAATGAATGAATGTATTTTTATTTTGTTATTCATTCATTTATTATTTTTGAAAGAACATTTTTTTTTAAAACAATGTATTTATGAAACTTCACTTAGTGAAAGATTTATTTGTTATATGAAATTTCTCAACACAATGCATTGATTTGTCTTATTTTAGCCATACACAGTTTATACTCTTGCGGGCCATGAGTATCCAATGTTTTACCACCTTAGATTTCGGTGGGATATTTTAGCAGTTTAACCACATACAATACCGTTGGTGGTCTTCGATTTATGTTTGGCCGTACACAATTTATACTTTTGCGGGCCAGGAGTATCCAATGTTTTACCACCTTAGATTTCAGTAAGGTATTTTAGCAGTTTAACCACATACAATACTGTTGGTGGTCTTCAACTTATGTTTTCCAATGTTTTACCACCTTATATTTCAATGGGGTATTTTAGCAGTTTAACCACATACAATACCGTTGGTGGTCTTCAACTTATGTTTGGTCGTACACAGTTTACACTCTTGTGGGCCAAGAGTATCCAATGTTTTATCACCTTAGATTTCGATGGGGGTATTTTAGCAGTTTAACCACATACAATATCGTTAGTGGTCTTCAACTTATGTTTGGCCGTACATAGTTTATACTCTTGCTAGCCAGGAGTATTGTAACGACCCTCGTTACCGATTACCGAATTATATACTGATTATTGCTAAATTGAATTGATAACGATTGATCATTGAATTAATTGAAGTACTGAATAGACCGATTGAAATCGAAATTGAAATTGAATAAGTTTGACTATCGAATTGCATATTGCATTGTTTGATTAACTGTTTGCATTTTATATGTTTAAATTGCTAATTGAAGGCCTTATCGGCGGCCGAATTAGGAATCGTTTAATGTTTTGTAATCAGCATGATTTATGTGATTTAATAATATATTTACCTGAAAATTGATTAGGAATGATTAAATTGGATTAAAATAAGTTAATTGCCAAGTTTGACTTAATTACGAAATTGCCACCCGTAGTGGACACTTTGTTTAGTCTTTGATTTGAGCCTTATACATCTTAGAGAATACACTTCTCCAGCCCTATTCTTGGTCATAACCGATTCTAGAGAGAGAGAGGGTGAGGAACTTGAGTGATTTCATCTTGCATGTTTAGAAATTGAGGGAGATTTTGACTACACTTTGGTGAACTTGAAGAATTGAAGTGTGTATTGCAAAATTGGACCTTTATTCTTGAAGTACAAGACTTAGGTAAGAAAAGTCATTATCTTCTTGTTGTTCTTGAGCCTCATCTTGCATGATTCATGCTCCATTGTAGGATTAAACCATGTTTTAGTGCTAAGGAGTTGATTCATGCTAGAATTCATGCATGCATGCCCATTTTAGTGATTTTTGGAAGTTGAATCCATGATTGATTGTACATGCATGCTCATGTTTGTATTATAATCCATGTTTTCAGTTTGTTTTCAAAGTTTTGAGCTCAATAGAGCAAGTTTTAAAACTGAAAATTGGTTTAAAGATCATACATTGCATGTTTTGGAATTATTCTTGAAAATGGTTTGAAAATGGCTTTGATTGACCAACCCTTGGCCCTTGCATGTGCAAATTAGCTTTTGAAACTTGTAATACATTGAGTTTGGAAGTGTTTTCCAGAATTTGGGGCCAAGAGGTTGAGTTTTGGATGATTGGATGCTTGGTTCGAACTTGGGAGACAAATCTGGAAATTCCAGATTTGGCTTCCTCGCTCAAGTGAAGGATTCCTCGCTCGAGCGAGCCCTGTGATTTTGCAAGCTCGCTCGAGCGAGCATCGAGCGTGGTATCGCGCGTAAAAATAGAGCATCCAGTACTTTTTCTGAGCACAGATCGCTCGAGCGAAGGGAGGCTCGCTCGAGCGAAGCCTTTGATTTTTGAAGCTCGCTCGAGCGAAGGAAGGCTCGCTCGAGCGAGGGGCCTATTTCCAGCAAGTTTTGAAAAATGCCTTCCAAGTGTAATTTTGCATCCTCATCTCATCCTAGGCATTCTTAGGCCTAGTTTAAGACATCTTAATGAGGATTTAGACATAGAACACACCGAGGCATATTAGGAAGTTAATTATTGTACTTCCCCCAACTGTTAAACTTAGTGTGTGTTCAATTGTTTAATTGTTTAGGGTTGGCTCTCGGGGACACGCTCTAGCTGCTATTAGCCCAATCTCTGTGAGTAACAGACTGTGTAAAGATATGTTCAAAATGGTTATCTTTTGAATACTGAACTGAAATGTTTATTGAACTGATATTGTTTATTGAATGAATGTATGTCCTGTATTTCGAATTGTATTGTGGCATCCTTAGCACCCATTGTTATTGACTGATACAGAGCTCTGTCGGTTTCCTCGTGGAACCATATTGTTATTGATTGATGGCCATCACTATTGTTGGGTCTGTCAAGGCCCGGTCCTTTTGGACCTATTGTTTATAGGCTAATGGATGTACCACATATGACTGATTGATTGAAAGACTGATTGATTGAACTATTGATTGACTGAAATACTGAAAGATCGAAATACTGTTAAATGAATTGATTTCATTATTGTAAGGACATTCATTCATAACCCCTTTACACATTATGTTATTCATTGGGCTTTAGCTCACTGTTTATATACATATGTAGGTTCTCAGCAGCCCGACCGGAGCTAGGAGCGTGGGATTGGTCCCCAGTTTTGTCAAGCCAGCCTATGTGCCTCATTGCGAGGTTCCGTGTTGCCATGCTATGGCTTTGGGGTCTTTTGTATTTCCCCTGACTGTCTCACTGTTTTGTACTGTTGTGGGACTATTGTATAGACTGTTACTGTTTACTGTACTGTCCTAGGGGTTAAGTCCCTGTTTTCACCGACTGTTATGGATATGTATATAAATGTATGCCGTATTGTACTGTACTGTTTTATGTGCATGTGAATGAAAAACTTTTTGGCATACAGATTGTCACAGCTCATTGGACACTATTCATTTATTGTTTTGGCTTCCGCCAGGCCCTGAACTCTGTTATATTGTATGATTGTTAAGCAGGCCTTTGGTAATCACGGATTACTGGCCAGTTACGGTGCTAAACCCATAGGGCCGGGTTTGGGTCGTGACAGAGTGGTATCAGAGCGATACTTAACCACGAGTTATACCGCACACACGTGTTCAAATGAGCTATAGAGTGTCCTAGAAAAGTGATTAGGACATTGCATTAACATGAAAAATGTGTGCTTATGATTGATTGATTACATGCTAAAAAGGTTAAACTGATTAAGTGTATAACTGCTTATGTTATAATTGCTATAACTGTCATAACTGTTTATAGTGAAATGGATAACACAACTGCAAATGAACCTGGGTCTTCATCAACTGAGGCCAGAATGGCCAGACTTGAACTAATGATGGGACTGATAATTGAAAGGCTAGATCAACAACAACAGAATCCACAGCCCCCACCTCCTCCTCCTCCCCCGGTGCAACCGGAACAGAATGTACAGAATGTGAATGCTAATGAGGAGGATATTATTGCATTGACTCATAAGTTCAGCAAACTGAAACCGCCGTCCTTTCAGGGAGGCTTAGAACCGCTACAGGCTGAAGCGTGGGTTCTTGAAACAGAAAAGTTGTTTGAAGTATTTCCGTGTTCCGAAGCCAACAAGGTATTGTTAGCAACCTTCACTTTACAGGAAGAAGCAAGAAGGTGGTGGATGTTGACTCGGGATGCAAATGCTATCATGACTTGGGCTCAGTTCAAAGAGTCCTTCTTTGAAAAGTACTTTCCCCAGTGCATCAGAGACAGAAAGGTGACTGAGTTTGAGCAATTGAAACAGGGCAAAATGTCTGTTGCCGAATATGAAAAGAAATTCACTGAACTTGCCAGGTATGCACCACACATGGTAGATACCGACTATAAGAAGGCCAGGAGGTTTGAAGGTGGCCTTAATGTTGCTATACTGGACCGAATCAATGTTTTGAAAATGCCGACTTTTGTGGGTGTTCTTGATCGGGCGTTAATGGCCGAATCGAATATTGCAGCTGTGAAACAGTCTGAAACACCAACAACGGAGTGGCAAGGCAAAACGCAAGGGTTCAAGTTTAAGAAAGGCAAGCATAGCTCATCGAATAAGAAACAGAATACGGGGTCAATGTCTAGCCCCAGCCAAGGGAGTGGGTTCACTCCACCTTGCTCTGTGTGTGGCAACAAACATAAAGGGGTTTGCTATCAGCTTTCTGGAGCTTGTTTCAAGTGTGGCAAGGTGGGCCACAGGATTAAAGACTGCCCCTCTAACCCGCAACCAAGTAGCAAAGCTGCACCAAGCGCAGCAGCATCAACTGCAACACCAAAACCGAACTCCAAAGCTACCGGGAAAGAGCCTATGAGGCAGGGCCGAGTGTTCGCCCTAGTACCGGGAGACGTGCAAAACACTGAGACTGTTGTGTCAGGTATCCTCTCTATTTGTACTCAGAATGCATATGTATTGATTGATTCGGGGTCTACACATTCTTATGTGTCGTATGCTTTTTCGAGAAAATTGAATAGACCCTTAGAACCCATGAATTATTTGCTAGCTGTATCATCACCTGTTGGGGGATCCATGACATGTGCATATATGTATCCTGCTTGTGAAATCATTGTTGGGGATGCACATTTGTTTATTGATTTACTGCCATTGAATATTGATCATTTTGATGTGATATTGGGGATGGATTGGTTACAAAAATATCATGCTAGTATTGACTGTGTGACTAAGCAAGTTGTTTTCCGTCCACCTGGTTTGCCTGAATTTGTATTTAGTGGAGCTGGAGTAGTACCTCCCCCGTACTTGATTTCATCTGTGAAAGCCATGAAACTGATTAGAAAGGGGTGTAAAGGGTATTTCTGTTCTATATTGACTGTGTCTACTGACAGTATTAACACTGATGTGAATTGCATTCCTATAGTCAGAGAATTCCCAGATGTGTTTCCAGATGATCTGCCAGGGGATTTGATTGACAGGGAGATTGAATTTACAGTTGATGTGATTCCGGGAACACAGCCAGTGTCCAAAGCTCCCTATAGAATGGCTCCAACTGAACTGAAGGAATTGAAAGTACAATTGCAGGAACTGCTAGACAAGAAGTTTATCAGGCCCAGTACTTCACCGTGGGGTGCACCTGTTTTGTTTGTGAAGAAGAAAGATGGCTCACTGAGACTGTGCATTGATTACCGTGAGTTGAACAAGGTAACTGTAAAGAATAAGTATCCCTTACCGCGTATTGATGACTTATTTGATCAGTTACAGGGTGCACAAGTGTTTTCCAAAATTGATCTCAGATCGGGGTATCATCAACTGAAGGTAAAACCGGAAGATATTGCTAAAACTGCTTTTAGAACGAGGTATGGACATTATGAATTTTTAGTTATGCCATTTGGAGTCACGAATGCCCCAGCTGCATTTATGGACCTTATGAACAGAATTTTCAAACCATACCTTGATGATTTTATTGTGGTGTTCATTGATGACATATTGATATATTCTAGAACTGTAGAAGAACATGAACAGCATTTGAGACTTGCCTTACAGACTTTAAGAGAACAGAAACTGTATGCTAAATTGTCTAAATGTGAATTTTGGCTTGATCATGTGATGTTTTTGGGACATGTTGTTAGCAAAGACGGGATTTCTGTTGATCCGCAGAAAATTGAAGCTGTAGTGAACTGGCCTAGACCAACAAACGTGACTGAAGTCCGAAGCTTTTTGGGATTGGCTGGATATTACAGAAGATTTGTTAAAGACTTCTCCAAAATTGCCTTACCATTGACTCAATTGACTCAGAAGGGGACATCATTTGACTGGACTGACCAAAGAGAATCGGCATTTCAAGAATTGAAAACCCGACTTGTGACTGCACCGATTCTGACCTTACCTTCAGGTACGGATGGGTATACTGTATTTAGTGATGCTTCTCATAAAGGTTTGGGGTGTGTTTTAATGCAGAATGGGAGAGTTATTGCTTATGCTTCCCGACAGTTGAGACCGCACGAAAAGAACTACCCAACACATGATTTGGAGCTTGCTGCAGTGGTATTTGCCTTAAAAATTTGGCGTCACTATTTGTATGGGGCAACATGTGAAGTGTATACCGACCACAAGAGTTTGAAATATTTCTTCACTCAGAAAGAACTGAATATGAGACAGCGGAGATGGCTGGAATTGATTAAAGATTATGATTTACAGATTTTGTATCATCCGGGAAAAGCCAACACTGTTGCCGATGCATTGAGCCGAAAGTCAATTGCCAACTTAGCTTGTTTGCTCACCGGGCAGAAAGAATTGCTGTATGATCTTGAAAAATCTGAAATTGAAGTTGTTCTGAGAGAACAAAGTGGAACAATAGCTGCCATTACTGCTCAACCAGCCTTGATTGAGGAAGTTAAAGAGAAACAGCAACTGGATGACTTTCTGAAAAAGATCATCGAAGAAAGAGAGTCTAAGCCGAGACCGGGGTTCAAATTTGAGAACAATGTATTGAAATTTCAAGATAGACTGTGTGTACCGAATGACAGTGAATTGAAAAGAAGAATTCTGCAAGAAGGCCACAATTCGAAATTGTCTATTCACCCGGGGAATACGAAAATGTATCAGGATTTGAAACAAAATTTCTGGTGGCCGGGAATGAAGAAAGAAATTGCCGATTTTGTATCCAAATGTCTTCATTGCCAACAAGTTAAAGCGGAACATCAGCGACCCGCGGGCTTACTGCAACCCTTATCCATACCCGAGTGGAAATGGGAGCATATCACGATGGATTTTATCGTTGGATTACCTCGCTCCAGGAAAGGTATGGATTCAATTTGGGTTATTGTTGATAGACTGACTAAATCTGCACACTTCCTACCTGTCAAGACAATTTATAATGCGGACAGATTGGCTGTTATTTATATTGATGAAATTGTTAGACTGCATGGAGTGCCTGTATCTATTGTTTCTGACAGGGATTCGAAATTTACATCGAGGTTCTGGCAGAGCCTACAGACTGCATTGGGTACTGAATTGAGGCTGAGTAGTGCCTATCATCCTCAGACGGATGGACAGTCAGAAAGGACCATTCAGACTTTGGAGGATCTATTAAGAATGTGTGTCCTTGATTTTCAGGGAAACTGGGAAAGTCATTTGCCATTAGCGGAATTCGCCTACAACAACAGCTACCATTCGAGTATTGGTATGGCGCCTTTCGAGGCATTGTATGACAGAAAGTGTAGATCTCCAATCTGCTGGACAGAAGTTGGAGATGGGCCTTTGCTTGGGCCCGAGATTATATATGAAACGACCGAGAAAGTGAAATTGATACAGCAAAGACTGAAAACTGCACAAAGTAGACAGAAAAGTTATGCGGATGTCAGAAGACGGGATAGAGAGTATGAAGTGGGTGATCACGTGTTTGTGAAAGTGACACCAATGAAAGGCCAGACTCGTTTTGGAGTCAAGGGCAAGTTAGCGCCGAGGTATGTCGGACCGTATGAAATTATTGAGAAAATCAATCCGGTGGCGTATCAAGTTGCACTTCCTCCTGAAATGGAGCATATGCACAATGTCTTCCACATTTCGATGTTGAGAGACTATCTTCGAGATCCGTTTCATGTGATTGAGCCTACTCGCGTAGTGTTGAGTGATGACTACACTTATGAGGAACGGCCTATACAGATTGTAAACAGACGGATCAAGAAACTGAGGAACAAAGAGATTCCGTTAGTGAAAGTTGATTGGCAGAATCATGGTGGTGTGTATGCCACTTGGGAAAGGGAAGATGATATGTTAAGAAGATATCTTGATTTGTTCCCATTGGATCCTGCTTTCTTTCAGAATGAAGGTAACTCGAGTTTAGAGGACTAAACTCCTTATAAGGAGGGGAGACTGTAACGACCCTCGTTACCGATTACCGAATTATATACTGATTATTGCTAAATTGAATTGATAACGATTGATCATTGAATTAATTGAAGTACTGAATAGACCGATTGAAATCGAAATTGAAATTGAATAAGTTTGACTATCGAATTGCATATTGCATTGTTTGATTAACTGTTTGCATTTTATATGTTTAAATTGCTAATTGAAGGCCTTATCGGCGGCCGAATTAGGAATCGTTTAGTGTTTTGTAATCAGCATGATTTATGTGATTTAATGATATATTTACCTGAAAATTGATTAGGAATGATTAAATTGGATTAAAATAAGTTAATTGCCAAGTTTGACTTAATTACGAAATTGCCACCCGTAGTGGACACTTTGTTTAGTCTTTGATTTGAGCCTTATACATCTTAGAGAATACACTTCTCCAGCCCTATTCTTGGTCATAACCGATTCTAGAGAGAGAGAGGGTGAGGAACTTGAGTGATTTCATCTTGCATGTTTAGAAATTGAGGGAGATTTTGACTACACTTTGGTGAACTTGAAGAATTGAAGTGTGTATTGCAAAATTGGACCTTTATTCTTGAAGTACAAGACTTAGGTAAGAAAAGTCATTATCTTCTTGTTGTTCTTGAGCCTCATCTTGCATGATTCATGCTCCATTGTAGGATTAAACCATGTTTTAGTGCTAAGGAGTTGATTCATGCTAGAATTCATGCATGCATGCCCATTTTAGTGATTTTTGGAAGTTGAATCCATGATTGATTGTACATGCATGCTCATGTTTGTATTATAATCCATGTTTTCAGTTTGTTTTCAAAGTTTTGAGCTCAATAGAGCAAGTTTTAAAACTGAAAATTGGTTTAAAGATCATACATTGCATGTTTTGGAATTATTCTTGAAAATGGTTTGAAAATGGCTTTGATTGACCAACCCTTGGCCCTTGCATGTGCAAATTAGCTTTTGAAACTTGTAATACATTGAGTTTGGAAGTGTTTTCCAGAATTTGGGGCCAAGAGGTTGAGTTTTGGATGATTGGATGCTTGGTTCGAACTTGGGAGACAAATCTGGAAATTCCAGATTTGGCTTCCTCGCTCGAGCGAAGGATTCCTCGCTCGAGCGAGCCCTGTGATTTTGCAAGCTCGCTCGCTCGAGCGAGCATCGAGCGTGGTATCGCGCGTAAAAATGGAGCATCCAGTACTTTTTCTGAGCACAGATCGCTCGAGCGAAGGGAGGCTCGCTCGAGCGAAGCCTTTGATTTTTGAAGCTCGCTCGAGCGAAGGAAGGCTCGCTCGAGCGAGGGGCCTATTTCCAGCAAGTTTTGAAAAATGCCTTCCAAGTGTAATTTTGCATCCTCATCTCATCCTAGGCATTCTTAGGCCTAGTTTAAGACATCTTAATGAGGATTTAGACATAGAACACACCGAGGCATATTAGGAAGTTAATTATTGTACTTCCCCCAACTGTTAAACTTAGTGTGTGTTCAATTGTTTAATTGTTTAGGGTTGGCTCTCGGGGACACGCTCTAGCTGCTATTAGCCCAATCTCTGTGAGTAACAGACTGTGTAAAGATATGTTCAAAATGGTTATCTTTTGAATACTGAACTGAAATGTTTATTGAACTGATATTGTTTATTGAATGAATGTATGTCCTGTATTTCGAATTGTATTGTGGCATCCTTAGCACCCATTGTTATTGACTGATACAGAGCTCTGTCGGTTTCCTCGTGGAACCATATTGTTATTGATTGATGGCCATCACTATTGTTGGGTCTGTCAAGGCCCGGTCCTTTTGGACCTATTGTTTATAGGCTAATGGATGTACCACATATGACTGATTGATTGAAAGACTGATTGATTGAACTATTGATTGACTGAAATACTGAAAGATCGAAATACTGTTAAATGAATTGATTTCATTATTGTAAGGACATTCATTCATAACCCCTTTACACATTATGTTATTCATTGGGCTTTAGCTCACTGTTTATATACATATGTAGGTTCTCAGCAGCCCGACCGGAGCTAGGAGCGTGGGATTGGTCCCCAGTTTTGTCAAGCCAGCCTATGTGCCTCATTGCGAGGTTCCGTGTTGCCATGCTATGGCTTTGGGGTCTTTTGTATTTCCCCTGACTGTCTCACTGTTTTGTACTGTTGTGGGACTATTGTATAGACTGTTACTGTTTACTGTACTGTCCTAGGGGTTAAGTCCCTGTTTTCACCGACTGTTATGGATATGTATATAAATGTATGCCGTATTGTACTGTACTGTTTTATGTGCATGTGAATGAAAAACTTTTTGGCATACAGATTGTCACAGCTCATTGGACACTATTCATTTATTGTTTTGGCTTCCGCCAGGCCCTGAACTCTGTTATATTGTATGATTGTTAAGCAGGCCTTTGGTAATCACGGATTACTGGCCAGTTACGGTGCTAAACCCATAGGGCCGGGTTTGGGTCGTGACAAGTATCCAATATTTTACCACCTTAGATTTTGGTGGGGTATTTTAGCAGTTTAACCACATACAATACCGTTTCTGGTTTTCAACTTATGTTTGGTCGTACACAGTTTATACTTTTGCAGGCCAGGAGTATCCAATGTTTTACCACCTTAGATTTTTGTGGGGCATTTTAGCATTTTAACCACATACAATACCGTTGGTGGTTTTTTTTTTTGGTCCTAACTTTTGCCTAGGCCGCCTTTTCGGGTTTTCAACCTAGCAGGCTTGCTCTTATATTTGCCTAGACTACCCTTTCGGGTTTTTAATCTAGCAAGATTTTTTTTTTTTTTTGTCGCCCTAACTTTTGCCTAGGTCACTCTTTCGGGTTTTCAACCTAGCGGGCATTCTTAAGGGTAATATCTTTTCAAGAACCTTGCATTGGTGGAAGGAATGATTCTGCTACCATCCATTGTTATCAACAAATAGGCCCCATTAGAATAAACCTTCTCAATCACATAAGGTCCTTCCCATTTGGGCTCAAGCTTTCTTTTGGTTCTTCGTGAGACTACTATGGGTGTTCTAACTATTAGTACCAAGTCTCCTTTTTTAAAGGAGCGGAGCCTCACTCTTTTATTGAATGCATTTGCCAAACCATTGGCAGGTGCATGATATCTTAATGAATGGTTGTTTTTGATTTTGTACTTGGCAAATAACTTGTTCAAAACATCACTCTTGAATGGCTGTCCAGTATCCATGATGACACTTTCTGGAATCTCGAACCTATAAATGATATGGGTTCGGATGAACTCAGAGACAACTGTGCTTTTTTATATCCTTTAAAGGCATGGCCTCTGCCCATTTTGAGAAATAGTCAGTAACAACTAGGATGTATCAATATCCTGCTGAAGATGAAGGTACAAAAGGACCAATAATATCCATACCCCATGCTGCAAATGGCAAAGAACAAGTTGTTAAATGTAAAGACTCTGGGGGTTGGTGGAGAAAGTTCCCATGGAATTGGCAAACTTGGCATCTTTGAGCGTAATCTATGCAGTCTGCAATCATAGTCGGCCAATAGTATCCTAATCGTTTTAGCTGCATATGTAATTTAGGACCACTTTGGTGTGCTCCACATACACCCGCATGTACTTCTACCATTACCTCTTGAATACGCTCCTTGGCTATACACCGCATGTACATTCCATCCAAAGTCTTTTTGTATAACCCATCTTTCCATAAGACGAATTCGGTAGCCCTGCGTCTCACTTCAATTCTTTTTACTTTATCTTCAGGTAGCCTACCATGTTGAAGGTAAGCTATGAATGGTTCCCGCCAATCCTTCTCGCTTTCTCCTTTTGTGGTGATGACCAAGATTGAAACCAAGTCAGAAACATCTTTTTAAAGGTTATAACACCCTTCTTTCACCTATTGTGATAGTAATTGTTTTGCTATTTGGTAAGATGAGTGATGCAGCCAAACTTGTTAGTGAATCAGCTCGAGCATTTGTTCTTCTCTTTACGTGGAAAATATGTGTTTTCTTGAGTTGTGAAAGCAATTGATCAGCCCTTTCATGGTAAGAGATGAGACATGTTTTCTTAACAATGTACTCTTCATAGAGTTGCTTTACCACTAGTTCTAAATCTCCATAAATTGAGAGTTCTTCAATAGGAATATGTAATGCCAATTCTAATATAGCAATTATAGCTTCATATTCTGCCTCATTATTGGAACATCCTTCACTTAAGGTGAAAGAATGGGTGATTATAACATTGTCTAGAGTCACAAACACAATCCCAATTCTAGCTTTATTATTTTTAGAATTTTCTTGCTTCTTGCCATCTGGACTCCTTGAAGCTCCATTGAAATACATCTCCCATCCTTTCTGGATCTCTACTTGCATAACCTCTTCATCTAGTAAATCAGTTACTAGAGGTGAGTCATCAGGTATAGGATATGCTGCCAAAAAGTCTGCTAGAGCCTGTCCTTTTACAACTCTTTGGGGGAACATATTCAATTGCAAATTATTGGAGAATTTTAGCCCACTTTGCAATTTTCCCTGAAAGTACGGGCCGCGAAAGTATATATTTCAAGGGGTCTGCTCTTGATATCAACTTGACTTCATGTTCTAAGACATACTGCTTTAGTTTTTGCAAGGCGAACACCAAGGCAAGACATGTCTTTTCAATAAGAGAATAATTGACTTCTGTTCCAACCAGAGTACGACTCAAGTAATACAAAGGATTTTCTTTCCCCTACTCATTGTATGGTGCCAACATTGCCCCTAACGAACCATCCAGGCTTGCTATGTACAACAAGAGTGGTTTCCCTTTTATTGGGCTCATGAGTACTAGAGGCTTCAAAAGATACTCCTTAATATTGTTAAATGCATTTTGGCACTGTTGATTCTATTCGAATGGAACACCCTTTTTCATCAATCTTGAGAATGGCAAGCATCGACCTGGCAAGTTAGAAATAAATCTTTTGATATAGGTCAATCTCCCTTGTAGCCCTTCAATTCCCTTAAATTTCGCAGAGGAGATATTTCAGTAATGGCTTTAATCTTGGTAGGGTCGATTTCAATCCTTTTGTTTCGAACCACAAACCCTAGAATTTTCTTGAGAAAACTCCAAATGCACATTTTAGTGGGTTCATCTTGAGTTTGTATCTCCTTCGAAGATTCTTCTCAATTCTTCCACATGGTTTTCCTTTTCCTTTGTCTTGACGACAAGATCATCAACATAGCATTCAATGGTGTCATGGAGCATATCACCAAAAATTACAGTCATCACCCTTTGATACGTGGCCCCAGCATTTTTCAGGCTAAAAGGCATTACCTTATAGCAAAAGACTCCTCTTGGAGTCCTGAATGCAATAATTTCCAAGTGCCATTCGGATTTGATTATATCTTGAGTATCCATCTATAAAAGACAATGTTTCATATCTAGTAGTTGCATCTACAAGAAGTTCAGTGATGGGCAAGGGAAAGTCATCTTTAGGACAAGCCTCATTGAGATCACGAAAATCAATGCAAACCCTGATTTGACCATTCTTTTTCTTGACCGGCACTAAGTTTGCTAGCTAGGTTGGATATTTAACTTCCCTGATAAATCTTGCATTGATAAGCTTGTCGATTTCAGTTTCAATTTGGGCTGTAAGCTTTGGTTGAGTTCGCCTTTGAGGCTGTTTAACTGGCCGTTTCTCAAGGTGAATTGCAAGCTTATGGACTGCAATCTCTGGATTAAGACCAGGCATCTCACTGTAGTTCCATGCGAATATGTCACGATATTCCTTTAAGAAGGAAATATATTACTGAGCTTCTTCTTCCTTTAAATTTGCACTAATGAAGGTTGGCTTGTTTTCTCCTTCATCACCCAGATTTACCTCACGAAGGTCATCCACAGTGGCTTGGCCTCATGTTTCAAATTCTGTTGGTGCAGGTTAAGCTTCATCTTTGCCAACATCTTTTAACACATCTTGAGTGATAGTTATGTTTACTGGAAATTTTTCCTCATCCCCACAATAGCCTAACCCTTCTGTCCTGGTGGTGATAATACCGCCTTGCTGGATAGCTTGCCTCCACGAAGATGTTAATGCAAAGTCAAAGGGTGTCTTTGTTCCTACTGGTATTTTTTTAATTTTTATTAACAAGCAGCAGGTTCTTTGGTCATATCCATAAGCAAAGACTTTGTATACAGGTTGTTGAAAAAGCAAAAATCTGCTAAATAAATAAATACATGCTATTACAAAAAAATGGTATAGCACGTTTTTCTTTAAACAAGAAAAGACTTTGTTTGGGCTCATGGTTAGCAAAAAAAAAAATGGTAACAGCAATAGAGAAGAAAAAAAAGAGAGGCTGCTAGAGATTTGCTGGAAACAAAATAAAATATACTGGAAGGATAAAGATTTTCCGGGGAAAAAAAAAAATCTGCTAGGAGGAAGAAAGCTGCAAGAAAAAAAAATATATGGGCTGTATGCATGAATAGGTGTTATATAAAGTAAAAAGTCTTACTTAAGAAAAGATGTAGTGGTCTCCTAAAACACTCTAAAGAAACAAGAGTTCGTATAGGATTTGAAATCCTATCAATGCCAATCCATTCTATTTCATTTAGATAAACTCCTAAAATATATATATATCTCCTGTAAAAAAAAAAAAAATCTGATCCTAAAAAAAAAAAAAATGGCAAGTTGTAGGCCTACAAAAGAAAAGGTCCAATTAAATTTTTGGACCTCACCCATGACCCTTAAAACAAGGGGGGATCAAGTCCACAAAAAGGACCCATGCAACAAAAGTAAAAGGCCCATGCAAAAAAAAAAAAAAAAAAAAAAGGGCTGAAATCCATTTAAAAAAAAAAAAAAAAAGGCCAAGAACCAAGGCTAAGAAATAATCCCATCCAAGACCTAAAAATCATCTAGATAAAAGTGCCAAATTGTCGTGACTCGCATAGTTAAGAAATTTCACTTGTGCAAGTCACGAGAAGGCATTTTTTGGCACATAAATTTCAACCAAATTTATGTTCAAATTTCAAATACGGTCAATCAGTTAATGACACACATAAAGCCTATGATAGGATTGTTTTAGGTAATCACTTTCTAAAATGATCAACTTGATCCGTTAAAGTGTATAAATAAAACAATGTCGCATCTCAGCAACGTTATTCAAGATACTCAAGTGACACGTGGAGCCTACGAAAGATGACACCTGTAGAACCTATACAGCAAGGACACCACACAGGATGAAACCCTAAAGATCAATATGGTTAATCAGATATACGATTAATCATATAGCACTATCATTCAAAATTCAAATGGTGCTATCATTCAATTTGAAATTCAAATTGAGGGATGAGGCATTCTTATCACCTGAATGGCCCTCTATAAATATGAGGACTATCGCACAAGATGAGAAAAATCAGAAGTGAGAAGATCAGAGAGAGTGAAAGAAAGAAATCAAGAGGTAAAGAAGTCGTTACAAGAAAAGAAAAAAAGAAACTCGGAGAACTCAAGAGCCTACGCTACAAACGCAGAATGGCTATGAATAAGTAAAGAGTTTCAAACCCAAGAATTGTTTCAAAACCCATAACAATTTCAATAAAATATTTACTTTTCTTAAATTGTCTTTTGTTATTTACATTGTTCTTTATTAATCGGAGGTTTCATTTATATAAATTGTGTAATTAACGATCTAGAATACAGATCGGAAATAGGAACCTGCTATTCAAATAATCAACACTGTTTAGTCCAAAAAACTAAACAGTGGACATTTGTAACATAAAATTTTGAAATGTGTTGAAACAATTTTTTGGACTAAACGGTGTTGATTATTTGAATAGCATGTTCCTATTTTCAATATGTATTCCAGATCATTAGTTACACATTTTATATAAATGAAACCTTCGATTAATGAAGAACAAAATAAATAACATAAGAGAATTTAAGAAAAATAAATAGTTTATTGAAATTGTTATGGGTGTTGAACCCTTGAATACAGAGTACAATTCTTGGGCTTGCAAACCTTTACCTATTCATCACCATTCTGCGTTTGTAGCGTAGGCTCTTGAGTTCTCTAGATTTCTTTTTTTCTTTTTTTGTAATTTTTTAGCTCTTGATTTCTCTCTTTCTCTCTCTCTCTCTCTGATCTTCTCACTTCTGATTTTTCTATCTTGTGTGATGGTCCTCATATTTATAGAGGGGTATCAAAGTGATTAGAATGCCTCATCCTCAATTTGAATTTTGAATTGAATGATAGCGCCATTTGAATTTTGAATGATAGCGTTATATGATTAATCGTATATCTGATTAACCGGATTGATCTTTGGGGTTTCATCTTGTGTGGTGTCCTTGTTGTGTAGGCTCTATAAGTTTCATCTTTCATGAGCTCCACGTGTCACTTGAGTATCTTGAATAACGTTGTTGAGATATGACGTTATTTTATTTATACACTTTAACGGATCAAGTTGATCATTTTAGAAAGTGATTACCTGCAACAATCCTATCATAGGCTCTATGTGTGTCATTAACTGATTGACCGTATTTGAAATTTGAACATAAATTTGGTTGAAATTTATGTGCCAAAAAATGCCTTCTCATGACTTGCACAAGTGAAATTTTTTAACTGGGCGAGTTACGACAATTTGGCCCTTTTATCTAGATGATCTTTAGGTCTTGGATGTGATTATTTCTTAGCCTTGGTCCCTGGCCTCTTTTTTTTTTTTAGTTCTTTTTTTTTTGTATGGGCCTTTTACTTTTGTTGCATGGGTTCTTTTTGTGGACTTGATCCTCTTTTTTTTAAAGGGTCATGGGTAAGGTCAAAAGATTTCATTGGACCTTTCCTTTTGTGAGCCTTCAACTTGCCACCATATTTTTACAGTAGATTTTTTTTTAGGCCATCATGGAAATTGATGGGTAAGGTCCAAGATTTAATTGGGCCTTTTCTTTTGTGGAGCCTCCAACTTGCCACTTTTTTTTTTTATTTTTTTATTTTTTTATTTTTTTTAAGGATCAAATTTTTTTTACCGCAAATATATATATATATATATATATTAGGAGTTTGTCTAAATGAAATATGATGGATTGACATTGATAGGATTTAAATCCTATATGAACTCTTACTTCTTTGGAGTGTTTTAAGAGACCACTACCTCTTTTCTTAAGCAAGACTTTTTATTTTATATAATGCCTATTCATGCATACAACCCACATATATTTTTTTTCCTGCTTTCTTCCTCCCAACAAATTTTTTGTTTCCAGAAAATCTTTATCCTTCCTGCATTTTTTTTTTTTTTTGTTTCCCGCAAATCTCCAGCAGCCTCTCTTTTTTTCATTTTTTTTCTCTCTCTCTGCAAATTTGGTAGTGTATATTTGGTCTTCATCCTTCCAGGTTATTTCCATCAGAAGTTATCTGGCCATTGTTTTTCTTCTCTTCCCAGCGGAAACTATTTTTCTCACACTGCAAAGAAGGCACAAAAGAATTCTTTCAAATTCCTTTTAATCAGGTATGCTTCCCTTATACCTTCATCATAATATTTGTCGCCTTCTTTTCACCTTTATTTATTTATTTTTTTTGCTCTTGCTAGAAAAAAGTTTTTTTTTTAACACCCATACCAACTTTATGAATGTCACGCTCATAAATTTTGCATGCAGTAGCATCCCTTGGCCTAACAAGACTTCTATCTCTGCATATTTTTAAGGCATAAGATTTCTTTTCTTCAAGAAAGAACAAGTTCTTTTATTAGCAAGCAAGCTGTTCATCAAGTAGGCAATATGCCTTTTATTTAATAGCACCCTTTTTTTTCTTCTTTGCTGCTGCTACCATATATATATATATATATTTTGCTAACCATGAGCCCAAACAAAGACTTTTCTTGTTTAAAGAAAAACCTGCTATACCCTTTTTTTGTAACAGTATATATTTATTTATTTACAGCAGCAACCTGTTCGTTGCTATGTTGTTTAGCGGATTTTTTTTTTTTTTCAACAGTCTGTATACAAAGTCTTTGCTTATGGATATGACCGAAGAACCTGCTGCTCGTCTCCTTGAACAAATGTGGAACAGTGGACACTAATTAACGACCAGCAAGATCCCAAGCTACAAAATCTGTTTTCCCTTTGACTTCTTTGGTTGAACCCTCACAAATTTTCAGCTCCTTTTGTAGAAATTTGTCTCTTTTTTTTTTTTTTTTTTTTTTCAACCTTTCATTTTCTTAGGCACTGCGCCTCGGACTTTATAACAACCCCAACCTACGATTAACGTTAATTCATGATTTAATATGCCTAATAAGTTATTAAGACCATATTTTGAATTAATTGCATATGTGTTGCATAATTTGTGATTTTATCGGTTCATCGTAGACACATCTGTTTGAATTTCTATTTTGTTTTGTAAATCGAATGCCTTATCGGCATCCAATCACGAAATTGGCTTGATATATGTGCTATTTGGAATTTTTAGAACATTATGGTAGGCTCAATTGAAATTCGATTCGAAACGATTAAATTGGATTAATTTAATACCCATTTGATTAGTTTTAATAAACCAACATTAATGAAGCCTATATAAGGCACCTATTGCCTCCACTCATCTTTCCTCCCTTCATTCAACACACTCTTGAGCCTATACACACACAACCGTGAGAATGAGAGAAGGGGGAGAGATTGGAGTCAATTTGAAGCCAATCTAGCAAGAATTAGAGGAATTGAGGAGAATTTAAGAGTTACAGCTTCAACACTTGTGAACTCAAGCCTCTAGGTAAGAATTTTATCCTTAAACCTTGAAATCTAGATTATAATGCATGAACTCAAGAGAATTATGTTGATTTATGCAAGAATTGAGTTAGAACTTGGGAATTGTAAGTCATTCCATGCATACATGTCCATATCATGAAGTTTTGAAGTTTTTTTCATGAGAACTCTCACATGTATGTTCATATTTTGGTTGTAATCTAGGAATTCACCATGTTTTTGAGTTGAATATTTCATTTGGTCATGTTTTAGGAAGATATAAACTCAAATTATGCATGCATGTCATATTCATAGCATGTTCCTACACTTCAAATTGAATTTTGCTCAATTAGCAAGCCATTGGCCCATGATTTCTTGTAATGATCTTTAATTCATGTTGTTTTGAGAGTTTCCATGTATTTTCTCAAGTTTTGGCCCAGAAAAATCAAGTTTTCGTGCTTAAAGATTAAGTTTTGAACTCGGAGATCAAATCTGGAAATTCCAGAATTTGCATCTACGCTCGAGCGCAGGAATCCACGCTCAAGTGACCACTCTGAGCGCATGCACTTCCGTTTGAGTAACCTGAAGTACGCTCGAGCATAAAATGCAAGCCCTCAGAAGTTCTTGTGTTTTGCAACACGCTCGAGCGACAAAAGTCACGCTTGAACGAGGGTCTGAGTCTCACGCTCGAGTGGGGGTCGGGCGTCCGTCGAACGTGAAAAACAAGCAACTAGTACTTTTTTCAAAATTTACAAACCGCTCGAGTGAAGGGAGTTACGCTCTATGACAACCCTCACCCCTGATAAGTGTTAAACTGTGATTGAGCATGATAAGTAACTGATTAGAATGAAATCCTGAATTGATTGTAGGAATGTATTGTTTTAAATGCATTTCTATCTGTTTGATTTCTGAATGAATCTGTTCGTGTTTTAATTTCGAACTGCGAATTGAAGGTCTTATTGGCGACCGAATCTGAAATTGATTAGTGTTATATGCTAATTAGAATTTATGTGATTTTATGGTAGGTTTAATTAAAATTTGATTTGGAATGATTAAATTAGATTAAATAATGTTATATTACATTAGTTTGGCTTTATTACATAATTGCCATTAAGTGGCTAATTCTAGACCATTGTTTAGTCTTGATTCATTTGTTTGGCATCATCTTTTCATCCCCCTTCTAGACCAAACGTGAGAGAGAGTGAATTGGGAGAAAGATTGAATTCATCTAGAATTCTTGCTTGAACTTAGAAGAATTGAAGGGAATTTGCATATTTGAGCTTCCACATCTAGAATTCAAGACATAAGGTAGAGAATTCATCTTCTTACTTGTGAAATTAAGTCATTTCTTGCATGGTTCATGGAAATATTGGAGATTAGAGCCAAGATATGGCTTAAAGTGTTGAATTGAGAGTTAATCCATGCATGCATGTACATATTCTTGCATTTTGAGGTTGTTTTCATGAAAACTCTTACATGCAAGTTCACATTTTGGTTGTAGCCCATGAATTCACTTTGGTTTTGAGCTTAATCTTGTATTTGATCTTGTTTTAGAGCATTGGAATTCATATGAACTCATGCATGTGATGTTTTTGCATTATTCTTCAAGTTTCTTTGAAATTGGTGTTCAATTGGCTTACCTTTGGGCTTGATTTTACAAAATTGATCTTCAAAAAATGTTGTAGTATGAGTTTTCAAGTGTTTTCCAGAAAATGGGCCCAAAAGGTTGAGTTTTGATGTGTTGAATGCTTGGTTTGAGCTTGGGAGGCAAATCTGGAAATTCCAGATTTTGGCTTCCACGCTCGAGCAACCATCTTTTGTTCAGAGCTCCGCTCGAGCGAAGGAATGCTGGCTTGAGCGTAGATTGCAAGCTCTCAGACTTTTGGTGCATGCAGACGCACACTCGAGCGACGAGACCTACGCTCGAGCGAAGAGCTGTGTCTCGCGATCGAGCGAGCATCGAGCGGGGATTTTCAACATCTAACACGTTTTGCATTTTTACAGACCACTCGAGCAAGGAAGTCCACGCTCGAGCGACCCCTCTGTTTTGGAAAGCTCGCTCGAGCGTAGAAAGCCACGCTCAAGCGAGACCCCTATTTCAGCAAAAATTTGAAAAGTGTTTTAAAGTACATTTTTGCATCCTTATTCCATCCTAGGCATTCCTAGGCCATGTTTAAGGCATCTTAATGAGGATAATGTTATAGAACCACACTAGTATAGTTAGGGGCTAAGTTATTAATCCCGAGTGTGTGTTCGTTTTACAACTGTAGGGTTGGCATCCGAGGATGCTCGTTAGCTTGTCTATAGCCCAGTGCTCTGTGAGTAACAATGCTGTAAAGATATGTTCAATTATGATTATTTTTTGAATGATCAACTGTACTGCTTACCGAAATGTTATTGTTTAATGAATGAATGTTTGTCCTATTTGTAAACTGTACTCGTGGCATCCATAGCGACCTATTGTTACAGAGATCTCTGTCGGTTCCAATGTTTGGAACTACTGCTATTACTGTTATGATGGCCATCAACTGACTGTTCGGTTTGTTAAGACCTACTGTACTGTTTTGCTATGGGATGTACCACATATGACTACTATAGTTCTAAATGACCGTTTTACTAATGCAATTAACTGTTTTAATTACTGAAAGGACATTCATTCTTAACCCCTTTACGCATTTGTTATTCATTGGGCTTTAGCTCACTGTTTATATTTATATGTAGGTATCCAGGCACCGGATCGATGCTAGGAGCGTCAAGTTAAGCTCCCGTTTTGTCAAGCCAACCACCGTGCCTCACCTCGAGGTTCCGAGTCCGTTCAAGCCACAGCTGTTTTGGGGTGTTTCTGATCCACCCTTTTTGTCTCTGTTTTGTAATAGATGAATAAGACTTGACTGTACAGCTATAGTTAGGGATTTGGTCCCTGACATGGATGTTTGTGTATATGTCGCATGTACATATGTTTTGGTTATCAATGTGGCATGTTTATAAAAAGTCTTTTTACATTCAGACTGTAATAGCTCATTGGACATCTTTTATTTACTTTTTGGCTTCCACTAGCCCCTTTTCTCTATATTACTGTCATTACTGTTTAGCAGGCCTTCGGTAATCACAGATTACTGGCCCATTGCGATGCTAAACCCATAGGGGCGGGTTTGGATCGTGACAGAGTGGTATCAGAGCGATGTCAAGCACGAGTTATACCGCACACACTTGTCCAAATGAGCTATAGGATGTCCTAGAAAAGTAATTAGGGCATTGCATGAGCATGAGAAAGTGTGTGTGGCCATGATATGAATTTATATGCTAATGTGCTAATATGCTTAAGTCAGCAACTTCCTATGTTTATTATTACTGTATTGCCTATAGTGAAATGGACAACGCAAGAAACGCCGATGAATCTGAATCATCTGAGGTGAGAATGGCAAGGTTAGAAAGAACAGTTGAACTGTTGACTGAAGCCCTAAGGCAACAACAAAACCAACAGCCCCCACCTCCTCTAGTACAGCCATAACCAAATATTAATGATGATATAATTGCTCTGACACAGAAGTTCAGCAAAATGAAATCCCCATCTTTCCAAGGAGGCCTTGAACCATTAAAGGCCGAAGCATGGGTACTAGAAACCGAGAAATTATTCGAAGTGTTTCCGTGTTCTGAAGCACATAAGGTGTTACTGGCTACCTTTACTCTACAAGAAGAGGCTAGACGGTGGTAGATGCTCGTCCGTGACACCAACAATGCTATGACTTGGGCTCAATTTAAGGAAGCCTTCTTTGAAAAGTACTTCCCTCAGTGTGTTAGGGATCGCAAAGTGACTGAATTTGAGCGGTTGAAACAGGGCACCATGTCAGTAGCAGAGTATGAATCTAAGTTCATTGAACTCGCCAGATATGCACCACACATGGTGGACACTGATTATAAAAAGGCTAGGAAGTTTGAAGGCGGCCTTAATGTCGAGATACTTGATAGAATTAATGTTCTGAAGTTACTAAAATACGTGGATGTTATTGACTGAGCAATAATAGCTAAGTCGAATATCGAAGCATTAAAACAGACTGAAACACCAGCGGCCGAGTGGCGCGGTAAGAGATGGGGCTTTAAGTTTAAGAAAGGCCGGAACAGTTCATTGAACAAAAAGCAGAACACAGGGTCAACGAATAGTTCCAGTCAGGGAAGTGGTTCCATATCGCCCTGCTTTGAATGTGGGAAAAGGCACAAAGGGGTTTGTTATAAAATTTCTAGTGCTTGTTACAGGTGTGGCAAGGTGGGCCACATGGTCAAAGATTGTCCTTCCACTTCCCAAGGCAACAGTAAAGCTGCAGTTAGCGTCGCAGCATCAACTGTTACTCCAAAACCCAATCCCAAAGCTACTGGAAAGGAGCCTGTAAGGCAAGGCCGGGTGTTTGCACTCGTACCGGGAGATGTGCAGAACACTGAGGCAGTTGTGTCAGGTACACTCTCAATCTGTGCCCAAAATGCTTACATTCTGATTGATTCGGGGTCTACACATTCATTTGTCTCGCATGCTTTTTCGCGAAAATTAAATAGACCACTGGAACCCATGAACTATTTGTTAGCTGTATCTTCACCCGTTGGGAGATCCATGACATGTGCTTATGTGTATCTTGCATGTGAGATTGTTATTGGGGATGTGCATTTGTATATTGATTTACTGCCCTTGAATATTGATCATTTCGATGTAATTTTAGGAATGAACTGGTGAACAAAATATCATGCTACCATAGACTGTGTAACGAAACAAATTATTTTTCGTCCACCTGGGTTGCCCGAATTTGTGTTTAACGGAGTTGGTGTAGTACCTCCCCCATACCTGATTTCGTCCATGAAAGCTTTTAAATTGATTAAAAAGGGGTGTAAAGGGTATCTATGTTGCATATTAACTGTACATACTGATACTAAAGCTGTTGTGGACAGTATTCCTATAGTCAGAGAATTCCCAGATGTTTTTCCAGATGATCTGCCAGGGGATTTGATTGATAAGGAGATAGAGTTCACTGTTGAAGTATTACCGGGTACACAGCCAGTTTCTAAAGCTCCGTACAGAATGGCACATACCGAACTGAAAGAACTAAAAATTCAGCTGCAAGAATTGTTAGATAAGAAGTTCATCAGGCCCAGTACTTCGCCGTGGGACACACCGGTTCTATTTGTGAAAAAGAAAGACGGCTCACTAAGACTCTACATTGACTACCGTGAACTGAACAAGGTAACAGTGAAAAACAAATATCCATTGCCTCGTATTGACGATTTGTTTGACCAGTTGCAAGGTGCCCAGGTTTTCTCCAAAATTGACCTTAGATTCAGATACCACCAGTTGAAAGTCAAACCAGGGGACATTGAAAAGACTGCCTTTCGAACGAGGTACGGACATTATGAATTTCTTGTTATGCCTTTCGGAGTTACTAATGCGCCTGTTGCATTTATGGACCTTATGAACAGAATTTTCAAACCATTCCTCGATGAATTTGTGGTTATTTTTATAAATGACATTTTGATTTATTCCAAGAGTAAGGTAGAACATGAACGTCATTTGAGAATTGCTTTGCAGACTTTAAGAGAACAGAAACTGTATGCTAAATTGACCAAATGTGAATTTTGGCTTGATAATGTTATGTTGTTGAGACACGTAATTAGTAAGGATGGCATTTCAGTTGACCTATAGAAGATTGAAGCAGTGGTGAATTGGCCTAGACCGACCAATGTTACTGAAATTCAAGTTTCTTAGGTTTGGCCGGATGCTATAGAAGATTTGTGAAAGATTTCTCCAAAATTGCTCTACCATTGACTCAGTTGACTCAAAAAGGAGTATCATTTGACTGGACTGATCAGAGAGAATCAGCTTTTCAAGAATTAAAGACTCGACTTGTGACTTGTGACTGCACTGATTCTCACCCTAGTTCTTTTCAGTGATGCTTCTTATAAGGGTTTGGGATGTGTTTTAATGCAGAATGGTAAAGTTATTGCGTATGCTTCCCGACAATTGAGACCACATGAAAAGAACTACCCTACTCATGATTTGGAACTTGCCGTAGTGGTATTTGCATTGAAAATTTGGCACCACTACCTATATGGGGCAACATGTGAAGTGTACACAGATCACAAGAGTTTGAAATACTTCTTTACACAGAAAGAGTTTAACATGAGGTAGCGGAGATGGTTAGAATTGATAAAAGACTATGACTTGCAGATTTTGTACCATCCGGGTAAAGCTAACACCGTTGCCAATGCACTGAGTCAGAAATCAATTGGGAATTTGGCCTGTTTACTCACTGGACAGAAAGAACTGTTGTGTGATCTTGAAAAGTTTGAAGTTGAGATTGTTCTACGAGAACAAGGTAGGACATTGGCTGCTATTTCTGCTTAACTGGCTCTTATTGAGGAGACTAAAGAGAAACAACACCTAGATGACTTCTTGAAGAAGGTCATTGATGAACGGGAATCCAAACCAAGGCCGGGCTTTAAATTTGAAAACAATGTATTGAAGTTTCAGGGAAGGTTGTGTGTACCGAATGATTCCGAACTGAAAAGACGAATTTTGCAGGAAGGCCACAATTCGAAACTTTCCATCCATCCAGGAAACACAAAAATGTACCAAGACTTGAAACTTAACTTTTGGTGGCAGGGAATGAAGAAAGAAATTGCTGAGTTTGTATCGAAATGCCTACATTGCCAACAAGTCAAAGCTAAACATCAACGACCCGCAGGCTTACTTCAGCCCTTACCAATACCGGAGTGGAAATGGGAACATATTACTATGGACTTCATTGTCGATTTACCTCGCTCCAGTAAAGGTATGGACTCAATTTGGGTTATTGTTGATAGACTGACAAAATATGCTCACTTCTTACCTGTCAAAACAATTTATAATGCGGACAAATTGGCTACAATTTATATTGATGAGATTGTTAGATTGCATGGAGTGCCTGTATCTATTGTTTTTGATAGGGACTCGAAGTTTACATCAAGATTCTGGCAAAGTCTGCAGACAGCATTGGGTACCGAACTGAGACTGAGTAGTGCATACCATCCTCAGACAGATGGCCAGTCAGAGAGAACAATCCAGACTCTGGAAGATCTACTGCGTATGTGTGTTCCTGATTTCCAAGGAAATTGGGAAAGTCATTTACCTTAGGTTGAATTCGCCTACAACAATAGTTTTCACTCAAGCATTGGTATGGCGCCTTTCGAGGCTTGGTATGGCGCCTTTCGAGGCTTTATATGGCAGAAAATGTCGATCTCCTATTTGCTGGGCAGAAGTTGGAGATGGGCCTTTGCTTAGGCCCGAGATTGTACATGAAACCATAGAAAAGGTGAAACTGATCCAACAAAGATTGAAAACCGCACAAAGCCGACAGAAAAGTTATGTGGATGTCCGAAGGCCAGATAGAGAATATGAAGTGGGTGACCATGTTTTTATTAAAGTGACACCAATGAAAGGGCAGACTCGCTTTGGAGTCAAAGGTAAGCTAGCACCGAGATACGTCAGACCGTATGAGATCATTGAAAAGATTAACCCGGTGGCGTATCAAGTAGCGCTTCCTTCTGAAATGGAGCATATGCATAATGTCTTCCATATTTCAATGTTGAGGGATTACCTCCGAGATCCCTTCCATGTTATTGAGCCTACCCGTGTAGTGCTAAGTGATGACTACACTTATGAAGAACGGCTTATTTAGATTGTGAATCGACGAATCAAGAAGTCGAGGAATAAAGAAATTCCGTTAGTGAAAGTGGACTGGCAAAACCATGGTGGCATTTATGCCACTTGGGAAAGGGAAGACGACATGATGAAAAGATATCCCGAATTGTTCTCCCTGAACCCAGTGTTCTTCCAAGATGAAGGTAATCTGAGTTTGGAGGACCAAACTCTTTTTAAGGAGGGAAGACAGTGACACCCCTCACCTCTGATAAGTGTTAAACTGTGATTGAGCATGATAAGTAACTGATTAGAATGAAATCCTGAATTGATTGTAGGAATATATTGTTTTAAATGCATTTCTATCTGTTTGATTTCTGAATGAATCTGTTCGTGTTTTAATTTCGAACTGTGAATTGAAGGTCTTATCGGCGACCGAATCTGAAATTGATTAGTGTTATATGCTAATTAGAATTTATGTGATTTTATGGTAGGTTTAATTAAAATTTGATTTGGAATGATTAAATTAGATTAAATAATGTTATATTATATTAGTTTGGCTTTATTACATAATTGTCATTGAGTGGCTAATTCTAGACCATTGTTTAGTCTTGATTTATTTGTTTGGCATCATCTTTTCATCCCCCTTCTAGACCAAACGTGAGAGAGAGTGAATTGGGAGAAAGATTGAATTCATCTAGAATTCTTGCTTGAACTTAGAAGAATTGAAGGGAATTTGCATATTTGAGCTTCCACATCTAGAATTCAAGACATAAGGTAGAGAATTCATCTTCTTACTTGTGAAATTAAGTCATTTCTTGCATGGTTCATGGAAATATTGGAGATTAAAGCCAAGATATGGCTTAAAGTGTTGAATTGAGAGTTAATCCATGCATGCATGTACATATTCTTGCATTTTGAGGTTGTTTTCATGAAAACTCTTACATGCAAGTTCACATTTTGGTTGTAGCCCATGAATTCACTTTGGTTTTGAGCTTAATCTTGTATTTGATCTTGTTTTAGAGCATTGGAATTCATATGAACTCATGCATATGATGTTTTTGCATTATTCTTCAAGTTTCTTTGAAATTGGTGTTCAATTGGCTTACCTTTGGGCTTGATTTTACAAAATTGATCTTCAAAACATGTTGTAGTATGAGTTTTCAAGTGTTTTCCAGAAAATGGGCCCAAAAGGTTGAGTTTTGATGTGTTGAATGCTTGGTTTGAGCTTGGGAGGCAAATCTGGAAATTCCAGATTTTGGCTTCCACGCTCGAGTAACCATCTTTTGTTCAGAGCTACGCTCGAGCGAAGGAATGCTGGCTCGAGTATAGATTGCAAGCTCTCATATTTTTGGTGCACGCAGATGCACGCTCGAGCGACGAGACCTACGCTCGAGCCTCGAGCTGTGTCTTACGCTCGAGCGAGCATCGAACGGGGATTTTCAACATCCAATACTTTTTGCATTTTTACAGACCGCTCGAGCGAGGAAGTCCACGCTCGAGCGATCCCTCTGTTTTGGAAAGCTCGCTCGAGCGTAGAAAGCCACGCTCGAGCAAGACCCCTGTTTCAGTAAAAATTTGAAAAGTATTTTAAAGTACATTTTTGCATCTTCATTCCATCCTAGGCATTCCTAGGCCATGTTTAAGGCATCTTAATGAGGATAATGTTATAGAACCACACCAGTATAGTTAGGGGCTAAGTTATTAATCCCGAGTATGTGTTCGTTCTGCAACTGTAGGGTTGGCATCTAAGGACACTTGTTAGCTTGTCTATAGTCCAGTGTTCTGTGAGTAACAATGTTGTAAAGATATGTTCAATTATGATTATTTTCTGAATGATCAACTGTACTGCTCACCGAAATGTTATTGTTTAATGAATGAATGTTTGTCCTATTTGTAAACTGTACTCGTGGCATCCATAGCGACCTACTGTTACAGAGATCTCTGTCGGTTCCAATGTTTGGAACTATTACTATTATTGTTATGATGGCCATCAACTGACTATTCGGTCTGTTAAGACCTACTATACTGTTTTGCTATGGGACGTACCACATATGACCACTATGGTTCTAAATGACTGTTTTACTGATGCAATTGACTGTTTTAATTACTGAAAGGACATTCATTCTTAACCCCTTTACGCATTTGTTATTCACTGGGCTTTAGCTCACTGTTTATATTTATATATAGGTGTCCAGGCACCGGATCGATGCTAGGAGCGTCAAGTTAAGCTCCCCTTTTGTCAAGCCAACCACCGTGCCTCACCTCGAGGTTCCGAGTCCGTTCAAGCCACAGCTGTTTTGGGGTGTTTCTGATCCATCCTTTTTGTCTCTGTTTTGTAATAGATAAATAAGACTTGACTGTACAGCTATAGTTAGGGATTTGGTCCCTGACATGGATGTTTGTGTATATGTCGCATGTACATATGTTTTGGTTATCAATGTGGCATTTTATAAAAAGTCTTTTTGCATTCAGACTGTAACAGCTCATTGGACATCTTTTATTTACTGTTTTGGCTTCTGCCAGCCCCTTTTTCTCTGTATTACTGTCATTACTGTTAAGCAGGCCTTCGGTAATCATGGATTACTGGCCGGTTGCGATGCTAAACCCATAGGGGCAGTTTGGGTCGTGACACGCTCGAGCCGACCCTTACATTTTGCATGCCCGCTCGAGCGAGGAAAGCCATGCTCGAGCGTGGACCCTGTTTTCATCAAGTTTTGAAAAATATTTTTTAAGTGCATTTCTGCATCCTCATTCCATCCTAAGCATTCCTAGGCCATGATTAAGACACCATAATGAGGTTAATGAAGTAGAAACACACCAAAACAAAAAGGGACTAAGTTATCATTTCCGGGTGTGTAATTCAGTATACGTTCGTTCTGTAACTGTGTAGGTCACGCGCCATAAGGAAGTTAAATTGTCTACTTGTAGCATCTGTTATCTGTGAGTAATAACTTAGTAAAGCTATGTTCAAGTTAAATTATTTTTGGTATATGAAATAAGATCTGTTGAATGGAATGTCATGTTTTATACTATGAATGATTGTCCAACAATAACAAGCATTTATGACATTATGCTATGATTCAAGTATGTTACAAGTGACATTATGCTATGATTCAAGTATGTTACAAGTTCCCGGTACCGGAGGTTCCATATGGAACTAACAAGCTATCTGTACCCAGCTGGAGGTTCCTAGGTGGAACTGATAAGTTTACAAGTTCCCAGTCCGGAGGTTTCTTTATGGAACTGACAAGTTATCCTTACTCGGCCGGAGGTTCTTCTATAGAACTGACAAGTACGATTTAAGATTCTCTGTATGTGTTCTGTCAGTGCTAGCGGATGTACCATGTAAGATTTAGCATGAATCTCTGATCTCTGTATACATGTTCAGAATGAGAATACGAATGTGAACTTTGGTTTCAGACACAGTCATGGGACATCATTCATTTACCCCTTTACTCTGTTATTATTTACTAGGCCACCGCTCACTAGTTATTGATTATGTATGTAAGTGAGCAGGCTCGTGATCAAGCTTAAGATGATGCCTGAAGTATTTTTGTGTTTGTCAGCCACCTTTTGCGCCTCACGAGGAGATTCTAGATCAAGTCATGTCTTGTGGCTGTGTTAATATGAATGTATAAGACTATTCATTTTGCTCTATGAACAAGTTTTCCTTTTATACATACATGAGGACGTGTAAATACTGTACCTATGATGTCATTCGTATGTTTATAAAAGTTAAGATTATCAATCCCATGCATGTCTGCACAGCTTGATGGACTATGTATATTTTTCTTTTGTGTATTTACTTCCTCAGCCCCTAATTACAAGTTTAATTGTTAAGGGGCCTTCAGTAATCTAAGGATTACTGGCTGGTTACGACGCTAAACCTATAGGGGCGGCTTTGGGTCGTGACAGACTTCCTTAGCTACGTCGCTTATGCCATTGGCTACCTTTTAAGGTATTCTTACTCATTCCTTGTACCTCATTTTATTTCATTATGTATACGTACTCCAGGAACTTTTTTCTCTTAGATCATGCCACATTGCAAAATCTGTGGTCCACCTGCGGGAATCACAACTTGTCTTCTCCCACACCTAAGTCTCTTCAAGCCGTACATCAAGGTATACTTCATTCATCCACACACACACACACACACACACACACACACACACACACACACACACATATTCTTTTTACCTTCTATGTTTTCATTGAGTGTCTAGTTCTATTTTCACAGAAAATTTATTGGAAGAGGAAGATGAAATTACTTCTGAAACCTTTGAAGGGGCCAAATTCTTGCAGACTTAATTAAACCAAATGGAGTTGACAAATTATTTGTTCGACTTGAGGCACCCCTTGCTCTATTTAGCTTTCTTTCGGGGACTTTATCTAACGAAGCAACCACTCATATTCAAAAAGGTCTTACTATTTCTCTCCAATCAATGACTAATGTTAATGGCATGATTGCAATAGCAAACAACGTTTTTATGGTTTTGAAGAGTTTGGTGGCAGACTTCACCTTCTTTTACGAGAAGGTGAAGATATTCCTTGAGTGCTTTGCTTTGAAAGCCCAGCTTGCAAATTCTTCAAGCTTGTCTATTGTAGATCTTGAGGCCCAATACTATGAGAAGAAGCTTCACTTCGACAAAGTTTATGGTGAACATGAAGAGTTGTTTGTTTTAATTATCAAGTCAGATGAGCACATTGCGGGTCTTAATCAAAGGATTATTCAAACCAAAGAATTACTCAATCAACTTGAAGAGGAATTGTTATCCACCCAAGTGGAGCATGCATCCTTTACGCATGATTTTCCACAAGCTTCCGAGGGTATTTCTAAATCAGAAGAAGATCTTCAAACTACTCTGAATGTTTTAAGCCAGCACAAGAAGAAGAATGGATAACACAGTATTGTCGAACATGCTTCTGAAAAGGGTAAGGCTTCTTTTAATGAATGAATGTACTTCTATTTTGTTATTTATTCATTTATTATTTCCCAACGAACATAATGTATTTATGAAATTTTGCTCAGTGATAGATTTATTTGTTATATGAAATTTCTTAATACAATACATTGATTTGTCTTATTTTAGCTATTCACAGTTTATACTCTTGTGGGCCATGAGTATTCAATGTTTTACCACCTTAGATTTCAGTAGGGTATTTTAGCAATTTAATCACATACAATACTGTTCCTGGTCTTCAACTTATGTTTAGCTGTACACAGTTTACACTCTTGCGAGGTAGGAGTATCCAATGTTTTACCACCTTAGATTTCGGTGGGGGTATTTTAGCAGTTTAACCACGTACAATACCGCTGGTGATCTTCAACTTACGTTTGGCCGCACACAGTTTATACTCTTGCGGGGCAGAAGTATCTAATGTTTTACCACCTTAGATTTTGGTGGGGTATTTTAGCAGTTTAACCACATACAATACCATTGGTGGTCTTCAACTTATGGTTTGGTCGTACACAGTTTATACTCTTGCAGGCCAGGAGTATCCAATGTTTTACCACCTTATATTTCAGTGGGGTATTTTAGCAATTTAACCACATACAATAACATTGGTGGTCTTCAACTTATGTTTGGTCGTGCACAGTTTACACTCTTACGGACCAGAAGTATCCGATGTTTTACCACCTTCGGTTTCGGTGGGTTATTTTACCAGTTTAACCACATACAATACCGTTAGTGTTTTTCAACTTATGTTTGGTCGTACATAGTTTATACTCTTGCGGGCCTAGAGTATCCAATGTTTTACCACCTTAGATTTCGGTAGGGTATTTTAGCAGTTTAACCACATACAATATCGTTGGTGGTTTTCAACTTATGTTTAGTCGTACACAGTTTATACTCTTACGGGCCAGGAGTATCCAATGATTTAACACCTTAGATTTTGGTGGGGTATTTTAGCAATTTAACCTCATACAATACCATTGGTGGTCTTCGGCTTATGTTTGTCCGTACATAGTTTATACTCTTGCGGGCTAGGAGTATCCAATGATTTAACACCTTAGATTTCCAATGGGGTATTTTAGCAGTTTAACCACATATAACACCGTTGGTGGTGTTTGACTTATGTTTGGTCATACACAGTTTATACTCTTGCGAGCCAGGAGCATCCAATGTTTTACCACCTTAGATTTGGGTGGGGTATTTTAGCAGTTTAACCACATACAATATTGTTTATGGTCTTCGACTTATGTTTGGCCATACACATTTTATACTCTTGCGGGCCATGAGTATCCAATGTTTTACCACCTTAGATTTCGGTGGGTATTTTAGTAGTTTAACCACATACAATACCGTTGGTGGTCATCAACTTATGGTTTGGTCGTTCACAGTTTATACTCTTGCGGGCCAGAAGTATTTAATGTTTTACCACCTTAGATTTCGGTGGGATATTTTAGCAAAGACTTTGTATACAGGCTGTTAAAAAAAAAAATTTGCTAAACAACACAGCAACGAACAGGTTGTTGCTATAAAAAAAAATTTTAAAAAAAAAAAAAGAAAGAAAAGAAAGACTATCTTTATTCATATTTGGGTTTGGCAAAAATCTGCTAAATAAATAAATACATGCTGTTACAAAAAAAAGGGTTATAGCAGGTTTTTCTTTAAACAAGAAAAGTCTTTGTTTAGGCTCATGGTTAGCAAAAAAAAAAAAAAAAATGGCAACAGCAACAGAGAAGGAAAAAAAATGCAAAAAAAAAAAAAGGGTGCTATGGATAAAATGCATATTGCATACTTGATGAACAGCTTGATTGCCAATAAAAGAACTTGTTCTTTCTTGAAGAAAAGAAATCTTATGCCTTAAAAAAATTGCAGAGATAGAAGTCTTGTTAGTCTAAGGGATGCTACTGCATGCAAAATTTATGAGCTTGACATCCATAAAGTTGGTATAGGTGTTAAAAGAAATAAATTAAAAAAAAAAAAAACATTTATTCATTTTTGTTAGGCCAAGGGGCTGGGAAGTCAAAGTGGTCACTTGATACACTTTCTCCATTGTATGTCTTGGCTAGAGATGTGTATGGTGAACTATCAGGAGAAAAGTCAAGTTCCTAATCTTCATTAGGATCCTCAATTTGAGATGACTTTGCTTGTTTATTTGAATGCTTCCATACTTTATCATTTGACCTACACATGCTATTCACCTCATCATCTTTGAAGTGTAGTCATTTTTTCGCCTTTTTCACAAGCTCAGAGTCGGACCTACACCTAGTATCTCCTTGTTCTATTCCCCTTACATATTCTGAGATGTTTTAATAGTACATTGGTGGTACTGGCGAATATTTTAGAGAAAAGGCTTCTAATGTGTACTTTGGAGAAGCCGGTGTATACTCTGGAGAGTCAGCTATATAGATAGGATATGTGATGCAATCTCATTCCCTAACTTTTGAACCAACTTCATCCTCATCTTCCTCATCATCACTCAAAACAATGATGATTAGGCAAGGGGCCAAAGTAAACTTTTCCTCCCTCCTTTTATTAAAGTATGTTTGCAACTCCACAGATTAAAATTTTAAAGGCAGGAATTCCTCCAATGTGACTGGGACAAGGAGACATTACTCTAACTGTTCATCAGGGACCAATTTCTCTCATTTTTCCTTCTTTGGGTTCTTCTTTCATTTTCTCTTACTTACTTTAACCTTTTTCTGTTTTCTGAAAACTTTTGGTTTTTGCTTTTTGGAAACTTTTGGCCTTTGTGTTGTTGAAGCAACCACATTTCTAGCTTTCACTGTGGCATTTTGTTCTTTGCTTCATGCTTTTTGACTAATAAATGACCCATTCACCTTCATTATCATTGCCAACAGTAATTGGGTTAGCAGATGGTTTTTTCTTAAGGAGAGAGCTCGATAATCTTAGAGTCCAAAAATTCTTGAATTTTATCTTTCAAAACAAAGCACTCCTTTGTCGGATAGCTAATCAAACGATGGTAGGGGCAATACTTTGGATCGTTGGTTTTTCCTACCTCATGTGGCCTTTTCACCTCAGGGAGAGAAATCAACTTTTGCTCTAACAGATCTTCAAACAAGTCTTCGACCAGATCATCTATAAAAGAATATTTCTTCTCCAACCTTTCTTTCATAGTCACCTTTTTGAATTCCTTGGGTTTTCTAGCCCTAACTACAACAGGACCCTTGTTTTTGGTTTCAACTATGGCTGCAGTCGAGGACTCAACCCTTTCAACCATCCTAGACCTTCTTCGCTTAGCTAGATGCAGCTCCATATCATGAGCTTTGGTGCATAGATCTTTGAATCCTTCAAAAGTTTGAGCCATAAGAGCCGTAGAGAGCTCATGTCGAAAGTTGTTAAGGCACATCCGAATTAACTCTAATTGCGTAAACTTTTGAGGACAGGCAAATGTCAAAGCTCGCCATTTTGTAATGAAATCTGTAACATGCTCATTGTCATGTTGCTTGATCTCAATCAGTTTTGGTATTCTGATTCACTTTTGCGTATTGTAGAACTGTTTAAGGAACTCCTTCACCATGGAATCCCAATTTAGGATTGATCCCTCAAGAAGGTTAGCATACCATATAAATGCAGAACTTTCAAGTGATTGGACAAATAGCTGCAAGCACAGGGCCTCATTCTGGGCTATTAACCCGTATCTTGAAAGAAAATGAACCACATGTTGTCTTGGATCTCTTGTTCCATCAAACATTTTGAAATCTTGTTGGGAAAAACCATAAGGAAATGAAACAACATCTTCCCATGATGGGTAAGGCTTTGCAATTATTCAAAAGTTCTCATCATCTTTTTCCTTGACTTTCTTTACTTGTCTCCTCACTATGTCATCAATCATGGCCATGAGCATTAGATTCATACCACCACTGGTTAGATCAGAGTAACAAGGACCATTGCCCCCTGGGGCTAGTGTGCTTTGTATGCCTACGGATGTCCCCATTACAGGTTGTGCCATTTGTTTGGGTGCACTTCCTATTCCTGTCATTTGGGCCTGCAACTGTTGCATTTGCTCCAACATAGCAGCCATTTCTCGTTCTCTTCTCTCAAGTTGTTCTTGTAGGGCCACCACTTTTTCCTTGAGACCTTGTTGGTCTTGTTGGACCTATGAATTTTCAACTTCTTTGTCAACCTCAATCATCATAACTGCAACGACTTTGTTGACATCTCTCAATTCATCATTTTCAATATTAGTTGAAACAAACGAGCTAGATGAGATAAATCATCTTGTTTGTATAAAGGATTATCAATCCCTACAACATTACTCACATTTGAAACATCTGACCGTGATACTTTGTTTCGAGCCTCACGGGTCATAGATCTTGTTATAGGACCTTTTCTTGTTCCCTCCATAGATAGTTCGATCGAGGCAGAAATATTTTCCAAGGGTTGTTTACCCTCTGCCTTTGAGAGGTTTGACTTTCCAGCAAAGGCAGGACTTTCAATTTGTTTTTGGTGTTCATCTTTCGAGAGAGCCTTTTCAGTAGCTCCTATAACATTTGCCGCCACTGTTCTTCGTTCCAATTTCTTTAAGGCCTTATTTCTTCTTTGCCTTTGTCTTTTCGAAACTGGACCATCTGACATATCAAGTCGAGCCCCGAGGGGCATAAAAGGAATTGTTTGGGCTTTTGCAAATTCCTCATGAATTTTTAAAATAGTTTCTACATATTTGGGAATAGAGAGGGTATTTTTATGGTGGACCAATTGATATTGATTCGAATCCCGTTGGGCCAACAGGTGTTCCTTTGGCTCCTGAGAGGTGACTAGGATTTGGTTTAACTGACTTTTCATTTTAAACAAAACTGTTGGTTCGTAGGCCGTAACAGTTTTTTCAACAACAGGGGCATTTCTTCCATCAACAGGAGTTTGGGTCATTACCTTCCTCCCAATGGCCCTAATGATGGCCATGTTTTCAACAGAGGCCCTTTTCTGGGTAAACTCTGCCATTTTAATGAAGTCTTCTACCTTCGTGAGTAGTTAGGCCACAACATTTTTTGTTGCGCCTGCTAAAGCTACAAGAAAGGCCATAGTTGCAACCTAATTAGCTTTTCTTCCCTGAATTAGAAAGCTTTTCGTTCGGGCTATGGCCCTCACGGTTGCATACTGCTTCAATGCTTTCATATAATCTTCAGCAATCTTTCTCAAACTTTCAGCTTTCTAAAGAAGTGTGACCTTTTTCGTGATGCCAGTTGCCTTTGGGACAACCAAGAGCATTCGCTCCAGAGCCTCTTGGGTCACAAGTCTTGGAGAAATAAGTGCATTTTTCCAAGATTTCATTGGCTTTACCTTAGGGACAGCTAAGAGCATTCATTCTGGAGCCCTTCGGGTGACGGGTGCTATCTCCACCCTTCGTGATTTCAGAACCACTGGAGTGTAGGTTAGCCTCTTGACAGTTGCTTCAGCATTCCTATAACAAAAGAATACGTCAGTAGGTTTCAAATATATATATATATATATATATTTTTTGTTCTTCAAAAGATGGCAGGAGAAATAGGTCCAATTGGACGTGCCAAAATTTGTAGACACAAATTTTGAAACAACGAAGTGTTTCAACACATTTCAAAATTTTATGTTACAAATGTCCACTGTTTAGTTTTTGGACTAAACAGTGTTGATTATTTGAATAGCAGGTTCTTATTTCCAATCTATATTCTAGACCATTAATCACACATTTTATATAAATGAAACCTTCGATTAATGAAGAACAAAAATAAATAACAGAAGACGATCTAAGAAAAATAAATATTTTATTGAAATTGTCATGGGTTTTGAACCATTGAACACAAAGTACAATTCTTAGGTTTGAAACCCTTTACCTATTCATCACTATTCTACGTTTGTAGCATAGGCTCTTGAGTTCTTTGGGTTTCTTTTCTTCTTTCTTGTAATGACTTCTTTAGCTCTTGATTTCTTTCTCTCTCCCTCTGATCTTCTCACCCATGATTTTTCTCATCTTGTGTGATGGTCCTCATAGTTATAGAGTGTCATCCAGGTGATAAGAATGCCTCATCTTCAATTTGAATTTCAAATTGAATGATAGTGCCATTTGAATTTTGAATGATAGCTCTATATGATTAATCATATATCTGATTAACCGGATTGATCTTTGAGGTTTCATCTTGTGTGGTGTCCTTGCTGTGTACGCTCTACAGGTGTCATCTTTCATAGGCTCCACGTGTCACTTGAGTATCTTGAATAACATTGCTGAGATACGACGTTATTTTATTTATACACTTTAACGGATCAAGTTGATCATTTTAGAAAGTGATTACCTACAACAATCCTATCATAGGCTTTATGTGTGTCATTACCTGATTGACCGTATTTAAAATTTGAACATAAATTTGGTTGAAATTTATATACCAACAATGTAATACGACTACTTATTATGCATGCCGTAGAATATGTAGTGTTTTTTTTTTTTTTTTTTTTTTTTTATAATTCAGTAGGTTCTATTTGACCAATTCTGTATAATCTAACAAACGTTTCAAACAAGCATCACAAAATATCAATCAACCACCAAAATATTGTTTGAAACATCAAAAAGAAACCATATCCATAAAATTATAAACATTCAACAATTATCTATACATTCCAAACATTCGTAAACTATATCCTTAAATTGTAAACTGTCCAAAAAGTTTAAACAATCCAAAACTATGCATATATAAGTTTCTAAGCATATCCAAAACTATTAAGAGATTATCTAAAACTACCGACAACAATTCCTATACCAGTTGCAACTGCAACAAACCCACTTGCTCCTATCACAAGGACGAGGGTGCCCAATGTATGTGCTAAGGCACCTAAACCCGCGGCAATAATTGGAGCAACTAATCTTGTTGCCAATAAAATATGAATTCATTGAAAAAAAAAAAAACACACTCATGTCATCTGATGCTAAATGCATTATATTTGATAACATTTTAAGAAGAATGCTATTAAAAAATGTTATTAAAAATGTTTTTTTTGTTGTAGTGGGGATATGTTACCTCTTTTGATGTCTGGTCTAAGACAATTCAACCATCGAAGCTTGCAACTCTTACCACATTACTTCAAACTTGCAGTTATCAACAAAAAAAAATAAAAAAATAAATAATAAATAAAGAGCAAAAGCAAAAATCTAAGTGAAACAATAATTAAAGAATGAGTAAATGAAAACATAGAGAGAGAAAAAAGAAGAAGAAGAAGAAGAAGAAAGGTTACAGCTCTCTTTGGGAGGTTTCTCCATTTGGCTTCTCTATGAGACTTTGTTATAGTGAAGTAAAGAACAACTAGTAGGCTATACTACAAAGTTGTATTAGAAGAGAATGTGATACTTTGATCATTAGGTTACTTAAGAAGTTGCAGTAACTGGTTGTATCAAATGCCATAGAAGTAAATCACTACTTTAGAAAAAATTAAAACAAACAAAACTAATAGCACAACCAAAAAATATAATTCCTGCAAAACATATACAAGTCTCAAGTCTAACGAAGCACAAGATTTCAAGACCCAAACCATAGAATCCACATTCTTTTGCAAATTCTCTATCACTCATGGAGTTGGGACCTGCCATAGAAAACACCATCTCGATATAAGTTGAATAGACCACCAAATTGGCAGACAAAAAAATCAATTGTATTTGAATTTTACATTGATGAACAAGCCAACTAGGATTAGATTGAGAGGATTTATCATGATTATATGTGCACATGCACACACACAAATGTTGTCCTATCCTAACTGTGTCGACATCCCATTTTCAAAAAATTCATCAGATTGAAAATTTTGCATTGTGTCTAAGTTCACAGTTCTTAACAGTTTAAAGCCTCTTTTTGAAAGTTTCTTTTTTGTGCTTGTATGCATATTAGAAGTATCTAAATTCACACCTCTTAACAATCTAAATTATTCCTACTACTAATCTAAAGCTGCTTTTTTTACGCGCACGTGCGCGCGCGCGCGTGTGTGTGTGTATAAGAGAGAGAGAGAGAGAGAGAGAGAAAGAGAGAGAGGGGTATATAGTAATTCTTTAATGAAAACCTTTTTCTATTTCTTTGGGTAATTGGAACCAAATCATATGAATTTACATTCTTTATAGCAATAGTTCAGCCTTGGAATTTAAACAAAGGGAAAGCCTTTGATTTCTAATTATCTTAACTAAGACATTGGTGTGATATAATACTTTAAGAAGCAAGAAAGTAAATGAACAATAAAACATTTGCATGAAAGAACTATATAGTTTCAAGGAATGCTAATCTAGTCCCAGAGAAGTAAGAGAAATTTAAGATCTATTTAGGATCGGGTAATGAAAACATTGGGGGTCATCTGTTAATGAAGCTCTCAATAGTTTTGAGTGTGGGATAGGTTTATATAGCTCTCAATTTCCAAATATCAGCCTATGGAACAAGATAGAGATGAAGCCAACTATAACCTTCACTCACCTTGTGCGATCATCATTAAATAGTGATGCAAACCAGAAAAATTAAAGGATTTCAAGATGAAGCCAACTATAACCTTCACTCACCTTGTGCGATCATCATTAAATAGTGATGCAAACTAGAAAAATTAAATGATTTCGACGCATCCTTAAAATTTACCTGAAAAATGGTCGTTCTGGCGTTCTAGGACTTCTGAACCCAGAAATTGCAACCATGTTTAGAACACATAAATAACCAAACAAAAATCTTTAACCTTACGGATAAATTCCTCAGTCCTCTTGATGGTAACATGTTTAATGCTCAATTTTGCTTTCTATTATAAATTTGTCAACATATTATCCAAGCCCCATTGTTTTCACCCTAAATAATATAGAAGGAATAAATTATCATTTTGTAGTACTTATAGAAACTAGAATATAGAATCTCTATGCACAAATGATATAAGAAAGGTTTTCTCTCTTTCTCCAGTTCTAACATCCCACATTGCAATTAGAATAAAGAAAAGAAAGAAAGAGAAACAACAAAGGAAATGCAAGAAAGAAAGAAATAAAGAAAGGAGAAAAAACCTCCTCCTTGATGTTCAAATTAAAACTGAAGCTCACCTTGCACGACAACATCTCAACTGTACAATCTTCATCTGTTGGGGTCACTTCAAAGTTCAGAAGTTGCACTCTTGGCAAGGTACACCTATATAGAAGCTAGTAGCATGGCAAAAAAAAAAAAAAAAAACCAGTAACAACAATAACCATTAGCCAACTGCGTAGCACTAGCACTAAACAACACTAGCACACAGGCCAGTACAACAGAACAATAGCAAAATAGCAGAACTCTATATGGCTAACACCAATGCAGCATATCAACACTAGCACTAGTGGCATAAACAGCAAACCAAAACCAGCAACACAGATAGCACAGACAACATAGCACAAACAGGTGCAGACATCATAGACAACATAGACAATATATAGCCAACAACACATACAACACAACATAAACAAACGACCTTACAGCAGGCTATAAGAACCAGTCTACCTAGCCAAGACAATATGTAAAAGTTGCACTAGAAGGTTCTGTTCAAACTCCACATACCAAAGACCATTGGGGGGGGGGGAGGGGGGTTGAACAAAATAGATGCAAACAAATACAATTACTCAGCCAACTAGAGATAGCAAACAGGACCATAGCACTAACAAATTTAAGGCAGACAAGGTTGTAGACAACTCACACATATAGTCCTTAATCACTCAACCCTCAACAACACTCAACACTCCAAACAGTATACAAGCTAATTCACACTCAACCCATAACAAAGATTTCCCTAACAAGAGTGCCAGCTTTACAATCTGTAGAACAAATAGTTAGAGAAAAGGAATATGGCTCACATCCCTCATCACACAAACAACAGAACCTATATGTAGAACCTTACCAAACTCAACCCTCCTCCCTACTAAAAAACCAGCTTGACAACCTGCAAAGTAAAAGATTAGAACACAAATATAAAATAGATTTATGACAAATTTATACGGTGCTAAAACTCACTTTGAGGACAAATTTATATGAGATTCACATGCATCAAATGCACTCTTAAGTATCTCAACTCAAATGACAGTGCATGATAACACTACTAGATTTACTCCTCATCCATCCACATACCACTATAATTACAATATACACCTGCAAGTGAAAAAAAAAAATCGAAGCAATAGATAACATTTAGGTGCTTGATGACATAGTAAATCAAAACATATGATATGCTAGTTCGATGATAGGTGTTCTGTTTTTCACCTTTGTTTAAAAGCTTATTGGTTGAAGAAGTTTTCTCAGCTTTTTTCATGATCACTATTTGGTGATAGCTCTAATATGACACAACTTAAGTGCAAAACTGCACCTCATTATTAGACTTGTGTTTTCTATACTTTAAGGTTGTGTCCTGTCAATAAGATGGAAGGAAAACTAACTACTCACCATTTCAGTCTTATTTATTACCCCTTGGTTAAAGTCTTAACACTAAATTTAAATCCAAATTGTGTTGTAGAAGATCTATCTTTTGTTGATTCCTCACATATAACAATTATGAACTATCTTTAAGTTGCTAAGGACAATATGATTTCATTTCAATTAAGGAAATGCAAATACTATTCATCAATGTCCATGTAGTATTAAACAAAAATTAAATTTCAAATAACGTCATTGTCACGCCCTAATTTTTAATTACTCGGAAACATTACCAAAGCCTGTAATTTAGGTCCTTTTTTTTTTTTTTTTTTTTACAAACATCCATTACCCTTGAGTAATAGAAATACAATGATACATGTTTTCTCTCTCTCAATGAATATTACAATGACAACAATACATGCCAATCTCCTCCTGAGAAGCTACAAATAAATAAATACAAATATCAATACACAACAATTACTTCCTTTACATCGCAATAAAATTACACAAACAAACATATGGACTTCATAACTCTTCAACTATGAATCCAAACTTTCTTCCTGTAAAAAGATAAAACAACAAGGGGTGAGCACGAATGCCCAGTAGGAATCTCATAGTTTTTAATCAATAACTAACACACAGATAGAAATGATCATGCATGAAGGGTGATACCATATAGTAGGGTGACATTTTATAATTTCAAAATATCATAAGTAAAGTACATTTTTTCAAAAACTATTCAAACAATTTTAAGAAAACTTTCAGCCATTAAAAATCATCCCTTAACTTTAGAAAACCATAGATCCTTGTGAAACAAACATATTTAAGAAAACAACATCATTTAAAAGTTATTAACCAATTCCCAAAATATTTCTCATTCAGTTTCCATTTTTAATGTTCCTCTTTTTCTTTCATTCTTCCTTTCTACTCATTATATTTATCTAGAACTTCATAACTTCAAGTTCAAGTTCCCTTTTTGATTCACTAACAATTCTCCTATACTCAATTCACACCATTATTTACACTCTCAGATTTCATTTCAAGGTAACACAAGATTAACAAACCCCTTTCAATTTAGTTTCTTATTTATTTACAGAACAATACTTATAATTTACCTTTATTGTCGCAACTAATTCATTAAGTTCACCATCACCAATCCATAATCCAATTTCCACTTCAATTTCCATTCTTTCAATTAATTTCATACCAATTACCGGATCCAATCACAAGTCATCTCCATGAGTCACACGCTTTACCAGTCACAAGCCGGAAGGAATGTGGAACCTCACGCTTTATCAGTCATAAGCTGGAAGGAACGCGGAACCTCACGCTTTACCGGTCACAAGCCGGAAGGAACGCGGAACCTCACGTTTTATCGGGTGTTACTCCGGAAGAAAGGCGGAACCCGTCTCAAGTGCCACGCTTTGCCGGCTCAACATACGACGGGAAACAGACCCCAAAATAACATCACAATCCATCATTATGATTTGTGGGCAATGCCAACACATCTTCCATTATTTCCATACACATTAGTTCAATACACATCCACCAGATATTAAAATACCATTTACATAACAAGTATAAATATGTTCCACGACCTTCTTCATTATCCATTAAATCATTCATTGTTTTGTCACGCAAAAATATAACAACACATCTATAGAGGCAAAGATTCATCTTTCAAGTGTTCACAATTCCTGGGTTCAAACTATTTCTTTACTTTTCCATATTATTATCAAGTCTTCAAATTCAATTTTTATAACCCATTGATTATCAATTACTACCCAAGGTTATAAATTAAATCTCCAACATTTGATTTCGTTGATACAACTCCTTCATATAATACCGTCATATTTGACAATCTCCCATTTATCATTATTCACACTCATCTTAACCCAACATAGGCTTGATTTCATAAATTTAGTGTTAATTGAAGTATTCTTCATTTTCCAAAAATAAACTTCATAACTAGAGTTAAGCATAAATTTGGGTTTTTAGTTTTGAGGTATAAAAATCACTTTCTAACTATACAATAAAATTCTTCAATCTACACTTCATCATCTTATCACAAATTCCATATCATTAACAAATCTATTTCCCCTAAACTTCATTTCATAGTAGAGCATGATTTACAATACCCATAACGAAGGTTCATTCACTAATTTTGAACATAATGTTCAAACACTTCCAACATCCAATTAAACTTGTATATATATAATTCAACCTCTCAATTTCATGATTCTACTTTCAATTTAGGCAAAATCATTAATTATCATCATGAATCAACTTAGGGTTTTCAAGAAAAATTCAAACTTCTTAAACCATTACTTTTCATTCCAATTTCCCCATTGATTATACACCTAAGGTTCATAATCCATAATCTTAACTCAACAATTGAACCCCAACACTTCAAACCCTAAACCCCCAAATTTCATGATATAACATTATATGCTCAAAAATGTAGATTTTGCATTTATATAATAAAAATATCACAAATCTATCTATTAATGCAAGTATTGAAGGAGAACTAGGACCCCCTACCTCAAGAATCAAGCAAAAGAGCAAAGCTTTGATGAAAATCCTTCACAAATCCGAATTCCAATTGGTAGAAAATGTTGAACTTCAAGCCTTCTTCACTTTTTGGCAAGGGATCTTGGCCAAATCTTTGAGAAATTGGAGGTATTTGGGCCGAAATCTCTAGGGTTTTCGGACCTAGGGTGAGAGGAATGAAGAGAGGAGATGGAAGTGTAAAGAATGATCTAGAAATTCACTTTTAAACTTGCTGAATTCGCGCAGTCCGCTCGAGCGTCACTTTCCCCGCTCAAGCGTACCTGCTTCCAGCACAGATTCCAAAACTTCAAACGGCCACAACTCTTTCATTCGGACTCCGTTCTAGGTTGTTCTTGTGTCCAAATTGAAGCCCCGGAAATAAGCTTTCCAATGGTTCTAGCCTCACATCCAAATTTGAAGTGTGGAAAAAGAAAAGGGCAAAAGAGTGACGGCTGTTCGTAGGAAAAATTATCCGAATTAAATTCTTGGTTCACTCTTACTTTATCATTATGTTACCACTTCAATCAACACCCCCAAAAAAAATAAGGAGGTTTCAAATACACTAATAAAAATGTCAAGGGCAATCTCACTCTCCACACTCGAGCGCGCGTAGACCAACAAAGCCGTCCGCTCGAGCGACCAATGCTACGCTTGAGCGGGAATTCACAACTCTCTGAATTTCGGACCGTCTGCAAAGATGCTGGGAACCTCTCAAGTCCGCTCGAGCGGAGGGAAAAATTCTAGATCGTTACAATCTTCCCCCCTTAAGAAATTTCATCCCCGAAATTGCATCCGTGCTAACAAAATAGTAACAACCTTATACTCCCCAATTCTTAACAACCCGTAGTCCAAAAATAAAGCATGAGAACATCCATATATATATCCACCAAACCTTAACAACTTTCAATTACGCCTTACTTCAATTCTAAACCCAAAAGTACAAAGTGTCACAATCTCTCTTCCTTAAGAAATTTCGTCCTCGAAATGAAGAAAACCAAACAAAAGGAAACTCAATCATGAATGGAAACACGCCCTTTAATGTTCAAAACTAGATCCACACTCGGGATAAATTCTCAATTTCTAATTTGATACGTCAGTGTTCCAAAGATACCCAAATGAGAAAAATTACAAGGAAGAGATTATGATTTACTTTCAATCAACAAACAGATCAAAATCCAACGGGCAAGGAACAACATTAATTACTTGTAATCCCAAAGTCCATAATAACTTCCCAACTAACAACTAAGCGGACAATGTCTATCGAACGACCAAAACTCAATTTCAAGGAAACTAACATTGCAAGCCGTAAAAGAATCATCGTTATTAGCATTCACGACCTACACAATAAACATGTCGTGGTTAGGAAATTATTTACAACATGCAAAAAAAGCAAGTCATAAAAGTGAGAAATCACGGCTTGCATTTACTGTATCTTGTTGATGTGAAGCCGTGAAAACCCAGTTTTGTTGTAGTGTTTTTTAATTTTAAATTATTTTAAATATGTATATAATTGCAATATTTTTTTCTGAAAAAATGCTAGAGATACAGAGAGGCTCTAAATGAACCCCATTTTGTTGGTTGGACACCCCAAATTTCATTTTTTTAAAAATACTATTTTACATTTTTATTCAATTACTAAATTAGCCAAAACCCTAACTCCGGTGGACTTCTTCAGCTCCAGCTACCCGTCCAATTCTGACTGTTCCTGACTAGACCTTTCATGCTACACCTCAATCCTTCCCAACCTTCGATGCCATCCTTCAATGCTTTCTAACCCTCCACCTCCCACCATTTCCTACATCCCTCCAAAACTATCTCGCCCCTCTCCAACCATCTCTTCTTCTTCGTCGCAGTCGCAGCCCCATCTTAATCTCACTCCTCTGTTGCAAACCCCGTGCCTCATCTTCCTTCTTCTTCTTCTTCTTTTTACTTCCTCCTAAATAATCGACCTATGGTTTTTAAAAAAAACCCTAACTCTAGATCAAGGATTTTTAGAAGAAGAATAAAAAGAAGATGAAGGGATGAAAGCAGCGGTGACGGATGATAGGGAAGGAAGTGAGAGATCTAATTGGAGGAAGAAAGTGTAATTGTAGAGGAATTCACTGGTAGAGAATGGGCTGGTGGTAGAAGGTGGCGGTTGTGATGGAGAGAAAAAGAGTGAGGTGTCGCGCCAGTCATGACAGTGGTAGTGTCGCTTCGACAATGGCAGTGGCGGCGTCGACACTAGAGCCAAAGGTGGAGGGTGACTAAAATAGGTAGAGGTAGGGTTGGGATTAGGGATGTAATAATGGCCCGGTCAGGCCCATCCGAGCTCAGGCTCGGGCCAACCGAAGTAGGTTTCGCAAGCTCCCGCCTTTTTAGCTGGCCAGGCCGACCCATGGGCCAAAAAGTGGGGCCTAGGTCCAAGCCCGAGCCCACTCATAATAGGGCCTAGGGCCTGGGCTCGAGCCTAGGGCCGAGGTTGCCGGTCAGGCCTAGTCGAGCTTCTTTTTTTTTTTTTTTTTAATATTAGGAATAAAAAAAAAATTATACTAGAGTATTTTAGTTAAGATTAATGAGATGTTTTGTTTAGTTATGTAATGTTTCATGGTGATATTTAAATTTAATTATATGTGATTTATGTTTTTTTAATTGTGAACTTATAACTAAAAAAGTATGCAATTATGTAATTTTTTTTCTCTCAAAATGAATAATTTTATATATATGAAAATGAAACTTTCAATATTACAATATTAAATTATGTATATAACATTTATTGAATGAATAATTTTTATGTCAAAATGAAATAAAATATTACAAAAATTGATATTATTAAATAAATTACGTGTAGATTACTGATGATGGTAGAGCAATTGCATCACTATAGGTCAAGTATATCCCAACTAGGTTGGCACCTACTAGCCTACCAATCATTTACATTATACTCCACCTCAATAATCAAAAAAAAAAAAAAAAAAAAAGACACAAAATGAAATGAAATAGTAAAAAACAAATTGTTGATCAATCATCGGAAGAGACAGACATTTCAGTCGCGTTGCTCGAGGATATGTCATCCAAATCATTTTGAATTCGCTCATTTTCACTACAATTTTGTCTTCTTGTAAGCGCATGCATATGATCTCTGGATATCATCAGTACCTCAACCATTTCGGGTGAAAGCTTGCTCTAGTTATCGTTCAACACCCGTCCACCTACACTAAAAGCTGTTTCTGAAGCAACTGTAGAAATAAGAACAGTTAGTATATCACGGGCCATCTGTGAAACCACAGGCTACTTAGTTTCATTTTGTTTCCACTATTTCAAAATGTCAAAATCATCGAAATCATCCACTGACGGGCTTTCCAAATGACGTTGTAGTTCAGAACTATTTACACTTGTATGTTGAGATATCCTTCTACTTTTTATTGCTGAAAAAACACTTAATCTCCTGCCTCGAAATGAGATTAGGTGTATTTACCGATGCAGCTGCCCTGTATTATTCAAATAATCTGTTGCATGTTTGCATAATAGGGGCAAACTGTGTTTGATCAGTGAAAATACGTTCTAAAAATTCTTGTAAACCAATTTCTTTACACCTAGGATCAATTATTATGGCTAAACCTAATAGATAAGGCAAATGATCAAAATATTTATCAAATATTTCTTTCATTGAAGTAACAATGGTTATATAATATTCATTACCCATATATTTTATGAAAACTTTAATTGTTTCTGCTAGCATATGTAAAACAAATGGTAAAATAGGAATACATATATATATATATATATAAGAAAATAATTTTGTTGAAGTATCGAAAACTTTAAAAAATCTTTATACAAGGCTACTTTGAGCCAATTAAGTTCAGTGGGAGTCAATACTCTTCCTATTGATGTTGTTGTAAAAAATAAATCTATTGCTCTTCTTTATTTACAAACTATTTTTAACATATTATATGTTGAATTCCACCTACTATCTACATCTAAAATTAATTTTCTAAATGACATATTTTCTCGTTGACAAATTTTTCTGTATTCCGAAATTCGATTACCAAAAGACATAGTAGTAACAATTGCATTTTTTATTACAAGTACAGAAGTTTCTTATATATACATAACTTCTTTAACAGTCAAATTGAAAATATGAGTACAACAACAAATATAAAATAAATCACCATCAACAAGTAATTGTAAAGTTGATTTTAAATTGGCTACAGTTTGATTATAATATGATGCATTATCTAAACTAATCGTAAATATTTTATTTTGTAAAGCCCACTCGTGTAATACATTTCTTCTACACCAAGCGAATGACCAGTGTATGGAAGTTTAACTAATTTAAATGAAATAATTATTTTATTTAATTTCCAATCATTATCAATCAAATGTACAGTGATATATTGATATTTAAAACCATTATTTGACCATAGATCAGATGTTAAACAAACTCTTCCATTCAAATTTTTAAAGATGTCAAATAATTCACTTTTAACATCCTCAAATTTCTTTAAAATCCCGTTTCTAGTAGTATTTCTTGAAAAACTTTGATATTGCGGTGCAAAACTTTCGCGAATCATTTCAGTAAAATCGAGACATTCACCAATAGGAAAAGGTTGTTCTTTTTTTAATAATATAATCAACTAAAGAATTTTGTGCACGTATAGGATCATGTAAAAATGTTTGCAAATTACCAGTTGATGAAACCCCTAATTGCATTTGATTTCGAATATTAGGTTGTTGCTTTCGTAGATGTTTGTTAGCATGCCTTTTTAGATGACTAGTACCCCTGCAGATGCAGCACTAAGTAATGTGCACAATGTTTACATTTTGTTTTAAATGTAATTGTACCATCATGATTATGTATAGATATTTTTTCAAAATGTTCCCAAACACTACTATTTCTGCTCCTAGATGATGATCCAACTGTTGAAAGAGAGATATTAGAAGGAGAATCAACAGATTCATGTTGTGTAGTATATGTATCAATATCGACAAAAACATTAGGCATATTAGGATCCATAATAATGTAACTAAAACAATATATAAGAATTAACAATTAATTTAAATAATATGTAAATACAATCAGTAAAAATAATAATTAATATAAGTGCACAAATAATTAATGAAAAAAATGAGTAGCTAATAAATTTAATTAAACTAATTAATGTTATCGACTGGCGAATGTGATACCGAAATTTGCTTCTTTTGATAAAAGTTTCTTGTTGCACAATTGCAATTGTCACTTAAGGATGACACTTCAAAATTAATTGAGAGTTGAGAGAGATTGAGAGTTTAAGAGAGATTGAGAGAGTTTAAGAGAGAGAGAATTATTTGTTGTGAGATTTATTTTGAAAAACGAAAGATATTTATAGTAGTTTTAATTATGACCGTTTAATTATGACCATTTGTATATATATTACTATTTGAGTTGAGTGATTGATGAGGAGATACAACAGATCAATTTCGGCTAGGCTAGTAGGGGTAGACGGGACAAAGAGAGAGATAGTGGCAGCCGTTCTTTCTGATCAAAAGAATGGAGCTAGAGATAGATATCAAAATATTGCCATGCTCTAGTCTTTCAAGTTTTCAGGGATTCTCTCTTGTATATACAGAATATAATGAATATTTTATAACTTTGCCTCCACTCTCTTCTATGTTTGTTATCAGTCTATCCTAATGATGAATAAATATTTTTTCAATAAATTAAATTTGCTCACCACTCCACTCCACTCCACTCCACTTTTACATGTTATTTTTATGTTTGTAATAGTTATAGGTAATATGTAACTCATGCCTGCTATAGCAGAAGAGTAGGTTAGGCTCCATTTCTCTCTCTCTCTCTCCCCTCTTGTTTCGGCTGCTAGCAGCCAGCCATAGTGACAGTGTAGTGTGCCAATGGGTCACACTCCATTTCTCTCTCTTGGCCAAAGAAAAAATTATTATTAGTTTGATTTTAATTTAATAAATTATTATTATTTTGTGTTTTATTTTTAAATTATTAATGTTATTTATTTAATTATCTAAAATTTTATTTCTACAAGATTAATTTTTATTTAGTTATTTTTATAAGATCAATCTTTTTTTTATTTATTTTATTTTTTTATGTTTTTTTAATTATTTAACGATTGCAAATTGTTTTTTATTTTTATTTTTTGAAATTTGACCATTGGTAAAAAGAGGGCCGAATGGGTGGGCTGGGCTGCCCGCAGGGCCCGAATTTTTTTTAGGCCTAGCCGGGCCCCAAATGGAAGGCCCAGGCCCAAGGTACTAGGCTCGGGCTCGGGCTTGACTGGACCGAAACGGGCTAGGCCCACCTTGGGCTTTAGGCCGCCCACGGGCCTCAGGCCATTTTTACACCCCTAGTTGGGATTACATGGGGTGTCTAAACAAATTTTTATCACAATTGAAATTTTGATATGGGGTCACAAGAAATGAGGTGCATTTAGAGCCACTTAGAGATATAACAAAGAATCTATCAAAAAAATTATTAAACACTCACATGGGTATGAAACCTATACTTATGTGGTATCCTCATCTATATGATATACAACTCAAACTCATATGAGTGTTTGATAATTTTTTTTAATAAATTCGTTAGTGGATCTTTAGCATGGCTTTTTTTTTTTTTTATAAAAAAAAAAATTAATCACTCGTTTGGCATGTTGGTTGAGTTGGCTTTTTTGTTAAAATAGTTACAAAAAGATAAAATAGACTAAAAAGGAAATAAAAATATCACATAAACCATAATCATTTAATTTTGTTTCTCATAAAAGTTAAAAAAGCTAAAAAAATTCATCTTAAATAAGACTTCTTAATTTCAAATTAAAATAGCCAAAAAAATGAAAAAGTCAAAAAACTAACACACGCTCCAAACAAACCCTAAGGTAGCCCAATCTAGATTTTAGGTGCAAATAGGGATTTGGGGTGCCTGCTGTGCTGCACAGCAGGCACTGTTGTGCGACTTTATGGGCTTATTTCGAGGTTCGTTTTGATAATCTGAACTGTTCACATTTTAGAGTACATCGAGTATAACATACTTGTAAAAAATTAAGTTAATCGGATATCGTTAACCCTTTCATCCACTCACATTTGTACCTTGAAAAATAAATGACATTGTGATTTAAAGTATTACAATGAATACAAATGTTAATAGATGAAAGGGTTAACAATATTCGATTAGCTTAATTTTTTACAAGTATGTTCTATTTGATATATTCTAAAATATAAATGGTTCAAATTATTAAAAAAATCCCAAAATAAACCTATAAAACTGCACAATAGTGCCTGTTGTGCTGGTGCTGGATGCACAACAAATACCCTAACTCCTGCAAGTAGAGCCTCCCACATTGTAGCACTCCAAAAATTTTCCCTCCGTTCGAGCGTAAGAGTTGACGCTCGAGCAGACTTGTGAGGCTCTCAGAACTTTTGTAGTCTATCCGAGATTATAAGAATAATGAATTTCCGCTCGAGCGTAGGAGTGGTCATTCGAGCGGTCTGCCTGGTTGAGTTTGAATTTCTGGGACTAGTGGGGCTGTTCTTGACATTTTTATTATTTTGTTTGGAGCCCTCTTGTTTTATTTTGGGACATTGGTTGAAGTGGTAACATGATGGTAAAGAAAGATTGGACCAAAAACTTTAATTTGGATAATTTTTCTACGAACAACCGTCACTCTTTTACCCTTTTCTTTTTCCACACTTTGAATTTGGATGTGAAGCTAGAACCATTGGAAAGCTTGTTTCCGGGGCTTCGATTTGGACACAAGAACGACCTCAAACGGAGTCTGGATGAGTGAGTTATGCCCGTTTGAAGTTTTAACACCTGTGTTGGAAACAGGTACACTCGAGCGGGAAAAGCGACGCTCGAGCAGACTGCACAAATTCAGCATCTTAAAAATTGATTTTCTAGATCATTCTTGGCACTTTCCTTTTCCTTCTTCCTTCCTCTCACCCTAGGTCCGAAAACCCTAGATTTTTGACCCAAATACCTTCCAATCCTCAAAGTTTTGGCCAAGATTTCTTACCAAAAAGTGAAGAAGGCTTGAAGATCTTACTTTTCAACCGATTGGATTTTGGATTTTCGAAAGGATGCTTTTGATCTAGCTTTTTTGCTTGCTCTTTGAGGTAGGAGTTTCTAGTTCTCCTTCAATACTCTCATTTTTAAATAGATTTGTGGTATTTTCTTATATAAATACAAAATTTATATTTTTGAGCATATTATGATAAATCATGAGATTGGGGGTTTAGGGTTTGAAATGTTAGGGTTTAATTTTTGGGTTATCATTATGGGCTTATGAAATTAGGTGTATAATTAATAAGAGTGTTGGAATAAAAAGTGTTTAGGTGAAGAGCTTTAATTTCTCTTAAAACCCTAGCTTGGTACATGAAGAGAATTAATGGTTTTGCCTAAAATGAAAGTAAAATCATGAAATTGAGGTATTGAATTGCCCATATACAAGTTTAATTGAATTTTGAAAGTGTTTGGAAATTATGTAAAATTTGCGATTGAACTCTTGTTGTGTACCTTATAAATCATGTTATAATATGAAACCAAATTTGAGGATAAGAATTAGTAATGGTATGGATGACATGAGCCTTTGGATGAAATGATGAAATGGAGATTCAAGAGTTTACCTTGAATTGTGTTGAATAATGTTGAATTGAATTGTGTTAAATAATGTTGAATTGAATTGTGTTGAATAATGTTGAATTGAATTGTGTTGAATTATATTGAATTGTATTGAACTATGTTGAATTGTGTTAAATCATGTTGAGTTGTGTTAGGTTGTGTTAAGTTTGGGTTGAGTTGTGTTGGGTGGTGTTGCGTTGATACCCGCGCGGGGAATTGAAAAATGTTTTTGGGGGCCCACGTCCCGCCATGTAATAGCTGGCAAATGTAGGGGTAGTTTTGAATTAAAGGTGCCCAAATGCCCTGTCTAGGCTTATCGCTGGACGAATGTGAGAAAAATGTTTTTTGGTGTCCACACAGTTCCGCCGTATAATAGTCGGCAAAAGTGGAAAAATGGATGGTTTTTAAAGTTGAAAATGATTTTGAGGAGTTCACTTCCCGCCATATAATAGCCGGTAAAAGGTGGAGGTGTTAAGAATTGGGTGCCCTCTATCCCGCCGTATCAAATCGGTAAAAGGTGGAATGTGTTGAGGAATGTGTTGAGTCGATGATGATATGTGTGAATTATGATGAACTTGTGAGATTACAATTTGATGTGTACTTTGGTACGGAGGGGAAATGCATATGGTAATTATTTGAAAAGAATGGACAGTGAAATAGTAATTGGATAAGGGATTGGTGATAATGAATTCACCGAATTGTTTGTACCTATAAGGAAAGATTAAAAGTTTTGTATTTGTAATTAATTGAGAAATTGAATTAAATGGGTTTATTATTGTTGTGTTATGTTGAATTATAATTGATAATGCAAATGTAGATGTGATGTAGTTGTTAGACAAGTAGGAATTGAGTGTAGGAGAATTGTTATTGAATAAAAAGGAGATTTGAACTTCTACGTTATGGGGTTGTAGCAATTATGGATAGACAAGTGAGGATAGAGTGTATGAGGGTTATTTTTAGAGTATTAAGGGAATTTCACTTTGAGGTTATGGAGTTATAATAATTGTAAATAATAAAAAGGTAAATATAAATGAAATGAGGAATACTTTGGAATTTGGTTAATGAATTTAAAATGATAATGTTTCGTAAACATATTTATTTTCAAAAAGGATTTATGGTTTTCTGATGATGAGGAATAATTTTTAAAGATGAAGGGTATGTTTGGTTTGTGTTTGAGAGATGTGTTTTAGAGATAAAAAGTACGAAAACATGTTTGGTTTGGTTTTTTGGGAAATTTGTTTTGGAAAATTGTTTTGAGAGAGAGTTTTGGAAAAAGTGATTGATTTGATGTGTGTGTGAGAGAGATTTGTTTGGAAAACTTGTTTGGTTTGTGTGTTTTGGGAAATTTTTTTAGGAAAATTTGTTTGGTTTGATTACTTTTAAAAACTTATTTGTAGAGAAAATTTCCGAAATTTTTTTCAGAAACACAAACCAAACGAACCCGAAAGGTTTCTTTGAAACATTCAAATAAATTTTGAGAAAATGGTACTGTACGTATAATATTTTGAAAATTTAAAAATGTCTCCTTACTATATGGTATCACCTTACATGCATGATCATTTCTATCTATGTGTTAGCTATTGTTGCAGAACTATGAGATTCCTACTGAGCATAAATGCTCACTCCTTGTTGTTTTATTTCTTTTTCAAGAAGAGAAATTTAGATTCATTAGTTGAAGGGTTATGTGGTTCGTGTATCTTTTATGTGTAATTTTATCATAGATGTAAAAAGAATGAATAATGTATTTTATATATTTGTAGCTCCGTAGTAGAAGTTAGACATTTATTATTGTTATTGTTATATTCATTGAGAGAGAACATGTATTAATTTATTTCTATTACCCAAGAGTAATGGATATTTAAAAAAAAAAATAGACTTAAATTACAAACTTTAATAATATTTTCGAATAATTAAAATTTGAGACGTGACACACAATCTCATTTGTTTGGGCTTCAAGTATTACGCATAGCACAGCAGACACCCCAACTCCTACGAGCCTCTCGCATTCTCATTTGTTTGGGCTTCAAGTGTAACGCACAGCACAACAAAGCACAACACAGGACAGTTGGCACACCAACTCTTGCAAATAGGGGTGTGCGCGGTGTGGTTCGGGTGTAACGCACAGCACAACAAAGCACAACACAGGACAGTTGGCACCCCAACTCTTGCAAATAGGGGTGTGCGCGGTGTGGTTTGGGTGGTTTGAGAGTAAAATTACAAACCGAATGGCGGGTTAGCAAATTGGCGGATTGACAAATTGTGGTTTTGTCGGTTTTTGGCGGATTGACGGATTGAAGAATATTCTAACCAATCATCGTACATTTGCATAATATATAACACTAATTTGTACAATATTTTTTAAATATATAACACAAAGTAATTTTACATAATATGTTTCATATATATAACTACCAATTTGTAATAAATTTATATCTTAAATATCTTTCATACTCATTTTTACATTGAAATTTTATTGGAGGTTAAAAAATATATACTCCCTCCGTTCCAAAATATTAGTCCCTTATTCCATTTTTCATTGTCCCAAAATATTAGTCCCTCTTCAAAAATCAAGTACAAAAATAATATAAATTTCCTATGAATTTCCTATTTTGTCATTCTTTTAAATTAATAAACAATATAAAAGTATAATTATGACATTGATATTTCAAAAAAATATACTATCAAAAGAGTAATTTTAGAAAATCAACTTTTTTCAAATGTAATAATTGTACTATCAAAAAAATTGAATTCTCCAAAAGGGACCATTATTTTAGGACAAAGAAAGTATATACTCCCTCCGTCCCAAATTAATGGTCCCTTTTGGGGAATCCAACTTTTTTTGGTAGTACAATTATTGTATTTGAAAAAAGTTGATTTTCCAAAAAAACCCTTTTGATAGTACAATTTTTGAGAATATCAATGCATAATTGTACTTTTTATATTGTTTATTAATTTAAAAGGAGGGCAAAATAGGAAATTTATATTATTTTTGTACTTGACTTTAGAAGAGGGACTAATATTTTGGGACAATGAAAAATGGAATAAGGGACTAATATTTTGGGACGGAGGGAGTATTAATTATAGCAAAGCAAAGAGATTCAATTGACGAATTATAAATTTTAAAATTTAAAATAATACAAATTAATACAAATCAATCCGATTTTAACGATTTAAGCGGTATTTTAAACAGCCCTGCCTGCAAGTAAAGACTCCCCGCATCCTCATGTGTTTGGGCTTCAAGTGTTACGCACCCAGCGTATGATAAAAACCCTACTCAGCCCCACCCAAAAAACGCGACCTACAAAACTGAGAAACCCTAGTTCCCCTCTCTCTCTCTCTCTCTCTCTCTCTATATATATATATATGCGCACAATCGAATGAATGAATCTCAAAACTCCAAGCCTTTCGACGGCAGTCATTCATGGCAATGAGCTCAGCCTCCTTTCGTATTTTGTATATGCGAATTCATGAGTGTGTGTGTTTTGTGTGTCTGAAAGTGAAAATTTACAAAGCAATAGCTTTACTTTGAGTTTTGATTTAATTTTTCTTTAATATCCTGATGAGTGAATCACAAAACTGAAGCTTATGCATATAGATGTATACACAAAATCATGAGTATCGATCTGTATATATATATATATGTTGTGGTTTATATGGAGCACTGAGGTACTATGATGATTACATGTGATTGGTCTCGTTCGTCGTAATGGCGACCATTGCCTTGCCGACCATCCTGATATATCACCACCCATAAACTGAGTCCTCAAAAAAGACCTCTCTTTTTTCCTCTATATTTTTCAATCCAAGCTTTTCAAGCTCTATTTTTTTATTTTGTATATATATGTGTATGTATTTATGTGTCTGTGGTGTCTATATTTCATATGGGTTTTTTTTTTATTTTATTTTAGTTTTCTGTTTGTAAATTGGCCAATGATTAAACAATTTTTAATAGACAAGCATATGTCTGAAACATATTGTGTTGACAAACTAATCTTCTCTATGAGGCCAACTAGATGCTAGTACATTTGTTTTTAATTTTTTTGTTGGTTCTTTATTTTTTTTTACAGATCTGTGCATCTCCTACTCTTGACTCAAACTTGTATCAAATATAAATTTGCATAAACTTAATCAACAACCTCTTCCATTACTTCAATTTTTAAAGACAATTTTGAAGCTTCCAAAATTTTAACTTTTCTGTCACTGAAATTTATGCTTAAATTTGAGTGTGTCAATTGGAGTGAGCTTTCACTCAAAATTTCACTCAAATTTGAGTAAAATCTGAGTAAAATCTGAGTAAGGCCTGGACATAGCCTAATTAATATATGATTACTCATGTTTACAACCAACCTGCTGTTGAGTGAAATTTTGTGACCAGTGGATGGTGTTGAGTCCTAATATATGACTACTTTATTACTTTAACCTCTTTTGAAAGAACCAAGAGGTGGTAAACTTTTGATTTTGATTTTGATTTATGCTTTATTTTGTTTTTGCCTTTTCATTCTTTTCAAATTTTAGCTTCTTTTTTGTTTTTTTGTTGCCGGGTAGAAATCATGTAGTTGTATTTGTGTGTGTTTGTCTTGTTGAGTGCCTGTCTGTGTCAAACAGGGTCATATGATGATTTCATGCATAGTTCAGATGATAATATATGATTATACATTTGAATGTCTTTCGCTCCTATCTGATGACTCCGTTTGGGTTTTCTCAGTTGCTGTATACTGTAAGTTCTGTCTGTGTTGATTTTGTATGTGATCATTAATTTTGTAGATACCCCAAAATTTTGATGCTCTTATGTGAGGCTGGTGTGCAATCATGGTAGTCAAACTCTGTTCAAGATGTATTGAGGCTTCTTTATTTCTTTTATGTGTGTCATGGTTTTTTTTATCTGGGTTTAATAATTGTGTTGGGACTGTGTTTAGTCTTGTTTGTCGTAAGGTTGAAAATTCATCTTGCTCACCATCCTTTTCAATTATTGCTGTTAAATTGTCTTTATATTCTAGTTTCCTTCCTGTCCTTCATTATGATTGCCTATTATTGTCTTGCAGTAAATTGCATTATAAAATCAATTTTACATTTGAATGTCCTTTGTTTCTTTCTCTTGGTTCTTGCTTTGAGTGGGTGTTTGTTCTTTAGAGCAACTCCATAATTATGCAGAAAGATAGCAGTTGTACCTTGGATAAACAAATTGTTTATTGTTTTGAGAACTTGTGCTAGTCTCATGTGCGTTCAACCTATTCAGGGAGTTTGTTGGAATATGATTTCTGTACTAAACAGCTCTCTAAAATAGCTATGAAATAGTTTGATTCAATAACATCCCTAGCCATATGTTTTAGCAAATTCTGAGTTTCATCTCCCAAAATTAGTTAATGTCTTTAATAGCCCCCCTATGATTGACAATTATGTGTATGAAAAACTGAAAACATATGGTGATGACTCTAACTTGATACTACTATGTTTCTTGTTTTTTTTTTTCTTCATTTTTTCTATTGGCTTTGTAATTTTATTTGAGATTTGCCAATGCCAATGATGAAATAAATAATAGTGTGCAATAAATGATTAATCATGATTACTATCATACTAGATTGAGTTCAATTTTATTTACTCACCTTCTTGTTTTGTAAACATAATCCCACCTTTTGATTGCTTCCTCCAAAGCAGTTAACTCCATTCCTAACATTTAACTTGTTTTGGAAGAACCAAGAGGTGGATAACTTTTACTTGTCATAAAGGTGGGTGAACAAAATTGTTCTCATACTATCTTCTGAGGCATTGTTTTGTTTTTATTTTTATGGGTTTGGTCAATGAGTGCCCTAAGGGCATTGGTTAACAATGTTTAAATTGATTGTACATTACATGTTACATGCACTCCCGTGCAGTATGTACAAGCATGTCAAGCTTCTTATCGAGTGCCCTAAGGACACTCATTAACAAAACTCTATTTTTATTTTCTTTTGTGTTGCTGAGTGTTTAAATTAACCCAACAGGGTCACATGATGATTTCAAGCACAGTTCAAATGATAATTTATGATTATACATTTGAATGTCTTTTGCTCCTATCTGTTGACTTTTGTTTTTATTTTATCAGTTTGTTTTTGTTTGTCAATTTCCTTTAATTTTGCAGATACCTGAACTTTGATGCTGTTATGCTGGTGTGCAACCATGGTAAATCAAACTCTGGTTATGTTTTATTTAGGATTCTTAGTTTCTTTAATTTGACATCAAAGACTGTTTTTGTTAGCAAGGTTTAATTATAGTGTGTTTGGGAATGTTGTTTATTATTTGTGTGACATCAAATGCTTTTTTTTTTTTTTGTTCTTTTTGTTAATTTTTTCTTAGATTTTTTTTAAAAACAATATACTTCTCAAGTCAACTAGATTAGACAAATTTAAAAATTAAAAAAAAAAATTGACACAATATTTTTAAAAAGCTCACTATAGGCAACAAAATGAAAAACAAAATCTCAAAAATAAAAACAAACAAGTGAGTGACTTTTATAATAAAATCAAAATGTTCTTTGGTGTGATCAAAGAATTCATGGTATGAAAATGAGAACATGCCCAATCCCATCAGTTTTGGAGATCTTCTATTGGATTTTGTTAATCTATTTTTGTTTACTATTCCAAATATATGCAAGGCTTCCAGCCATTTTTTATTTGCTTCATTCTAAATCTTAGATGTTATAATTTGCTTATAGGTTAAATTGATTTTATGTCCTGTGTCAGGATGTTTAATTTGGGATCTTCGAGACCTTTGACAAGGAAGCTGGTATGAACTTTAATGATTCATTTTTGCTCTTCTTTGGTTCCCTAACTTTTGTATTAAAGTGGGTTCAGTTATATATTTTTTGGGTCAATGATTATGCAATTCTTGCAAGATAAGCATATGTTTGAAACAGCCAGTGTTGACAACTAATCTTTTCAATGATATCTGGTACTTGCATCTTTGCATTCATTTTTAATATGTTTTGTTTTTAATTTTTTTAGTTTTGGGTGATGATTTAATTGGTACTATATACGGGAAGAAAATTATTTTTGACCTGTGTTTGTGTTCTTATTTGATGGGACTTAAGGCTTGATTTGGTTTGGTTTGTTTTGGTTTATGTACTTATTTGTTTTTGCTCTTTGCGTATGTGCTTTGTACCTTTGTTTCTTTCTTTTCTTTGAGCGAGCGCTTGTTCCTTCTACCGACTCCAACAATGGTTAATCTTTTTTCTTCAAATCTTAATTAAACGATGAGTTCTCTATTCTCAAGGGGCTTTTTCGTAAAGCTTCTCTAACAATGCTCTTTATGTTCTCTATTATTTTTTTAACTTAATGGTTATATTTTAAATATATATATATACATTATCTTTAATTTTTTTAAAAACTATAAATATTTTAAAAAATAAATGATGTTAGATGGGCTGTAACTTTGGAGCCAAAATTGTTTTAAAGAGGATGTGAAAAACAATTCTTCTTGTTTTGGGCACTTGCACTTAGGGCTGCAAACGAGCCGAGCCGAGCTTTAGTGTGTTTGGGCTTGTTTATTAAGATTTTAACGAGCTCGAGCTGAATAAAAATTTAACGAACCGAGCTCGAGCCGACTTGGCTTAGGCTTGACTTGAGCTCGAGCCTGTTCACGAACCTTAACGAGCCAAAAAATTTATAATTTCATACTTGCATGTGAGACTAAAGTTACAATTAAAATTTTGATTATACAATTATATATACAATATATATAAACATACTAAAAAAAAGTCCATATTTTACTAAAATAATAATATCTACTACCACTATTATATAAATATACTATCTATAGTTAAGTATTATTTACATTTATATTTTTTAAATATATAAATAGCATATTTCTCTTATTTTTTATACATAATTTTATATTATTTAATATATAAATAATAAATATTAAATGAGCCAGCTAACGAGCCGAGCTTACGAGCCGAGCTTTAGACTGTTTGGGCTTGTTTATTAAAAATTTAACGAGCTCGAGCTCGAGCTCGAACTCGAACGGCAAAAATAATTAACGAACTGAGTTCGAACGAACTCTTACCGAGCCGAGCTCGAGCTTGTTCATGAACGGCTCTGTTCATTTGCAGCCCTACCTGCACTAGCCTTTTGGGCCTTTTCTAAAAGAGGGAGGTTTTGGGGGAGTTTGTTGGAACTCTTTTTGAACTAAAAAGATATCCAGAACAGCTTAAAAACGAAAAATGCTAGGGACTCCAAATTTTTTTACCAAAATTTATATCAAACACCCATGTAGAAGCCACACTCATATGAGTGTTTGGTAAAATTTTTGGTAGAATTTTGGAGGTCCCTAGCATTGCTCCTAAAAAAATTGTGATGGAAGTTGAGCATCTCCAATAACTTTCTTAGAGCATTTCCAATGGCAAGCTATTTGAGTTGCCATTGCCAAAATTTGACAAGAGTTCGAAGCCTTATTTTTAAGCTATATCTGGTGTCTTTCTTCAACAAAATAGGTCTAACAACATCCCAAAGAGACTCCATATTTTAGTTAATGACTGCATAATTCTAAATATGTTTATAGTCATTGTAGACTCCCAAAAATAAGAAAATACATTTTTATTACCGTTTCTAACCAGGTAATTAGATGCAGTAATTGCATTTGAGTGGTATTTGGTGAAACAAATTACAAAATGCTAAGAAATTTATTTTAATTGCAGTAGAGGTGGGAATAAATAAAATAATTATCATGGGGTGAAATATATTTCTTGAATTGACCAAACTAGTCACCTGTCAATTTCTTCTCTATTCTTTATTTCTCTTCGCATGCACATTTTCTTCCTTATTTTTCTATATTTTTTTGCTATTCCTTCTTGCAGTCTTCCCACGTTAAACATGATTATCTTTTCATTTTTAATGAAATAAGAAATAATATTTAAATGGAATAGAGGAAGGAGAGGAGTTACTGGGGAAGTGAGTTCCTGAATAGAGAACTCACTTTTTACCTAAAATTTGGAGAAAGATTGTCGGTGGAGTTTGTTCTACAACTTCTCCAATGGACATTTTGTTCCTATTTTTTGTCCAAGTTTAGGAAGGATGCACCAAAAACAGCTCTCTATGTAGTATATTCTATTGAAACAGTCACTACAGAATTTTAAAATACGTACAATGCATATTTTATTGTAACACTAGGCAATAAAATATTGCAGTAGGAAAAACTGTGTTTATTGTTTATATCCAAAAAAAAAAAAAAAAAACTTATTGCGAACTCAACCAGTAATTGTTAATGGCTGTTTTTAATCTATATGGTATGATTTCAATTAAATTGCATATTTTTTAATTGAAAAGGTTTGAAGAAAGTATATTTAAACTGAATAGAGAATGTAGAGAATACTTTCAGAGGAATAATGCTAGATGTACCTAATATTTTATATATTATTTGATACCATCACATCATGTGGGTTTCATACTTTATTTAAGGAGAGAGTAACATCTTGTGTAGAATATTAGGTACATCTAGCATTGTTGTTTCAGAAGAGAAGCTGTACTAGTGTCAACACAAGAAAAGGAAAATTTGTAGAAAAATTACAGAGTATTGTTGGAGTTGTTATTGTTAGCTTATTCTTTCCCATATTTTTAACTGAGATTAAAGATAGTTGGTATCTCTTCTTTTACATGAATTGTTGGCATGAGAGGTCGAGTGATGAATAGTATCACGGTTCAGATGATAATTTCAATGATTATTACTCTGCATATTCGTTGCTCCTATCTGACGACTATCTTTTGTTTTTACTTAATGTGTATGTCATTGGATGGATTTGACAATTATTCTTCACCTCTTAATGGTGTATTCACACAACAATTTTGCCATGTATAAATGATGCGTCATATTCAAAATAGACTCGTATTACTGTTTATTTTTTTCTTCTTCTCACATCCCCTGATGACAGAAAAGTAATTTTGTAAGCTGCATCCAGTCAGGAAAAAAAAGTGTGGCGTGCCATTTTCTTGTCCTTCACCTTTAATGTGTGTACATGGTGTTTTCAGTCCTTGTAATCTGACTGGTTTCCTCTTGTTTCTCCTCCCCCATCTCTATCTACCCCTTGTCTCACATTTCACGAGCCACATTTTTTCTGCCCCTTGCATATTTTCATTTTAGACGAGTGCTTGATATGTTTCAATTATAATTTGAATTGCTTTGTTCTCTCATGGGTAAGACATTATCTACTGTCTGAATGTTTCTGTTAAACTTCAAGATAAATCAGCTGTCCCATCTTGCACTATTTTCATTGTCTTCTCTAGGCACTGTCTTTGGGCTGGTTTGTGTTTTTGTTTGTTTGTCTGCCTGCTGGAGGAGTCCTTCATTTGGTGCGATGAAGGTAACCACTGCTATGAATAATTCTTTTGTCCTATCAGTTATTGGTTGAGTTAGTGGTTTAGGCTCCCTCATTGTAAATCATGTTATCATTATTGCTAGGAAAAATCTGTGGTGCACACCCCTTTTAGGTTATATCATGTCCACTGCCATCAGCTACTATCCTAAATGCTCTAAGTTACGACATAATGTGTTTGAAGTTACAATCCAACCAGATTATGGTGCTGTTTGGTGTAGCTGTTAAAACAGATTATAGCTTATAGCTTAACAGATTATAGATTATGACTTTAATCAGAAGCTGTTAATCTGTTTGGTATAGCTGTTGGATTATAGATTTAAGTTGCTGAGTAGTGTTTGTTAAATAAGCTGTGAAGTAGCTTTTTCAATTAATTATTATTTTTTATTATTTACTATTTATCTACATTTTTCATAAAAAGTAATAATAATATTTTATAGTCCATTTGGGTCTTTTTCTATTTTTAAAAAAATAAAAAATAAAAAAATCTAAGAGTATAACCGTAAATTAACATGTCCACAGCAGAAGCTGATAATCAGAAGCAGGGGGTGAGCAGCTTCTCAGAATCAGCTTTTTTGACTTAAAATAAGCTGTTAGAATCAGAAGCTGTTTGAAATAAGTTTAACCAAACAGTCCAAAATAACTTTTTAAAAGCCAGAAGCCATAAGCTGGCTCAAAAAAGCTGCACCAAACACCCCCTATGTCGTAACTCTAATAAGAGTTTTAACCCGGAGTTACAATTCAATGTGGTTGTTGTCCTAACTTTGACCACATCATGTCGCAACACATCCCCCAGTACAAACTGGCCCTTATTGCTATCAGTTTTTTTATTCTAGGTTTATGTCATTGTGACATGCAACATGTTCTCATGTTTATTGATGTTCACATAAAATTTGCTTGGGTATGTTCCTATGCACAATCCTTGCAGGTTAAGGCAGTCGAATGCGGGAAATGTGTTGCCAAATGTTAATGTCCCTCAAATTCGATTGCATGAACGCCTGCCTAGGAATCGTTTAACTGAATCTTTTTATCTTCAGAAACTGATTCATGCAAATTGGAGCAACTCACTTCGATGATTCAAAAGTGATTTCTACATCCAGCTGCTGCCAATACATGTGTAATTGGAGCATAAATGTTCAATGTGAAGATGCATTCTGAGCTAATTTGTAGTTTTGAAGATGGTTTTGCGTTGTAATGAGATTCATTTCAACAGTTCCAACTGAAACATGTTTGTGCAAACATTGTTTTATGAGTTGTACTGTGACAATGAATTGTTCTACTTTATTTCAGAAAGCATTTAATGAAATACTCGTTGTACCTAATATCTGTTCTGTTTCTTGGTTTTTTTTTTTTTTTTCTCCCCCCCTTGTAATACATAAATGTTCATCTCTTCCAGTGAATTATTCAGAATGAGGTAGTTGTGTTTCTATTGCAACAACAGAGTTGATTGGCAGTTGGGTTTCCACGATTTTTCCATGTTTGGTTAACAGGCTTACAAAAATTCAAAACAGAATATGTGAGTTTGTCGTCTTGTCTTCTGTCTCTGTCAGACCACGCTACTTGTAGCCAAGTTTCTCAATTGTGACGGTTCAGTTCTGTCTCGTTAATGTCTCACTTCTTTTGCAACTATCGCCATGTATTTGTTCTTTCTAGCTCATTGATGGCCAACTCAACTATTACATGCCACGGGTAGGGCAGCTCGTTTATTTATCGAGCTCGTTTATTGAGTTTGAGTTCGGCTCGATAAGGAATTGAGTTCGAACTCGGCTCGGCTCGGTAAATTTTTTTTTAATATTATTCATATTATTTAAATATAAATATTTAAATAAAAAATATTATTTATATTATTTAATATATAAAAAATGTATTTATATTATTGTTTATATATATTTATATATTATTTAATATATAAATAATATATTTATTATATAATTTAAATAAAGATAAACGAGTCGGGCTTATGCGAGCTCGAGCTTGGCTCGTTTACTAGACGAACCTAATATTCGAGCTCGAGCTTGGCTCGTTTATTAAACGAGCTGAGCCGAGCCCTTAACGAGTCGAGCCGAGTTTGTTCATAAACAATTCGGTTCATTTACAGCCCTTACAGCCCTAACTGCTGGTTCATTCTAAATTTGGTTCATTCTAAGTTTGGTACGAACAAAAGCCAACTTATAAAGAAACAAAAATTATTACGCGAGTCTAGAACATTACATGATTGCATGTTCAATCAAGTGTTTTATGATTCCCTCCAGTCCTAGATCAGACTGGAGGGTGCTGTTGGGCTTGTGGGGGCCCAACACCCGTTTCGATAATTCGAAACATTCAATGTGTAGAATTTGTCGAATATTATATGCTTGCAAAAAGTCACGTTAATCGGATATCGATAGCTATCTTAACGAATCAGTTTTCTGTCGACTGTTTATTTTTTTACCGTCTATTTTTTTTGTACAAAACTGATTTGATCACGTAACTATTAATACCCAATTAATGTGATTTTTTATAGGTACTCGACGAATTCTACACATTGAACAGTTCGGATCATTAAAACGGGAGCCATGGTGGATCTCAACGAACCCAATAACAACCTCCAATCTGATCTGGGACGGGAGGAAAGCCAATGCCGCCTTATTATTTGACCATGTAAGCATAACTCATCTATTATTGAGCCAGCACACAATTGAGTGTAGTGTTTTCGAAAGTTAGAACAAACTGTTGATCGAATGCTCAAACAAACTTGGGAAATTTTATTTTCACATTTAATTATCTCAGTGTACACATTTAATAAATTATTATTTAATAGTAATTATATCCTAAACTAAAATGGCCATAATGGATATCCACTAATATGCATAATATTATATGAAAATATTCTCTGTGTATATCTTTTAAAAACAATTTTTTTTTTAATGTATACCTTTTGAGTAAAAAAAACTTAACCCTAATTTTTTCATTATTATCACTTTACTTGCTACACATACTCCTCTATTGCTTGTAAAATAATACTCTCATAACAACTCTCATATTACTTTAATTTCTAGGGTTTTACTCTATTACTGATAAAAATGTTAGTTTTTTCGTACAGAACTTTTTTTTTTTTTTTTTTTTTTTTTTCAGTCAGACAACTAGTGCCGAATTATTACATTATATTCGGATATCAACTGCCGAATTATTTCATTATATTCGGACATCAATTGTCGAATTTTTTTTTATTTTTCTTTTGAACAAATTTGACGAACTAATCACTTTTATTCTAAAGTTAAGTTTCGAATCAAATATATAATTTCAGAAAATCAATGCCGAAATCTCCAAATTGAAAAACATAAAAAATAAAAAATAAAAACCTAGGGTTTTATGACAATGGAGTGCACAGAGATCTGGAAATGGTAAATGTAATAACAAAATGAAAGGATGCCTCATCTTCAACAATATTTTTGGAGTGTTTTCAATAGAGGTTCAATAAGGTCTTCAATGGAGGTCGTCAATGGAGGATTTTGTTTTCACTTTACACTGTGGTCTTGAATGGTCTTCGCATGTGTTTACAAGGAGTCTATAAATCTGGAAGCAGGGTCACTCAACAAGTGTGTGGAAAAGAGGGTTGAGTGGTGTGTGTATAATGGTTATTAGTGAATGGTATAATTGTAACTTTTAGTGTGTGGATTGAGAAAATTAATTAATAATCAAATTAATAAGTATGTATGCTAAAAAAAATGTGTAATAAAATAATTAAGTGTGTGCAAATAGAATTTCCCAACAAACTTGAGTATAGCTCAAATAGTAGTATCTTAAGATTTTTAGAAAAAATTGAAATTCAAGTTTATGAAAAAGTTTTGAACGTTGATTATATTAATTTATTTCACTCTCCAATATTTTGCCTAGTGAAAACAAAAAAAAAAAAAACTCATCGGATAAATTAGGAGTGGATGTGAGCCCACTAAATCCTCATTCCTTGCTATTAGGACAGAAGGTTGCTGCTTTGCCACAAGGGACAACAGTCTTGCAGTGAGGACTTTTAAGGGTATTTTTTGAATATATTTTGGTGATCCGAACCGTTCATATTATAAAATTTGTCAAGTATATCATCCATATAAAAAAAATCAAGTTAATTGGATATTGGTAATCTCATGATCAAGTACTAATTGTTTTTAAAAAAAAAATTAAAATCATGTTAATTGCTTATTTTTTAAAAAACAAATGTGTTATTATTATGAGGCTGCAAGTGTCCGATTTAGTTGATTTTTTTATATGGATGATCTATTCGACGAACCTTATAATATGAATAATTCAAATCATCGAAAAAGATTCAAGACACACTCTTAATGGGCCTCACAACAGCCTGTGTGAAAAGGAACAGCATGAACTCTAATTCCTTACTATTATATGTTTTTCTTTTTGCAACTTTGGCTTTCGACAGTGATCGAAATTCAGCAATGACAGTGGTGGAGTTGGGCAGCAGAAGTAGGAATGCCGACGACAATGACATTAGGTTTGGGTTTTATTTTGATATAGATTTTGCTTTTGCAAATCATATCTATTATGAGAAGAATGATAATTTTTCCAAAACCGTGGTTGATTTTTTGGTGGCTCTGTAGTTTGGTGCTCGTAGTTGTTTTAAGGTTTTTTTGTTTAACCCTTTAGGGCTTTATTGTTTTTTTCTCCCCTTATTCAGTATGTGGTTTACTTATAACTTCGCCTCCCTCCTCCCAAAAAAAACAAAAAAAAAAAATTGAAACTTTTTAAAAATTGGATTTAAGATTTTTGATTTTAGGGTGTCTGGCATACAAATCATTCTTTTCAATTTTTTTTTTAATTTTTTAATCTTCAGTGATATTTTGTTTTTTAAATTATGTCAGTTTTTTACTTTTGAAATCTGTCTTGTGTAGACGAATTTAAAAAGTAAAAAATATTATAAAAAAATCTAACTCTTTATGGACTTTTTTTTCAATTTTTTAAAAAAAATTGTTTTTCAATTAAGTCGAGTAGAACTCAAAAGTGTAAATTTAAAATTAAAAAAATTTCACTAACGCTTTATTTGTTTCAACAAAAAATAATTTCATAAATATTTTTTTCTAGAAAATAATCTTTTAGAAAATATAGATATACATTTTTATGTTTATTGGTGGTGATAGCAAGACGAAGGTGGTGTTGTGGTGATAGGGTGGCGGCAACAATCATGGCTAAAGTGATGGTATTGATAGCTGTTGTGATAGTGTTATGGTGGTGGAGATCATGGTAATGGTGGTAGTGTGGTGATATTGATAAGATTTTAGTCTGAAAAATAAAAGTAAAAAATATTTTTCTATCTAAATAGACTTATTTTTCGTTGACAATAAAAAATGTTTTACAGAAAGTGTTATTTTTTATTCTACCAAGGAGAATTTATTAGAAAATCTTCTTTTAAATGCATGTATTCTAATTAGTCTATAAGATATTTATGTATTTCAATAAGTTTTATTATTTTGGACATTTGATTCACTAAATCCTAATTCTTATATTTAAGGTATTTTATAAACAATTTTATCTTTACAAATATTTTTTTAAACCCTTAGCAACTTGGTGATGTGAATATTCACATTAAATAAATTTAAGAGTATGAATGTTTACATCATAAAATATTCACACTATCAATGTGAACCTTAATGCACACTTTACTCTATAATTATTAGAGATATTTTGATAACTATATTACTCATAGAATTTATTGAAAGGAAAATTTACTTATAAATCCTATTTTGAGGAATGGTGATCCATTTAGTCGCAATGATTTTTTTATAAACCAATTAGTCCCATTGATTTTAGAAATATAGATTTAATATATTATTTAAAAATTAGATTTACAGTTATACCCTTATTTCTATCATGTTTCCTTATCTTTTTTTCTTTTATGCTAGAAATGTAAGGTACGTAATTTATAAGAATTTGGGATAAATTTTTGTATGAGAATCTTTTTTATTTGGAAAACATTTCAAAAAGAATACAAAAATAACTTGAAATATAAGATTCTTCAAATATTTCAAAATGATGTGGGATTTTTCAAATATTTAAAAAGGAGTACAAAAACTCCTTAGTAAGTTTTGAACAAATGTGTAATTTGAAATTGTAACACTCCAATGTAATATTCAAACGTAACACCAATGTAACACTCCAAAAAGTAAATCCTTAGTGTATTTTTTTCAAACATAACACTCCAAAAAAATGCTCAGTATATATTCTACTGTAACACACAAAAAAATTTCTTAGTATAACATTCTAATATAACACACAAAAAAAATTCCTTAGTGTACCTTTTTCAAAAGTAACATTCCAATATACCACTCTAAAAAAACTCCTTAGTGTAACACACAAAAGAAATCTTTAGTGTAACACTTTAATGTAACACACAAAAAAACTCTTTAGCATACATTTCTCAAGAGTAACACTCCAAAAAAAGTATGTGAGATTCTTCAAACCATTCCAAAAGAAGTACCAAAATTTCTTAATAAATTTTGACAAATGTATAATTTCAAACTGTGAGTGTTATGTTTGGAAAAAGTACACTAAAGAATTTTTAATATTTTTGTGTGTGTTACGTTGGAGTATGCTACATTGGAGTATTACGTTTGCAATTACATTGATTGAAGTGTTACGTTTAGAAAAAATACACTAAGGAGTTTTTTTTTTCCAGTATTACGGTGTTACGTTTAGGAAAAATACATCAAGAAGTATTTTTATGTGTTACATTAGAGTGTTACGTTATTAGAATATTATATTTTTGTTTATAATGTGGGATTTGTTCCAAAAGAACGGAAAATCCAACGGATTACCCAAATGTGTAATTTTACATTTGAAAAAACTTACTTTTATTCCTAAAAAATTATACCCAAACATATAAGTGACTATCATTTTGTGTAATTTTTACTTTAATGAGACTTTTAAATTCATAAGAAAAAAAGGACTAAACAATTTACAAGATTATATTTTAAAATTTATTGATGCTTCACCCTTATTGAAAATATAAGAAAATAATTTATATTACGTAAAATATAAATAGGTGAAAAAAATTACGAAAAAATATCCCTGGTACAAAACATCAAAAAAAAAATATATATATATATATAAATATTTTTCGTCCAAATACTATAGTAATATAAAAAAATAAAATAAAAAAACTGGCCAAAAAAAAAGTCTATAAACGCGCGCGAATCCGTCCCCGTGTCCGTTTGACCTTTTTTTTCGTTCCTCAACAGACACAGAGAGAGAGAGAGAGAAAACTAGAACTAGTCACAGTGAACGATCAGATCAGAAGAGAGAGAGAGAGAGAAACGAGACTCAGTCGGATCTCCATATTCTTGACGATGAATTTCAACATTCTAAATTCACTCTTCGAAATGCACTTGTTTAATCCTCTCTTCGCTCCTCGCCGCGTGTCATTATATCTTTTTCTTCTTCTACTACTACTACTACTACTACCCATTTTGCCAATGAATTCAACTTCATGCGTCTGTTTGTCATTTCGAGCATTTCTTCTCATATTTTCTCCAGAAAATAAACAAGAATTTTACAGAGAAACTGCACCAGCATTGTTTGGGTTTTTCCCACCATTCAGTTGATCATGTGACGCTTCGAATTGGAACAATTCGTTGCCATTCTGATCAGTTTCAAAGATGATCCAAGACCCACAAATGATAACCCTAGACCTAGACGAAGATGAAGATGAAGATCAAGATCAAGACTCAGATCCATTATCACCATCATCTCCCAATCAAACCCAATACTTCGTGCAGAGCCCTCCATCTTCCGAGTCTCACGACGGCGGCGATAGTAATAGGAGTCCTATGCAGCAGTCCACTCAGTCCGACGAGAGCAGCCCCTTGAATTCATCTCTGCATTCGTTGAGCAGCGGAAGCCGATTTTCGAGCAGGTCCTGGAAGGTGAATTGGAAGCTGTTTCCTCCTATTGATGAGGTGGAAGAGACTTTTGATGACTTTAATCTGTTGGATAAATGTCCTAATATTAGGCCTTGGCATTGTTTGCTTCTGCTGTTTGGGTCTGTTTTTCTCTTTACTCTCCTCTGTTTGATCATTGGGGGCATCAGTAGGCCTTACAGACCTCGAGTGGCAATCGAGGTATGGATTCTAAGTTACTTCAATCTTCAACTACCCACTGTTTGTATATCTACTTTGTTATTTGTAGTATTGCATAATCTGTGAAACTTAGAAACTAAATGCACAAAGTGGTTAAAGGAAGGTACAAACTAGAGTTTAATGCCAATTGACAAAGGAATTACTGAGAGAGACGTGATTGTTTAATCTGTAAAGACCTAAAAAAACTCAAGTGTTCTCTCAAATTTATGATAGTTAAATATGGTTGTTAGAATTGTACGATTCACAATTCATAGGATTTGAAACGAATTTCAACAAAAAGAATTTGAATAATGGTGTTGAATCGGAAATTGAGTGAATCCTACAATTCACTATGATTCATTATGATTCGCACAATTCACCACGTCAGTACTGTTTTTATTTTTGTTTACATAATGCATGAAACGTCATTTTTCGCCAAACTATGAAAATATATAGAAGAGATTAATTAGTTATATTGATATATATGATTTTATATATATACATATATAGAATTTAGTGATATTGATAATTTACTTTATGTATTTTTATATGTTTATAAATATATAGAATTGTATATTATATTAAATAAAATAAATCTTACGATTCACAATTCGATTCGCAATTTGACAACAATGGTTTTTTGAAGTTTTTAAAAAATAGACACAATATATTTATTCCAGTACTGGATATTTGTTTTGGGTACCTGCTATGCGTGCAGACCAGCACCAGATACCGTACGACATAATTGTAGTACCCGTGCTTCATAGCATCATATCTCTCAAAAGAGAAGATATACATTGAATAGTAGAGCTGTAGGTGAATCCCCATATTTACTAAGCCTATAGAGTCTTCCTTTCTCAGTCTGTGACTCCTTTTACAATTGGTAGGATGGGAAAAGGAGAAGGGAAAGCTGCATCACACTTTCTAATATCATCAGTTGTCTTTTGAATTAGTGTTGAGGAGGGTGTGCTGTGGAGATTGAAGCTCTGGAGATTCCTTCCTCTCCAGATGTGGTATAAAGCTACACTAAGTAAGAGATAGTATGTATAGTGTTGACATTAACTTTTTCCCTCTGATTATTTTGGATTATTTAATGCAATTCCCCGTTCTATTCCTGAGGCTCCCTAAAGGCTGCGTTTCTTCTTAAAATGAATTTCCATATATCTGCCGAGTAGGGGCAATTTCTATATTTCCCAGCCAGTCCGGATTATTTTGGCATTTTGGAGCAGCTTGTCTCTCTCTCTAATTTCTCTGTTAATTTGAAAGAATTTCACTATGCAATGCAACAATTCGACATGCCAAGGTTCTGTTAGAAATTTCCACTCCTTTCTGAGTTGAATTCTCCTTCAATTTCTTATTCGTGGTTCGCTTAAGCAAATCAATCATGCTCAAATCATTCAATTGTATGACAACCGAATTTTTATGCAGATTTCTGGCTTTCAGAGTGTTTTTTCACCACATTTTTGCCTTCTTGTTTGTGTATTGATACATATTTTGCTACGGTGACAATATTGAAGGATTTTAAAGACATTTTCAGGTTAATACCAGTATTACCAGCTCAATTAGCCAATAAAATTAGTGAATGTTTTACAGTAGGGGCCCATTTTCGCTAAATTTGTAGCATTGAATGCCCAGACCTTAGTCTATTAAATTTTCTGGATGTCTTCATCAATAAATCTTTTAATTTTGAAATTTTTTATCGTTTACAATCTTGAGAAATTCCAGGAGCTGGGTTGATTGCAGATACTTCTTTTTCCTTTTTGCTGGGAAAGATTGCTTATACTCCTTGAGTATCACATATTGCAAATTTGTATGATGGTACACAGTGACATGCTAGATCAAGTTTAGTCTATGATATTCCATAACTGATTTGTGTAAATGACCTTTTGTTTGTCCTGTCTCGTCTTATCAGTAAATTTCATTTTTCTCAGAGTTTGCTCTTCAATCACAGATCATGAACACTTTGCAATGAAAATTAGAAGATCCTTGGAACTGTGTCTTTTGTATATTTTTATCCATGGTTGGTTATGAAGAATTTATTCAAGACACTCGCAATCTGCCAATAAAATTTTATCTTTTTAAATTCTTGGAATGTTTTATTGTTTTCTCTTTCTATCATATCTAAATTATTTATCTCCTTATGGAGAACCCTTTTCTTTCAGAGCTTGATGGTAAATAATTTCTACTTTGGAGAAGGATCAGACTACGCAGGGGTCCCAACTGAGTATCTGACAGTGAACTGTTCAGTGGAGATGACTATATACAACCCTGCTAAATTTTTTGGCATGCATGTCAGCTTCACTCCTGCTGGTCTATTCTATTATGAGATTACTGTTGCAACTGGTCAGGTCAGGTTTTTTTTTTGTCTTATATATATTGGCTGCCAATTCAGGTTTATATGAATGAAACACTTCATAAATTTGTAGACAATAATGGGTTATATGACACATCAATATTGTCCTGGTAAGTCAGATGATCATTTTGCAGAGCCAATAGCTGAAAAATTATGAAATAAGATACTAGAGCACATTAAACATTGAACTTTGACTTGTGGACTTGAATTGCTCTTTATTTGTATATATATATATATATTTAAATTATCTGAATCCTGAAATGATTCACGAAACTCATTCATGTTGCTTTCAACTTCCCTTATCTTTGTATTACGCAAACAGGTAGAACATTTCTTACACTTGTTCGTAATAGAAATTAAAAGAAAAAAAAAATGCTGAAGCTAACCATATATTGATTGACCTAATTAAACATGGATGTTTGATTTGTGGTCTTCAATTGCTCATTGACCTAGTTTCTTTAATATATTTTTCTAAAATTTCCTGACTAGTAAAATTGATTATTGAACAAAAATGCTGAATTGAAGCTAATCTTATCTTGATTGAAACATTTGTTCCAGCTGAAGAAATATTACCAACCGAGAAAGAGCCACCATATCGTGTCTCTGAACCTCGAAGGCAAAAGGGTCCCCCTTTATGGGGCCGGGCCAAGCTTAGTGGTGTCAGACAGCCGTGGTGGAGTTCCATGTAGGTTGGAATTTGACATCCGTTCACTAGCAAATGTAGTGGGGGTGTTAGTGAGGACAAAGCATCGAATGCATATCTCTTGTTCCTTGATTGTCAACTCTAGGAACACCGAAGCCATTAAATTCAAGGAGAATCCTTGTAGATATGATTGAGGAAATTGGAGTTTCACATGAATAAACACCCATCTACATGTTCAAACATTGACGTAGCTGATGAGATGATTCTCTTCAACTGAAGGATGAAATTTGAATGCTAGAGATCATATTTATCATCATCACCATGGAATGGTGCAATTGTTAGGCCTTAAGTTCATTTTGCTCTGTTTTGTGATAGTGGTGTCTTTTTTATTCCTCATTGGTGGGTGGTGGGTGCGATTTTGATCATTGTGCTTCTCTAGTTAGGAGCTTGTTTTTTGTATTTAAGTTTGTAAGTGATCATGATTTTGTTTTGACATTTATGTTTGAAAGAAGCTAAATTTAATTCTTTTTTGGGTTAGGAAAGTGGAAATTCACCTTCTTCTTTTGTTAGGAGCTTTTTTTTTGTATTTAAGTTTGTAAGTGATCATGATTTTGTCTTCACATTTATGTTTGAAAGAAGCTAAATTTAATTATTTTTTTGGTTAGGAAAGTGGAAATTCACATTATTCTTTTGTTAGTAGCTTGTTTTTTGTATTTAAGTTTGCAAGTGATCATGATTTTGTTTTGACATTTATGTTTGAAAGAAGCTAAATTTAATTATTTTTTTGTATAGGAAAATGGAAATTCACCTTCTTCTTTTTCCTGTTTGATTACCCTTAAAAAATGAATAATATATCATCATCTTTTTTCTTTTCTTTTTCTTAATCTAAGATTGAAAAATAGCATTAAGTCAATATTATGAACATTAGACTTCTGAACTCATTGAATGCTATTGAGTAATGTACTGCGACTAGTTGTGTATGTGTTCATCCTTATTTGTTAAATCATCAATTTTTCTAAACACTTAAATTTTTAGGAAATAGGATCACCAATGTATATCAAGTTAAAACACCTATTCTCATGTATGCAAGGTATATCAAGTTATTCAACGCCCATTCTCGTATTATGTTGAAGTCATCGCTTGCCTTGAAAGATTAAGCTTATAAGAAATAGGTCTACCAATGTATATCAAGTTATCCAATTATGATCTGAATCGATTGATTCATATCATAACCCTTGTTCAATTTCATTAGAAAATTCGAATAGCAACAGAGACAGGTTAGCAGAGCCTACCACCTAAGCCAGCAATGCCAATTAGTAGGCATTGTTTTTTATGTTTCAATGTTTGATACAACAGAGATATTTTTTTGTGATCAACAATAAATAAGATTATTTAGGCAAAAAACATTTTTTTTTCTTTTTACTTTTTAAAACATTTCCTGATTATGGTTTTACCATCACCTATCTATCACCACCTCCGTCACCCTTGCTATCGGTACTACCACCACCACCATCATCTTACCACTATTGCTACTACTACCACTACCACTACCACCACCGCCATTGCCCCACCACAGCTGCCCAACCACCACCACCGTTACCACCACTACAACACTATCACAACTATTAGCACATTAATTTTAAGGTCACAATCAACACAAAAAAAATATTTTCCACAACATTTTTTGTAAAATGTTTTTCGCCAAAATAAACAGAAGCAGAATGTTGTCAATAAAATGATCTGTGGTGCATCCAACAATGCCTAAGAATTTGAACCAATATGAGCACAAGGAAAACGACCAAACTTAATGAGACAATACTCATTTTTCAAAAGTAAAGCTACTTTCATTACTTCAACAAAGAATTGATAGTATCTTTGTCTGCTCGGAATCATTTGCAACTGTGTACATACAATTTAAGCAGATTGACTTTTACTTCACAAAGGAACTCAATCAGTGATCCCTGATATAACGGATCCGTATGTTGTATGTATAACTAAAAGTAGCAATAGAAATTAATCGAAGCTAAAAAACTGCTCACCTGTGCCTTTCATCGGTTTCAGAGCACGACTCTACACGAATTCGAATATGGCCCATAAAATCCCACCTGCATTTCGGGCAGCCTGTGCCATGTCATCAGCAGTTTGGCTGCAGCTCCACACCTACCGGAGACAAACATCAATTTAGTTGCCATACTCAGCCTCTCAGACGACGACCTAGAACATTTCAGCACCATCCGCGTTCTTGCCTTAGATGTCCCATTTTGGTTGGTTATGACTACACTAGATAGATTGAAGGGATTGGAATAATCAGGACGGAGGTTTTCCTTATGGTAAACTCTCTCGGGGCTCTCTTTTGTTATTTCATTCTTGTCATTATTCGGAATCATTCTTTGATTTTCTTCAACATCATTCATAACTCTCTTGACTTCACTTGCCAATCCAATGGCACGCCACGCATCAGCAACGAGCCGAACTGTACTCTCGTCCGGATGAACACCCTTCTCTTCCATAATTTGAAGCAACTCTTCCGCTTTCCACGGATGTTTTGCTTCTCCGTATCCCCATATTAGTGTTTCAAAAGTTTTCAAATTGGGGGAAATGCCAATTTTACACATTGTCTTATAAACCTTCCGGGCATGCTCCATTTTGCCTGCACTGCACCAGCCGCTGATGATTGTTGTGAAAATCACAACGCTTGGGTGGACTTTGTATTTTTCCATGATTTTCAGGATGGATTCGGCCCTGTCGGGGTTTCCAGCACGCACATATCCTTTTGCAAGAATGCTGAATGCATGGATGTCAGGTTCTACACCAGCTTTGACCATGTCATCGAAGATGTCTTGGCATTTGTCCATGAGTCCTGCTGAACTCCACGCATTCATGATGGTGCTGAATGTTATCACGTCTGGTTTGACCCCAAATTCTTCCATCAGCGTCAGTGTCTGCCAGAAAAACGCTCATTGTAAGTGATACAGGGAGGGGAAGTGTTTAGAATGAAGAGAGATGACAAGAACAAACACAAATCTATACACAAAATTGGAAAGTGAGAACATCCTATTTCCTGAGTTCTGGATTATAAATTTAAGCGAAACCATACAATCTCACTTTTGAGAATTCTCCAAACCAAAGAAAAATGCTAGTGAATAAATACTAACTTTATCATCTTTCACATTTAGAAGCCGTGCTTTATTGGTTGTCCATCCAGTGATGGTAAAGGGAGAGAATTTTTTATATTTTCATTTATTTTCCTTCATATTCTAAGAAAATAGTTCAATTCATGATGTTTGAGAGTGCTTTTCTTTACTCTCTTGGATTGCATGTCTACTTAAAAGGGGTAGAAAGGAAAAAAGAAAGACTTATCACTCCACTATTTTCATTCTTTTTATCCAACCCAAGGGATGAACAACTGTGTCTGCAACTGCATCTTATTATCCACGGTTGATACAGTTTCACTATCATCAAAAAAGATTACAAACGAGATATAAAGATAGCCACCCCCTCAACTAAATATACATAGAATTAGGACAGCAGGTCACAAGTGCAGAAATACCAAAAGTAATCTTACTCCAAATTCAGGGCACAATTATCAGTTTCACAAAATTGGATCTCCAATCGATAGTTCAATGCTTATCAGGATCCACAAAACCCAACAATATTAAAGCCATAAGTGAAATCCTAGTTGCTGATCGAAAAAAAAAAACTTTTTTGCTAATAAAAAAAAAAAGTGAAATCCTAGTCACCAAAGGCAGGCAGGCCTCCAAGGCAAAAGAGAAAAAAAATGTCAAACTCAGAGGGCTTGCTTAGTTATGTTTTTGTTTTCTGTATTCATTTTCCAGAAAACAAAAAAAATGTGTTTGGCATACTGTTTCTGAAAATTCTTCCTGAGAAATTTTCCTAAAATCAACCCACTTTTCATGAGACACCAAAAAGTTAATTTTAGAATTTGCAAAACAATTTTGACACAAAATTGAAAATAATATGTGGGTGTTTTCGAACATTTCATTGCTTTTGTTTCCAAATACATGAAAACAAAAGCAGAGAAAATAAAAACATGTACAACCAAGCTCGGAAAATCTGGAGTAACTTTTAAGCAAAGAAAATATTCATGACTTTGCTGTCCCTAGCAGACAGATGAGTATGTGCAGGACGATATTGGTACTGGTAATTGAATAATTGGAAACAATAATATGTTTTGATCATGAACTGTTTGGTAGACATCTACTATTATAAGTATAAATCATCTAAGTGATTTTTTAACACGTGGAACGCACCTTATCAACTCCATCTGTGTCAGTAATGTCAAGAAATCCTTTGATAAGGGAATTGAAAACAACAAGATTTGGATGCACTCTAAGATCCTTCATCCTGTACATGAATCTCAAGGCATCCACCATATTTCCTTCCTTACAGTATCCATTAATGATGATTCCACAAGTCCGCTGATTGGGCAGCACTTTGTTATTCTGCATCTCCAATATCATTCCTTCGGCTCTACTCGTTTCCCCATTTTGAGAGTAAGCCCGTGCCAATGTGTTGTAAGTGACAACATCGGGTCTCAAACCAGATGAAACCATCCTATACACCACATTCCATGCCTGTTCAATGTTGTTCTTGATACACCAGGCTCGGGCAAGAATATTATATGTCTTATCATTTGGTTTCACATTTTCTTCATTCGACATTAGTTCCAACACTTTCAAAGCTTCTTCAGGCTTGCCAACGATCCCAAACCCTTTAATTAATGTGTTAAATGTGCTAGTTGTAGGCTTACACCCACTCTCCTTCATTTTTTGGAAGATTTTCATGGCGTCTTTGACATTGCCTGATTCAGAGAAAGCGTTAATCATTGCATTGAAGAAAATTGTGTCAGGCTTGAGACCATTCTCTTCAACCTTAGAGAGGAGCGATGGAATGGACTTGAAATGCTTTTGGAGGGTCAAGGCAGCTAAGAGAGTTGTGTATGTTACGAGAGTTGGCTTGTGTCCTTCTTCTGTCAAGCCTTTGAAAATTGTGTGGACTTCTTGAGGCTTTCCCTTCTCGATTAAAATGTTCATCAGCTTTGTTCTTGAACGAACTGTCGTACAACTATTGTTCCCCAAACACACAAGGCAGTGGGATTGCATTTGGGAACTTACAGAAGTTGAAATTGGGCGTGTTAGGTCCTTCTCGTGTATATGTGGTTCCTAAGAGATTCAAATATCAAATGTTTGACAAATAGAAAAAGGAGTATGCGTCTATGCATGAATTTGAGTGTGTTGTGCATGCAAGTATATCAGAATTTGCAATTGGTAATACAAACAGGCCTAACAAACTGATACACCATTTCAGATGGAAAAAAAAGCCATATTTCCACGAAGAAGTCCCTATTGTTGGATGTGGAGAACAGTTGCATTCTCAAAATCACATCTTCGAAAAAGCAATCAGAATCCAGACAAGTAGAGTTCATTTGGTCAGTCCTGATAGGAAAGATGAATGTCTGAAAATCAAAACAAGTTGGTCATCTGTTCTCATGAATATTAGCAATGGAAAAAGAAGGGCACATTAATATTGATAAAGGGAATATTACGTGTTGTAAAAGAAATAGAGTGTCCAAGAAGCATATTAGTATAAAATTTTCAACACCAAAATAAACGACTATAATGTTAGCATTTCATTTTCCCTCACAAATAAAAAATAAAAATAAATAAAAAATCAAGCAATACATACAATTGAGTTCTTCATATTATACTCAACAATAAGCATGGTACATATGAGTGCAGCCAGTATTTGGTCAATGGACTTGAAAGCGGCTCAGTAAAGGTTTCAAGAAAATGCAAGAAAAAGCAATTCAACAAAGATATTGACAGGAATCAAATATACTGATTGAGTTGTAGTCACAATACCATGGTAGGTGATGCATGGATCCATTTATTGCTCGCAATTGTGCCATTTTGTTGTTTTCCAGTGATGACAGAATGAGCCTTCTCTTTACCAAACTCTCCCATTTCTTCTCTACCTGACCTAATATCTCTGCAGACTTATTGCTTTGATTGATTATAAATACCAAGTTACCAACAACCAGGCTACAGAACTTGCATTTCAACCAAATTCGTGTCGTCAGCATAGAGTTCTAGAGTGTCATATCATTCATACTGAGATCCTATGACCAAACAATCAAAATATTAACATAACATGGATTGTAGGGATGAGTCAGCTCAAAATAATAGGTCACACTTCGGCTGCCATTAGATGCATGCAATTCTTAAAAGTATCCAAAATATAGGTAGAAATTAGACCAATTTGCCAACTGGCAATGAACTGTGCAGAAGGCTCAAAGTGGGAACAAATCAGTCTTGGCACATAAATGCAATTACATAGTATAAAAACATACACTCATTCTTCTCCCCAAACGCTCATGGGCCTGTGGAGTTTTGAATTATTTAGTACAAAATAGAAGCATGCCCAGCAAGTGCAAAAAGAATTCCAAAACCAAATCAATTGATAAAATATACTAAAATTACAGTTTGATGACATGTGTCCATTGTGTGTACCCAACGTGTCTGACTGGAAAAAGAAAAAAGAAAAAAGAAAAGGGTACACTTCCTCCAGCGTGAGTGGAGTGTGTCTAACACGTGTCCGGATCATGTTTGACAGTGTCTGTGTCTGAACATAATCGTGATGTGGTGTTTCATTACATCAACCTATAACCATACTTCTTGGTGGAAAGCTATAAGTTTCACTATAACATCTATTGTAAGTGGTAATAATAACTGCACATACTTTATTGGCGGAAAGCTACAAGTTTCACTATGACATCTATTGTAAATGGTAATAATAACTGCATATACTGCAAGAACATGTAACAAAATGTAAATTTTGATTCCATAGGCAATAGCTTGTCTTCTTGACCTTTCAACCACTGAGGCATGCACCTTGTTCGTTGGAGAAAATTAAGCTTGACAAACCAGCATTCAAGGCCTCATTTATCACATGTTAATGCAAAATCTCCAAGAGCAATGCATTTATTTTCACCATCTAACCACAATCCAGTTCCATTTGATGCAAGAAAAAGAATAAAAAAATCAAACCAAACCATATTAAACTAAATTATGTTTTCCCACTCTAGCGGAGTCGGTTACATGAATCTTTTTTCATTATTCTGCTTTGTTAAGGGCTATATGCTCAATTAAATTAACGAAACTAAAGTTTGTTAAAAAGTAAATCAGGCTGAACCAGGTTGCGTCATCTCCTAAGCAAGCAGGAGAGAAGAACATAGCAATGCCCTTCCCAGCATATTACTAGGATCTACAATCTAAGAACATTGGACATCAAATACTGAAAGAAGAAGAAAGCAATCTGATATTTCAAAGCAAACTGATTTTGGGGAACAGAAACAGATAAAATCTTGTTCCATAATTCAAACACATAGCAGGCACTGCCAATTTACTCTGACACAGTAACGAATAGGGTATTGCATGCACACAGAATTCAAAGCACAAAATTCATAACCCTCACATGGGTATTCTAAAATTCAAGCAAACACCAAATTTTATAATTCAGAAACATGAGAAGCCAAACCCAAAGAACTTCATGGTGGGTCAAATTAAGAACAACAAAAATGAAAGAATGTGCAAAGCTAGTTGTGGTTTTACCTCTTAGAGTTCAGCAGCTGTGAGAGAGAGAGAGAGAGAGAGAGAGAGAGAGAGAGAGATGAGTGGTAAAAGTTGCAGAGATTGAATCGCATGTAAGAGTGTTGTTGGGTAGTGAGTAGTGACATCAATCAGCCAATGTTATCCACAAATATTATCAGAAATCAGAATGGAGTGTGGATATTTAATTGGTTGATGAGGGTCTTTGAGCAAGTTATATTTAATTGGTTGATGAGGGTCTTTGAGCAAGTTATATTCCAGGGAGCATACTCTGCCACGTTTTTATGCACTGCACTATAAAGTTTTTTTTTTTTTTTTTTTTTTCTGTTTTTTTTTTTTTAAGTCACCTCAAATCTTAAGGTTCATTATTTTAAATTCAAGAAAAAAATGTTTTAAAAATATGATTTAAAAAAAAAATTACAAAAATTTAAATAAAATCATGCTTTTAAAACAAGTGCGGCTATTTGGCCAAACATCTTTTCTTTGGACCCAGCACTTCTATACACCTGATACATCAAAATTGTTCATCATTTTTTGTTTGGGTAAATAATTCATTTACACTTTATTTCATGAATTTCAAAATTGAATGGGTGTATTTGTTTGGACAGATTAGATAAAGGAGGATTAGAATCCATCGGACTATTAATCGTGGGATATATTGTCCCCAAAATATTTAGTTGGATTAGATTTTTATCCTATGTTTATTTAGTCATAAGATTAGATGTCAGGAAATGATTATTTAGTTGGATAGGATATGATTCTTATGTTTGTTTGGGATATTATGGAGAAGGATAAATGTTCAAATGACTATTTTATCATTTTCAATTATTTACTAAGTAATAGCAATATTAAACATATCTTTAATATTTTAATTATTTTTAACTAGTTGAAATAAAAATTTATTTTATTTTATTTTTTGCATAATTAAATAAATTTATTTTTAAAAAAATTAAATAAATTAAATATCAATAAAAATATATGTTATTTTTTAATTGAAATTTTAAATAAATTTATTTTAAAAATAATAATAATAATTAAATAATGAAATTAAATAAAAAAATCTATTAAACTTTAAATAATGAAATTAAATAAAATATAAACAAAATTTTAAAATAAAACATCAATAAAATATCTAAAAAAAATTATTTTAAAAAATTAAATAAATAAAACATCAATAAAAATTAAATAAAATTATTTTATTTTTAATTTGAGACATTTATATTTTATTGAATTTTACTAAATATAATACATAATTAAATAGTAGAAGGTCAAAATGGTCTTTTCATCACCTAATCCCATATCTCTCTTATCTGTCCCACCCCCCATGGGACACAATAGTCCAATGGATTTGGGACTATTAGTCCGGTGCAAAAATTTGGAACCAAACAATGGACTATCAGTTCGGATGGACTAATAGTCTAATCCCATGGAATAATCCCTCAAAACAAACATACTCAATAGGTAATCACTTTAAAGTATTATCTCGTTACAATTAACATCTTCTGTTAGGATTTTATTAATGATTTGCACAAAATCAGGTCCTATGTGAAGCATATGACACATTCATTGAATTTTTATGACAATAATATTCTTACCTGATAATCTATTTGCCCTTTACTATTAAGATAAGAAAGACAAAATCTAAATAAGATTATCATATAAGAATATTATTATCCTTAAAAATTATTAAGTGTATCATGTGTTTTATACATGATATAATTCTATTCAAATCCCTAAGAAAATCCTAATGAAAGATGTCTACTTTATTGTTAAGTTTTAAGTTTACGAGGCAAAATGCAAAAGAGTCATAATTGAAAGCAGTTTAATGTAATTTATTTTATTTTATTTTATTTATTTGTTCCTTTGAGCATCATATATAGTTAGTCCTAACTCTACTTGCAACTCTTTTCCTTCAACAATCCTCTTACCTCCAGCCCTTCTTTCTCACTAGTGACTCCTTTCCTTTCCTCAGACCCACAATTTCCTAGTCTCATCTTTCCCCATCAATGACTCCCATCTCCAACTTCAACCACCACTACAATACCTCTGACAACCCCTTTTCACTATTAGTAGCCTCCCTTTAGTCCCTCTGTTGCCTTTTCCAGGGCCATTCATTCCTTATCCGTCACCCCTAGTCATATCTTTACCCATTTGCGATCTATCTCACTTCCTCTCTTTCTATCTTTCGAATGCGATCGTGAGCTAAGGCTACCAGGGTGCTATGAAGGGGTAAGAGAGGGTTACAAGGGTATAAAGGGCATATGAAAGGCCTACAAGAGATGATGCGAAGTGATGGAGAAGGTTGCAAGGTTACGAGAGGCACTGCATGAAGGTAGATAGGGGTTGAACGGAGACAATAAGAAGCGGAGTAGGGTTGCAAGGAGATGTGGATAGTGGGGATAAGGTGGAGAGGGTGTTGGGGATGGCTATTGGAGGTGGAAAGGGATTAAGAGTAGTGGTTAGAGATAGTGGTAAAGGGTGGTGGCTAGTGTCATAGACTGGCAAATTTTGAAGTTGTCCCTCACTAAGAAAGACCTGGGCGATTTTGGAGATTGCTGGAAGATTCTAGAACTCCCTAGAGTCTTGTAGAGTATTGTACATAAGTCTAGAAGCTTGTACATAACACATGTATATTCTAGAATAGTCTATTAAGATGTAGTAGGAGGAAGTGTTTAGAACACTCTCCATACTTGTAATTCTAGAATGTTCATTGTAGCCTATAAAAATGGGAGGGCCTCATTTGCCCAAATCACCAAGTATAATCCAAAGCATTTAAGCAATACAAGCAAAGCATTCTCCAAGAGCTCTCTCTAAGTTTCTCTAAGTCTCTCTTGTGTGTGCAAACTTCTCCTAGCTCTCTTCCAAAAAAGGCTTACCTAGGTGCAAGCAAGGTGGGCATAAGCATCTAAGGCCGCACGGTTGGCTTGGAAAAACCAGGGCCGTGACAGTTGCTATTAGAGCCAAGGTTACGAAGGCGTCGTAACTAAGGAAGGAAGGGCCCTATGTCGGAAAGGATTCTCACCGAAGAGAACCGCAAAAGGGAGACTGCTGCAAACTTAGGCAAGAAGGCCAAAGACAAGTCATGTGACATCGTGAGTGCCATGGAGACCCGAGTGGTCAAGGTTGAAGTGGCTATGGCCGATGTCAAGGAGCGGTTGGATCGATTGGAACAAGGGATAGAACAACTCGATGGCAAGGTGGAATGCCAAGTCAAGGAATTGCTTGAGTCCGTGCGGGACACCATCCGGACCAACCATGAAAGCCACAAGCAAGAAAGCTATGACTTTGAGGAAAAGATCTTGAAAGCTATCTCCTAACTCCAAGATCAAGTCCAAGAGCTGAAAGAAGGCTTGGAGGAGACAAGGGCGGACTGGGCCATGTGCAAGCGAGCTGTGGCTAATGGTGGCGTTACCACTAATACGGGATTCACTCCAAGGCTTGAGGCACCAAAGCCTAAGGAGTTTGATGGCAAAAGGGATACTAAGGAGCTGGACGATTACATTTAGCACTTAGAGAGGTATTTCAAAGCCTTGAACTTAAATGATGAAATGGCTAAGGTACGCATTGCTTCCCTCTACCACACTAAGTTAGCTGGGATTTGGTGGCGTCATAAGTATTCTGAAATTGAAAAAGGCACTTGCACTATCTCTTCATGGGAAGAATTTAAGAACGAGATAATGAGACAGTTCTATCCCAAAAATGTGGCACATGAAGCACGACTGAAAATGAGGGAGTTGAAGCACACCCGCTCTATCCGAGACTACGCCCAAGAATTCTCCGGGTTAATGCTTTAAATTCCTAATATGAGCGATGATGACTTACTTTTCAACTTCACAGCTGGCCTTAAACAATGGGCACAATTGGAGCTACAACGAAGAGGAGTTAAAGACATTTCCATTACACTCACCGTGGCTGAGACATTGGTGGAGTACATAAAGCTGGAATCTTCTAACTCAAAGTCCACCAAGGATGGTCAAGGCAAGGGTGGGGGAGCAAAGTGGGCCAAGGAGTCTAAGGAATATAAAGCTCCAAGGAACAAAGAAGTTGGGGGCAAGCCACCATCGGGCAAGGATTGGAAGAAGGATGCCAAGAAAGACATCAAGCCCAAGGATAACTGCTTCATTTGCGATGGGCCACATTGAGCACGAGATTGTCCACAAAGGAAGAACCTTAATGCAATGCTTGAGAAGCAAGAGATAGAAGAACAAGCACACATGGGGTGCCCACAACTGCTTAATGCTCTCAAAGCCAACCCGGTGCCAGCAAACAACAAAGACCGATCCTTGATGTATGTGGATGCCAAGATTAACGAGAAGACGACCCAAGTCATGGTAGACACGGGGGTATCACACAACTTCATCAAGGATGAAGAAGCCAAGCGGTTAGGCCTCAAAGTCGACAAGGGTCAAAGATGGCTCAAGATAGTAAATGCGGAAGCCAAGCCATTTAATGGCGTAGTTTGAGGGGTAGAGCACTTGGGCACTTGGCATGGAAAGGCAGACTTCTCTATAGCCCAGATGGATGACTTCAACATTGTGCTAGGTGTGGAGTTTTTGCAACAATTCAATGTAGTGCCACTACTGCGCTACAACTCCACGTGCATTCTTGAGGGTGGACCATGCATGGTCTCCACAGTTGCCAAGGCGAGTTCAGATAAGAAGGTACTCTCTGCAATGCAAGTCAAGAAGGGCTTCAAGAAGGGAGAGACTACCTATCTAGCCATCCTCCAAGGCGAAGGGGGAGAGAAGGAAGACACTTCAACAAGGCCACCAAAAGAGATTTCCAAAGTGCTAGTAGAATACAAGGATATCATGCCACCCGAGTTACCTAAAAGACTTCCACCTAGGAGGGAGGTGGACCACAATATTAAGATGGAGCCAGGCGCCAAGCCACCAGCAATGGCACCATACCGAATGTCCCCACCGGAGTTGGAGGAACTGAGGAGGCAATTGAAAGACTTACTGGATACGGGCTTCATCCAACCATCAAAGGCACCATATGGAGCACCGGTGTTGTTTCAGAAGAAGCACGATGGATCATTGCGGCTATGCATCGACTACTGGGCTCTTAACAAGGTAACAATCAAAAACAAATATCCTATTGCTTTGATTGCTGATTTATTTGATCAATTAGGGCATACGAAGTTCTTTTCTAAGCTTGACCTAAGGACGGGGTACTATCAAGTGCGGATTGGGGAAGGTGATGAGCCAAAAACTGCTTGTGTGACTCGCTATGGCTCATATGAATTCTTAGTAATGCCCTTTGGCCTCACCAACGTACCCGCCACATTTTGTACATTAATGAACAATATTTTTCACCCCTACTTGGACCGGTTCGTAGTGGTCTATTTAGATGACATAGTCATCTATAGCACTACTCTTGAGGAACATGTTGAACACCTACGGACCGTCTTCAAGATGCTAAGGGAGAATGAGCTATATGTCAAGAAAGAAAAGTGCTCATTTGCCAAAGAAGAAGTCTCATTCCTCAGCCACAAGATCAAGGAAGGCAAGCTTAGTATGGAAGAAGACAAGGTGAGGGCAATCAAAGAATGGGAACCACCCACCAAAGTAACGGAGCTGCGATCTTTTCTTGGGTTTGTCAACTACTACCGGCGGTTTATCAAGGGCTACTCGGCGATAACATCCCCTCTCATTGACATGCTCAAGAAGGGCCAGGCGTGAGAATGGACGGGGAAATATCAAGACGCTTTCGATAAGCTAAAGGAGGCAATAACGAAAGAACCGGTCTTGGCTCTACCAGATTGTGCCAAATCATATGAGGTACACACTGATGCATCAAACTTTGCCATTGGAGGTGTTTTGATACAGAATGGATATCCTATTGCCTACGAAAGTCGGAAGCTCAATGACACGAAACGGCGCTATACGGTCCAAGAAAAGGAAATGACGGCCATCATACATTGCCTACGGACTTGGCGACACTACTTACTTGGATCTAAGTTTGTGGTGAAGACTGACAATGTGGCCACAAGCTATTTCCAAACTCAAAAGAAGCTAAGTCCAAAGCAAGCACATGGCAAGATTTCTTAGCCGAATTTGACTATGTCATGGAGTATAAGCCCGGCAAGGCCAACCTTGTAGCGGATGCGTTGAGCAGGAAAGCTGAGCTAGCTGCCATTGTAAAGCTGAAAGGGGAGTTGCTAACTCTAATCAAGGAAGGCATGGAGCATGACCCTTTGGCCAAGAGCTTGGTAGCAATGGCTAAAGAAGGCAAGATGAAGTGGTTTTGGGAAGAAAATGGCATCCTTTACATAAAGGGGCCGCGCGTTTATGTTCCAAAGTGGGGAAACCTACGGAGGAACCTTATCAAGGAATGCCATGACACCCAATGGGCTGGCCACCTAGGGCAGAGACGTACTCAAGCGTTGTTGGAGTCAAGCTACTATTGGCCACAAATGCAGGACGCAGTGGAACAATATGTGAAGATTTGTCTTGTGTGCCAACAAGACAAGATGGATGTGACAACCCTCACCTCTGATTAGTGCTAATCTCTGATTGAGCATGATAAGTAATTGAATAGACTGAAATTCTGAACTGAATGCATGAGTATGTTGTTTAATTGCATTTCTGTCTGTTAGTCATTAAATGATCTGTTCATGTTTTATTTTTGAACTGCGAATTGAAAGCCTTATCGGCGACCGATTCAAAAATTGATTGGTATTTTATGTTAATTAGAATTTATGTGATTTTATGGTAGATTTAATTGAAATTTGATTTGGAACGATTAAATTAGATTAAATAATATTAAATTACAATAGTTTGAGTTATTACGAATTTGCCATTGAGTGGATTATGTTAGGCCACCACTTCTCTCACCCTTTACATTGTTTAGCATCATTTCCTCATTTATCTTCTTGAGCAAACCGAGTAAGAGAGGGAAATTGAGAGAAATTGAGTTCAACAAGAAATTTAGCTTAGAGACTTAGAAGACTTGAAGAGCATTTGCATTTTTTGAGCTTCCATACCTTGATATTCAAGACTTAAGGTAGAGATTTCATCCTCTCATTTGTACATTTGGGTTGTTCTTGCATGGTTCATGGGATTATTGGAGGTTAGAGTCAAATTATGGTTTACAAGTGTTGAATTGAGAATTAATTCATGCATGCATGTACATGTTCTTGGAATTTGAGGTTGTTTTCATAAAATCCTCACATGCATGTCCATTTTCTAGTCGTAGTTCATGAATTCACCATGTTTTTGGAAGGTTTGACTCATTTGATCATGTGTTAGAAGTTTGAATTCAATTGAATACATGCATGTTAAATGTACATCTTGTTCTTGAAGTTTATTTGAAATTTGTGTTTAATTAACTTACCTTTGGGCTTTGATTTTTCAAATTGATCTTCAAAACAAGTTATATTATGGGTTTTCAAGTGTTTTCCAGAAAATGGGCCCAAAAGGTTGAGTTTTGATGTGTTGAATGCTTGGTTTGAGCTTGGGAGGCAAATCTGGAAATTCCAGATTTTGGCTTCCACGCTCGAGCGACCGTCTTTTGTTCAGAGCTCCGCTCGAGCGAAGGAATGCTCGCTCAAGCGTAGATTGCAAGCTCTCAGATTTTTGGTGTATGCAGACGCACGCTCAAGCGATGAGACCTATGCTCGTGTAAAGGATGTGTCTCACGCTCGAGCGAGCATCGAGCGAGCGTCGAGCGGGGATTTTCAACATCCAGCACTTTTTGCATTTTTACAGACCGCTCGAGCGAGGAAGTCCACGCTCGAGCGACCCCACTGTTTTGACAAGCTCGCTTGAGCGAAGAAAGCCACGCTCGAGCGAGACCCCTATTTTCTGAAAATTTTGAAAAGTGTTTTAAAGTGCATCTTTGCATCCTCATTCCATCTTAGGCATTCCTAGGCCTAGTTTAAGGCATCTTAATGAGGATAATGTTATAGAACCACACCAAGTCAAGATAGGGGCTAAGATATTAATCCTAAGTGTGTAACTTAGTGTGTGTTCGTTCTGCAACTGTGTAGGGTTGGCATCCGATGACGCTCATTAGCTTGCTTATAGCCCAGTGCTCTGTGAGTAATAATGTTGTAAAGATATGTTCAATTATGAATATTTTCTGAAGGATTAACTGTTCTGCTTACTAAAACGTCACTGTTTAATGAATGAATGTTTGTCCTATTTGTAAACTGTATTCGTGGCATCCACACCAATTTACTGTTATTGTTACTGCTACTGTCACAGAGATCTCTGTCGGTTCCCATGTTTGGAACCACTACTGTTACTGTTACGACGGCCATCAACTGACTATTCGGTTTGTTAAGACCTACTGTACTGTTTTGCTATGGGATGTACCACATATGACTGCTATGGTTTCTAAGTGACTGATATGACTGTTTAATTACTGAAAAGACATTCATTCTTAACCTCTTTACATTACTGTTATTCACTAGGCTTTAGCTCACTGTTTATATACATATATGTAGGTGTCCAAGCACCGGACCGGAGCTAGGAGCGTTGGGTTAGCTCCCGTTTTGTCAAAGCCAACCATTGTGCCTCACCTCGAGGTTCCGAGTGTGTCAAAGCCAAGGCTGTTTTGGGGTGTTTTAGATTTCCCATTTTTGTCTCTGTTCTGTAATAAATGTTAAGACTTGACTGTACAGTTAGTTAGGGACTTGGTCCCTGACGTGGATGTTTGTGTTTATGTCGCATGTACATATGTTTTGGTTATCTATGTGGCATGTTTATAAAAAGGTCTTTTTACATTCAGATTGTCACAGTTCATTGGACATCTTTTATTTACTGTTTTGGCTTCTGCCAGCCCCTTATTCTGTATTACTGTCATTACAGTTAAGCAGGCCTTTGGTAATCATGGATTACTGGCCGGTTACGATGCTAAACCCATAGAGGCGAGTTTGGGTCGTGACAGTGGAGAATCAAAGCCCAGCAGGATTGTTAGAACCGCTCCCCATACCTAGCAAACCTTGGGAAAGCATTAGCATGAACTTCATAGTGGCACTACCCAAGTCTGAATGGTGCAAGAGTATTCAAGTGGTGGTAGACCGCTTTTCCAAGTATGCTACGTTCATAGCTGCACCAAGTGAGTGTTCAGCCGAGGAGACGGCCAAGCTATTCTTCAAGCATATGGTGAAGTACTGGGGCTTGCCATAGTCCATCATTAGTGACCGAGACTCAAGATTCACAGGTAAGTTTTGGACGGAGTTGTTCAAACTAATGGGATCGACACTCCATTTCTCTACTAGCTTCCGCCCTCAAACGGATGGACAAACCGAAAGGGTGAATGTGTTATTGGAGCTATACTTGAGGCATTTTGTAAATGCCAACCAGCATGATTGGGCCAAGCTACTGGATATAGCCCAATTCTGCTACAACTTACAACGGAGTGAGGCGACTAATCGGAGTCCATTCGAGCTAGCCACGGGGCAACAACCACTCACTCCACACTCTTTGGTGACCAACTCGATAAAGAGTCCATCGGCTTACAAGGTTCCTAAGACGTAGAATGAACAAGTAGATGTGGCACGATCCTACCTTGACAAGGCAACCAAAAAGATGAAGAAGTGAGCGGATGAGAAGAGGCGTCACCGAGAGTTTAATATTGGTGACTTGGTGATGGTAAAGATCTTGTCTAGACAAAACAAGTTCACCCGGGACTTACACAAGGGGCTTGTATGCCGCTACGATGGGCCATATCCAGTTATCAAGAAGGTGGATAAGGTTGCTTACAAACTTGACTTACCCCCACATCTCAAACTTCACCCAGTCTTCCATGTGAGCTGCTTAAAGCCCTACTATGGAGATGAGGAAGACCCACACAGAGGCAAGTCAAAAAGAGCACCATTAGGCATTACTGCAACTTATGACAAGGAGGTACAGTCCATTTTGGCAGACCGGATAGTCCGAAGACAAAGCTTTGCCCCACGTCGTGAATATTTGGTGAAATGGAAGGGCTTGCCTGATTGTGAAGCGAGTTGGGAATCGGAGGCATTGTGGTAATTCGAAGAAAAGATACAACGGTTCTATGAAGAAGACACGATGAGGACATTGTCGCATTAGGTGGGGGAGAATGTCACAGACTGGCAAATTTTGAAGCTGTCCCTCACTAAGAAAGACCTGGGAGGTTCTGGAGATTGTTGGAAGATTCTAGAACTCCCTAGAGTCTTGTAGAGTATTGTACATAAGTCTAGAAGCTTGTACATAACACTTGTATATTCTAGAATAGTCTATTAAGATGTAGTAGGAGGAAGTGCCTAGAACACTCTCCATACTTGTAGTTCTAGAATGTTCGTTGTAGCCTATAAAAATGGGAGAGCCTCATTTGCCCAAACCACCAAGTATAATCCAAAGCATTCAAGCAATACAAACAAAACATTCTCCAAGAGCTCTCTCTAAGTCTTTCTTGTGTGTGCAAATTTCTCCTAGCTCTCTTCCAAAGAAGGCTTACTTAGGTGCAAGCAAGGCGGGCATAAGCATCTAAGGCCGCAAGGTTGGCTTGGAAAAACCAAGGCCGTGACACTAGGATAGGGAGAAATTAAGGTTAGGATTTGGATGTTAAGAATAAGAGTAAGAAATTTTATGATAGAATGTATTGTAATAAAATAAAATTAAAAAAATTAAATTACATTCACCTCATAAAATTTAGTAAAAAAGACAATAAGTTATATAAATTTGACATAATTGTATTGGGCTCCTTTAAAATTTTAATTCACACAATATTTAGTCCATTTTTCAATATTAAATTCATTAGTCATATGAATAGAAAAATTATATTTTCATATTTCTTACACAAAAATATATATTTTACTTCGTTTATTTTTGTGTCGCCGCACCATTTGCATTATTATTTTATTTTTTTAATCCCACTAAAGGAAGTGTCAGTATAACTATATCAAAATTATTAAATTTATTGTAATTTTTTTTAAATCTTAAGAAAGATTAGTATAATTTATCTTATAAAAATTATGAAGAGGTGAGGGGTTCAATAAAAAAAATGTAGATATATTAGTATTTAGTAGCACCATTTTGAAACATGAATACAATAAAGTTGTGTTTTTAAAGCATCTCAACAAAATTAAAAATCGTGTTTTGAAATTATGAATTTATAAAATAGAGTGTAAATTTAAGAAATAAATTAAAATTTTTTTGAATTAAGATAATATATTTTAGGGAGAATTTCAAAAAAGTAGAGGGTAAAAAAACATAATTTTAAAATGATGATGGTGTAAGTTTTTATTGCATAAATTTATGTATAAACCATTTGTACACTATTATTTTGAAATTATTTTGTCTTCGTATATTTTTTTGAGATATTTATTAATAAATCTCATCTCATAAACAAGAACTCAAATTAATTCTAATTTTTTTTTATTAATCTGTTAAGTCCTATCAGTGAAGAGTTTCTTTTCATGTGGTCCTATTTTTTTTTTATTTTGGTAGTGCTTTGGTGGACAGCTATACCCTTTTATTAATGTGATATGTATGATGTGATACTCTAATGTAACAGGTATTAATGTGACACTCTAACGATGTGATACTCTAAAAAAATTAAAAATTTCTTAGTGCATTTTTCCTAAATGTGACAACATAGCGGGTATGACGTGACATTCCAAAATTTTTATTCCAAAAAAATAAAACTTTTTAGTGTATTTTTTCCAAATGTGACAACGTGACGAGTATGGTGTGACACTTTAAAATAATAAAAACTCCTTAGTGTGTTTTTCTCAAACATGACAATGTGACGGGTATGATGTGATACTTTAAAAAAAATTAAAAACTCTTTAGTGTACTTTTTTCAAATATGACATGTGACGCTCCAACGTAGCTGGTATGATGTGATACTCTAGAAAAATTAAAAACTTTTTAGTGTACTTTTTTAAAATGTGGCACTCTAACGTGGCAAGTATGATGTGATAGTAAAAAATTCTTTAATGTATTTTTTCTAAATGTAATACTCCAATATGACGGATAAATGAGTTATTACACATTCAAAAAGAATAAATAGATAATAAGAAAAAAAAATATGAAACTATATAAATTATAGGATTAAAATAGGGGAATTGACCAGTAAATCCCACTTTGTGGACTTGTAATCCATGAGATCCTAAATGTTTTCTTGGTGACTGAATGGTCTCTTAATTTGTTTGTTGACTATTTTGCCACTACTAGTATTATTGGTTGATTGGCGTGGGTTGTATAGGGAAGGTGAATGAGTGTTTGTGTGTCACGTTGATCGAAAAAGCGCACTAATACCTTTTTTAATTTAGTAGGTTTGTAACACGCGTAGAAATGAAACGTGGTAACGTCATAGTGTTATTTCGTACGTGACGTGAACACGCAAAATAATCTCACACACACAGGGTAACAAACAACCTAACCCAGACGACATTCACACACCATACACACATACGCTTGGCAGACAATGGGACAATCTAACTCACAAACTATTATCTACAACATGTATACACATTGACACCCCATCATTATACTTCACCAACATAAGGATTCAAGAAGGAAAACTTACGATTGTGAGTCAATATCACAGGGTTAGAAATTCGTTACGTCAGCCCACTGTCGGCACACCGTCAGCCCACTGTCGGCACACCATCAGCCCCAATCGTCGCACACCGTAAACCCTAAAATGTCGTCTCTAGCCACCAAACCCCAAACTCCAACGCCCACCTACCAACAACACAATCGTAATCGTCACCTACGTCACCCAAATCAAAAACACCAAATCTCATAGATTCACACAGTATTTCAAAACAGGATCAAACCAACGGCAAAAGCAAGATTACTGGGATTTGACGACAGACATGTTCCGAAAATTGAGTGAAATCATGAGTTCGCATTTCTACAATTCAAGTTCATACAATCTTTTGTTTCTAAATCTGGGAATTGCAAGGCTACAAGCTAAAGCACCAATAATCAAAATCAAGCTCGCCAATTGAATCACAGACCATAAACTGAACTTTATCATCTTGTACTCTTCAGGCAAATCTTCATCCAAAGACGGACCATCCTCGTCGATTTCACTGCTTGTACCCAAAAACCCAGATTTCATCATCCTCTAAGATCTCTAATCTTGCTTCGACGGGTCCATCAGTCTCAACTTCGTCTTTGCATTTAACAACCCGACCATTCGGTGTACCGCTTCGGCAAAGTCAATCTACCGGAATCCCTTCTAACATCGTTTACGTTGATTTTGTTTGCTTGGCCAATCTATCTGCTGTGACAGTCCGCCATTGTTGCTTCTAGCGTGAACATTGTCAAGTTGGTGTACCACGTCGGCAAAGTCGATCTGCCGGATTCCTTCTAAACATTGTTCACGTCGATTTTATTTGTTCGCCTGTTTCCCTCCTAACATTGTTCACGTTGATCTACCATTTTTATTTCGTTTGCTTCATCAGTCCATCTTCTGTGACATTGTTTACGTTTGCTTGGTCAATCCAAACATTGATCTGCACATTCCAAAACCAAAGAACTTCTTGCAAATAAACTAAAGAGGGCATAATCGTCCCACCAATACGAAGCTACATTTGAAACGGGACTTCTTGGTTACAATTTACCATTACAAAGGACTTGCCAATCAAACATTTGGACTGTGGATATGGTTTTAAAAATCGGATCGAACCGGCCGATTCAACTGGTTGAACCGCCGACCAGTCGAGGTTCCGGTCCGGGTACACCCACTGAACCGGTCATAGTGGAAAACCGGTCTATTTTGAGAAAACTGGAAAAAACCAGCGGTTGAACCGCCGAACCGGTTGCTGTTCACTGGGTTGATAAAACGAATTTTTTGTATTTTTTTTTAATTCTTTCTTTCTTTCTTATTTTATGTATATATTTATATATTCTATTATATATGTTATATATATAATAAAAATTTAATTGGAAATTCTCTTTTAAGGGTCTCCTCTTGTAAGAAATCCCATTGAAAACTTGAAATTATTGTGAAAGCCTCTATCTATTTATAAGAAAAAAATTCTTCCAAAAAAACTCAAGAAATCTACGTGGGATTCAATCAAATTTATTGGAGGGAAACTTAAAATTTTGATATCCCTCCAAAATTTTTGTTTTTCTTTCAATCAAATTATTTGAATTAAAATCATATGGAGGGAATATTGAATATTTGATTTCTTCTTCCAAAATTAAAATTAATAATATTTTTAAATATATTTTTATATTTTTTAATAAAAAAAGTATTAAGAGAAATATTTAAGATTATTAAAATTTTTAATTTATAATTTTATTACTTATATTTTTATTTAAATATAATTTTAATATATTTATGACGTCACGGTTCGATTCCGGTTCAACCCCATGGTTGAACCGGTAACCCGTCCACCCGATCATTTTTCCGGTTCACTCACCGGTCTGATTTTTAAAACATTGACCGTGGGGCCAACTGGTGCAACATTTTTCAAATTAGGACTTTTCAATAATTTTTTTATTAAAATATAAGACTTATTGATCAATCTTTTTATATATATTTTTTTTGGTTGAAATTCTTTCTATGTTTTAAGATGATATAAATTTAATTTTAAAAGGAAAAATCAACCTCCCAATTTTTAGCTTTGCGAAGTCAGCATAACCATGAATCTTGGCAGCCACTTTCGCCGCACAAGCCACATAGGAAAATTCCAAACAAAAAATTCATATGGAATCGAGCCGTTCTTTCCTCTTATCTCCTTTTAAGTACGTTCCCATTGAGATTAAAATTATAAATCAAGAAAAATAGGTGGTAGCTCGAAATGGGTAAGGGTCGAATGGCCCGAAATTTGAAAACCACGTCGTTTTGTGATTTTCTTCTTCTTCCTCGTTGAACTTCGTTGAACACAGGAGAACAGAGGGGAAGAGGAGGAGAGAGGGAGAAAGAGAGAGGAGAGGAGAGAAGAGCTCGTTGCCTCCGCCGCCTCCACCCGCCGTCCTCGTCGCAGCTCGCAGCTCGTTCGTCGCCTCCGCTCGTCGTCGCAGCTCGTAGCTCGTCGCCTCTGCCCGATCGTGCCTCTGCCCCCCGCCTCCGCCTCCAGCCCTAATAATTGGGCCCCCTCCAGTCCTTCTCCTCCTTCCTCATCCTTTCTTCCTCCTCTTCCTCTGATTTTCTACTTCTTCTGAAAAAAAAAAAAAAAATGACACCAAAGGGAGGGGATGAACAGAGCTCTGTGTGTGTGTGTGAGTTTTCCAGAGGGAGGGAATGAACAGAGGGAGGGTGGGTGTTCAAAGAAAAGGGGTGGGTGTACAAAGCAATTCGGGCCTTTCGATCCACGCCATTTCGAGCTACGAAATGGGATTGATAAATTGACATATTGGTAGATTGTCAAATAATTAATAATAATTTAGATAGTTTGGGAATAGGTTGACAGATTGAATAATATTGTTAATTAATTATTAAGTATTTAACACTAATTTATATAATATTTTTTTATATATATGACACAATCTAATTTTTCACATATATAACTATTAATTTATAATAAATTTTACATCTTAAATCTCTCATATTCATTTCTACTTTGATATTACACTGGAGGTTAACAAATAAATATGTATTAACTATAGCGAAGCGAAACGGTTTCGAAAGCGGATTATAAATTTTTCTTCTTGTGATATTTTTGTCATATTCATAACCAATTATCAAGTATTTGCATAATGCATAATACTAATTTGCATAATATTTTTCATATATATGACAGAAACTAATTTTACAAAATATTTTTCATATATATAACTACTAATTTATAACAAATTTCACATCTTAAATTTTTTACACTCATTTTTATTTTGATATTTCACTAGAGGTTAAAAAATATATATGTATTAACTATAGCGAAGCGAAGCGGTATGAAAAGTATATTATAAATTTTAGTTTAATTTACAGTTAGCGGATAAAGCAGTACGAATTTGTGCAAATCGGTAGAGTTTTAACGGATTGAGCGGTATTTTCCATTTTAAAAAAATGGGGACTTACGTATAGGTCATAATCGATAGATTTATTATCTAATAGGTCCTATGAGAACTAATGACGTTTTTCATTAAACATTATTAAAAAAAGTCATTAATTGTTAATTTTCAACGACTATTTAAAAAAAATTTCAAAAAAAATGTCACTACTTATAAATTTTAGTGACATTTAAAAAAAAATAGTCACGAAAAAAGTTACTAATTTTTAATTTTCAACGACAGCTTGAAAAATTTATCACAGAAAAACGTCACTAATTGTAAGTTTTAGTAACAATTTGTAAAAACTGTGACAAAAAAAAAAAAGTTAATGATTGTCAATTTTTAGCAACATTCAACAAATCGCTACAAAAAATTATTTTTAATAACGTTTTTACTAGGACTTATTTTCAATAGGACTTGATGGGAATTAAGTCAAACTATTAAGACTTATTGGTAGTTTACCCTAAAAAAATGGTAAATTATAAATACACCCCCTAAGGTTTGCTGAAAATACGAATTGTCCCTTGTAATATGAAAAATTACAAATAACTGTTCACCTATATAATAATAAGATTATCTGAATTATTAATTAAAATAAAATTTTAACATTATTAAAAACTGTTAATTAACTTAATGATTTATTATAACGGGACTTATTTGTTATGGAATTAGAAACCTTATGGGGCATAATATAATTTCTAGAATCACAGGGGTAATTTTTAATTTAAGTAAATCTCAAGGGGTGTGTTTGTAATTTACTAAAAAAGAGATTAATCACATACAAACAAAAAATTATACAGAATTTTCATAAATAATGATATGATTTAATGATGACTTTTCACTTTAAAATAAAGAGTAATGCTATACAAATATAAAATTCATACATAATTTTTTTAGAGTGCTGCTATTAGTACCCTATAAGTTATTTTGGATCCCTCAATTTTTAACTTATTTTTATTACAATAATAACTTCAAATAAAATTATTAAAAAAGACGTTATTAATTTTGAGACACCATATCTCACAATTAAACCTATACACCAACTGCATCATGAATTAGGGTTTATGAGAGCACCTACCTCCATCACCACCCATCCATTTTCTCCAAATCCTACTTTCAAAACCTACATACCCTCAAAACCTTGAAAATCATTTGGCGGTAATATTTTGGCGGTAACAATGATAACCCTTTGGCGGAATACAGGCATGAACATTATTTATTTATTCAGAATGGTGTTCCTGAACAAATAAGTAATGTTCGGGAATACATGTCCAAATATGAAAATTTCTTAACATATTGAACGGTTAAAATTGTTAACGCTTGCAGAAGTTTTCATTTTTTCAAGTTAGGGAATATAGGCTCGAACATTACTTATTTGTTCGGGAAGGCATTCCCAAACAAATAAGTAATGTTTGAGAATGCAGGTCCGAACATGAAAATTTCTTAACACATTGAACGGTCAAAAGTGTTAACGCTTGCAGAAGTTTTCATTTTTTTAAGTTCAGGAACACAGGCTCGAACATCACTTATTTGTTCGGGAAGGCATTCCCGAATAAGTAAGTAATGTTCGGGAATGCAGGTCCAAACATGAAAATTTCTTAACATATTGAATGGTCAAAATTTTTAACACTTGCAGAAGTTATTGGAAGTAGCCTAAATCCATTATCAAGTTCAAAAGTTATTTCTTCATCGCATAGCTTTGATAATATTGCTACGTAATTCTCTGCTAAACTCACAATTTTATAATATCTACCAACAAAACCAACTAAATCAATTATTATAATTTTTTTTGCTGCAAGAAAATAAATTATTACGAGAAAACTAAGAAATTATGTATATATATATATATATATAGAGAGAGAGAGAGAGAGAGAGAGAGAGAGAGAGAGAGAGAGAGCATACCAACTGTGACAATGATAGATGAGGCAGTACAGACAGTAATCACACTGACTCTTCTTCTTCTTGGTAGGTTTTGTTAGGGTTTTTTGAAAGAGGATTTTTTTGGGGGGTGTGGGGGTGTGAGGGGTATGCATTCGAGGGGTATGCATTCAATGGGTGAAATGTTTTCACAAGGATAATTTTGGTATTATTTAGGAGAATGAAAGAAATTTTAAGGGTTTCAAAATTTATAAGTGGGGGCCCAAAGAAATGGGGGGTCCAAAATAATTCATGGGGTGCTAATAACACTACTCTTTTTTATTTTTATTATTTTTTATATATATAATGATTTGCATTATTGTGGATTTTTCATTTCAAAACAAAACACTAAAAATGAGTTTATTTATAATAATGGTATTATCATATCATTCTTGTAGAATTTTTTTGTATGAATAGTATATTTCTAAAACAAAGCACCTGTAAAAGGGTAAAACTTTTTAGCACTAAAAACTTTAGCACTAAAGCCCTGAAATTTCCAGTTTTGGTTTTTTTTTTTTTTTTTTTTTTTTTTTTTTTTTTGCCTTGACTGTTTTTCTTTTTTTCCATTTTAGGCAATTTCGGGGCATTAGTGCCCCTATATTCGGGGCACCAATCATGTTTGCCTATAAAAATGACTTATATTTATAACAATATGTTTGCCATATGCTTCTTGTAATTTTTTTTTTTTTTGGTATGAATTTTATATATAAATAGAATTTTTCTTAATATATATGTATATATATTATATTTGTATGGATGAAAATGGTAATGAAGAATAATACTATATGCAATAATTAGTGTACTAACTATTGTACCAATTGATGATGTGACATAATTTAAGAGGTTTTTCTCATTTTTGTTTTGATCACTGCAAATTTTTTTTCTCTCTAAAACTTTCCTATCTCCATATTTTATTTTGATGATATTAGAGGGGGAGAAAATTATCAATTTTAATTTTAAAATGTGAATTTGAATTGCCATACATGTGCTTTAAATTATCAAATATCTTAAGTTGCAAAATTATCAAATAATTTGTTGATTTTTATTTTGTATCAAATCCATACAAATATTGCCATCATTAAAAATGAGGAGATTGCTAATCATGTTGTTTAATTTTGATAATGTCTAAAATATTATTTGAAAATTTTGAATTTTTTAATATACATATTCTATATTATTTGATACAAAATATTATATAGGTTGTATGATATATTTGTTATAAATATTTTTTAAATAGAAATATTTTGAATATATCACTATTCACTTTTTGATAAATTTAAAATTGATTAGTTGTATTATTTTGACAAAATTAATTAATTGATTGGCTGGTCATTATTCACTTTTTGACAAATTTAAAATTGATTAATTGTATTATTTTGACAAAATTGATTGATTAGTTGGCTGGTCACTATTCACTTTTTGACAAATTTAAAATTGAAAAATTGTATTATTTTGACAAAATTGATTAATTGGTTGTATTATTTTGACAAATGTAATATTGATGAATTATTTCATTCTAATATACTCACATGAGATGATTGATTATTTGAGTGTATTTATAATCTCTTAAACAATTACAAAACTTTTAGAAGGGGTATATATATATTTCTTTATCTGATATGTATATATATATATATATATATATGATATTATATTCCGAAGTGTGAATTGAATTTTATATTCAAAATGTTGGTTCAACTTGTTTGCAAAAGTTTGACAAAGAGAAATACTTTACATGTATATAATATTAGAATTATATAAAAGGCAATAGCAGCGGAATTTGCATCATATTAATATAATATTTTGAAATAAGATGAGCCATATATCTTGTTGTGGAAATTTGCGAACACTTTATAAAATATAGTTTGAACTCCTTTTAAAACTATATATTTATGGTGTGTATTTAATATATATATATATATATATAATATGTAATTGCAATGATTGCAGGAGAAGATTTATTCTTGAAGATGTTTGAATTTGCCTGCATAAAGAAAAAGAAAAAGGTGCAAGTTGGCACAATCTTCATATCGCGTTTGACTTCAAAGAACACCATAATGATGGAACATTGTACTGTCTCCATTTGATCCGAAGGAGTGTCTGTCTCTCCAAAGGGTATATTTTTTGGTATAAATAGAAGTGTTTTGTGTGGAGAAAAATTAAGAACTTGAAGAGAAAAAATCTGTGTGCTCCAAAATTTTGAGTGTATTGTATTATGCTCTTTCACTTTCAGATCTAAGTGTAGTCTTTATTTTTACACTTTCATATCTACTCTTTGTGAGAAAATTATTATAAAAGAGGGTTAAAGTATCTCTTATTTTTATTTATTATTTTGTGATAAATTTTTGTAAGGATAAGACATTTATTGTTGACTGAGACTCAATAGATAAAAGTAAGACTTGTGTAAAATTCACAAGTTTGATGAAGTCTTGGTGGTGTATTGATTCATTTTGATAATGAAGAAATTCTCAAGGAAGTTCCTTGGAGAGTGGACGTAGGCTTGGCATGCCGAACTACTATAAATCTCAATATTTGATTTTCTCTTCCTATCTCTCTTACTTTTATATTGATAATTATTGTTTTGTTTTTTTATTCTGAATATTGTTTTTATTATTTTTTTTAATATTGTAAATTATTTTTTAATTACCCAATTTACCCCCTTCTTGGGTTACTTAACTGGGATAACAAATAGAATTGCAGGTTATGCTAGGAGTCTTTGACAAAGAAACAAATAGCTGAAACGAAGGAAATACAAAGCAGATAGAACATAGATTCAGATAAGAAATTTAGAGAGAGAAGCAGAATACATAGCAAAGAGGGGACGGACCTACAAAGCTAGAATGAAGAGGCGATGGTGTAGCATAACAACGGCAAATGGCGAAAACCAGATGATCGACAAATGTCTATGCTGGCATGCGATTGTAAGAGGGAGAGAACTTCCGACTGTGAGAGGATGGCTGTGCAAGGTGAAAATCATGGATAGAGAATAGGGGTTTTACTTAGCAGCAAAAAAAAAAAAAAAACAGAGGGAAAATTGGGAGGGAAGGTAAAAAACTAGGTTCCTGTTTGGTTTGAGTTTAGCTTTTTATTTTTTTATTATTATTATTATTATTATTATTTACTTACCCAGAAAAAGCTTTCTAGTTTTTTTAAATATATTTTAAAATTATTAGAAATTATTCATATCCTTTGTAAAATTATATAAAATTGATAATACTTTTAATTTTTTAAATTTTTCACGAAACTAATTTTTAGTCTTTTAAAAGAAAAAAAGTTTCAGAAAATCAAAGCAATCTCAACTTTTGTCGACGAACAATTTTGTCGTCACTAAATGTTTAATTCTTTGCCGACGCCAACTTGTTGTTGCCAAAAATAAACAAATTAATAGCAACGCTTATCATGTTGCCAAAAATTAACCTTCATTGCTAAAATTTTCAAAATTTAGCGCCAACCAACAATTTTGACGCCTAGTGAATGTTATACATTCTTAGCAACGATAGTAAATTGCGTCGTTAAAGGTCTACTTTTATCGATGAAATTGATCACTATGTCATTAAAAATATACTTTTTGTTATGAAAATTGGCATCGTCGTCAAAAGCGGTTGCCAAAAGTGCAATTTTTTGTAGTGAATTTTGATTGAAATTCGATTGTCCACCCGACAAACTCTCCCTCAATTTAATGAAAAATCTGTCTCTTCCTTCATTTGATATCACTTTGATGACATGATTGAAACACCATTTTCACCAAATTTTTATAAAATTTAAATTTGATGAAACATATAAGTAAACATTCGAAGGTCTTTAATTGATGATGTCATTGAATTCTGTCAGATCGACAAACGTTTGATCAATAGAAAAATTAGATAGCTATAAAAATTGAGTTTTTTATTTTTGTATTTTTTTAATTTTAGTGAATATTTTTAAAATTTTAAATAAATTTTTTTTTAAAACTTTTTTAGATACATCTTATTTAGATATATTTAAAAAAATGAAATATTCGTAAAAAAATATTTTAAAATCAATAAATACACAAGAATATGAAAATGTAATAAATTTTCGTATTTTTTTTATATTTTTGATATTTAATGAATTTTTTTTAAAAAAAATTTCACAAAGATTATATTTTTAAAATATATTTATGTTAGGTATATTTAAAATTAAAAAAAATACTGAAAATATTTTTAAAAATCAATAATTTTTTTTTTTTTAGCTAATACTGATTTTAACATCATAAATTGGTCCGTACGCACCGTCCGTACCTGTTACATGCTTCGTCAAAGTCAAAACAAAAGCCAGAAACAAAAAAAGCTCTGTACGTCAAGAATTTTCCAGTTTCATACAGTTGAATCTCTCTCTCTCTCTCTCTCTCTCTCTCTCTCTCTCTCTGATTTAGGAACTTTGGCGCCAAATCAATCAACACTGCTCAGCAAACCCTTCACCCTCCAACTCGCCATGATCACGCGATTGAGGACTCGGCTCGAGCGGCGGTGGTTGAGGAGTTGGGGAAATTGGAGGTGGTGAAGGATTTTTCGGCCGATTTTAGCTACCAAAGGAGCTCGCTTGGGAAGAAAATGGACAGAGTTGGGGCGTTTGTGGATGGGAAGAAGCAGCCAGGGAAGATTTTCACGGTGATGTCTTTCAGTGAAGGCGAAAATTATGTGGCTGCTGTGACTGGTAATAAGAGCATTAGCTGGAAACGCCATCTCTTGATGCAGGTAAATTCTGTTACCCTCCGTTTGTTTGGGTGGAAAATATTTTCTATCAGAAAACATTTTTCAATGTTTGGTGGCGGTGGTGGGATGAAAGTGCAGGTGGAGGTGGTGGTGTGGCGGCCGCGGTGGTAATGGCGACGGTGATGGTGGCAAGGACAGTGGTGATGGTGGTGTGGTGGTGTAGGTGATAGTGGCCGTGATAGTCTTGTGGTGATATTAGTAGATTTTAGTCTGGTAAATTAAAAGTGAAAAATATTTTTTTTATACAAATAGGCTTGTGTTTTTGTTGACTGCCCAAACAAATGGAGTGGTAGTGTTTGTAATTACTCGTTTTAGTTTGATTATTTTGTTTATTTTTGGCAGACATTCGAAGTACCTATGGGATTGAAAGATTATAATGAGATTGTTTAATGCCAGTAATGTGTGTAGTATGATTATTGTGTTTCCTGTCTTCATATTTCTAAGACCTATGGATTAGCAATGCTTAATGCGGCTTGCTTTTGTTCCATTTGCACTGTCTTTAATTTTTGAGAAATCAGATACGATAACCTTTGATCAGTCCCGGGTAATTTTTTATGTTCTGCTTCTCAAAAGCTAAGAAATATTTCCACATATACTCAGCCGTATATTCGAAATAGAAGGACAAGTCTATTAACAGCATTTTAGTTTCTTTTTTTGTGATTGCTTTTCATTGGAAACCAAACAGAATCAGTGTTGTTAGGTAGATATCATAGCTTTGCAGTTTTTTCAATTTGATGAAAAAAAATTTGCTCTCTCTCTCTCTCTCATAATATATATGTTGCATCATATTGATTGCTTTCCTTCAGAGATCTCAAGTTACATCCTTGTTTGGAGCAGATGTGCTTTGGTCAAAAGGGTATACTGGTGCAAAAGTCAAATGGCCATATTTGACACTGGTGTTCGCGCAAAACACCCACATTTTCGTAATATCAAGGTATCCGTTATGGGGGAATATATCCGATTCTTATGTGCTTGTGTATTTTTTTATGGGTGTTTCATTATTCCTATGCTAGTTGTGTATCAAATTTAACACTTGCCTGAATAAAAAAGTAATTTGATATTTTAACGGGGTAGGAATTCTTTTGCATTAGATGAACCACCTATGAGATGAACTTCCTACATTTTGGTTTGTATCATGTTGAACCATGTGTTAGGAGGCAGCAGACAAATTGGACCACTGAAGATACCTTAAATGACAATCTTGGACATGGAACATTTGTTGCTGGAGTTATTGCTGGTGAAGATTCAGAATGTCTTGGTTTTGCTCCAGACACGGAGATTTATCCATTTCGTGTGTTTACAGATGCGCAGGTAATGCATATTGCATTTTTTATGCAATGTATTCTTATCACCAGTGAGTGTAGTAGTTGCATTTATTTCCTATATTTTCTTCGTATTCTGGTGGAGATCTCAGAATTGATATTGGCATCTTTCTTTCAAAGGAAAATGATATCTTTTAGTGCTTTACTTACTGGAAAGTGTTGTTTTGAAAATTATATTCTGTGTATTGCTACATTGATAAGGAAGCAACAGAGATGATTTCGGCACCATTTCCTTATATATATATATATATATTTGAATCTGAATATGATGCACTTGGTTATTTTTATCCGATGGTCATCTTTAGGTTAATCATCAGCTGCTCTATTGTATAAGGGTGACTTTAAGCTAGCTATAGCTAAAATGTTCTTTGATAATTTTACTTATTTAAAAAAATGCGTTTTTTTGACAATCTCAAGTTTAGTAGCTCTATAACGAATAGAAAGGACCAGAACTTCCATATGTAATATGAGTTTTTAAAATTAAAAGAAAAATATGATTATTGATAAGAAAAATTAGTAGAGTGTAAACTAGACAGTACTCATGAGAAGAGTAGTAGGAAAATAATGAGAAACTCATGTTCAATCTGTTAAGTATGTGTGTCTGAATACTATTAAATGTATTTTTTCCCCCCCTTATTATGCATTTCAGATGATAGTTTGGGCAAGATTATGAGAAGTTTGTATTCAGCTCATTGCAGGTATCATACACTTCATGGTTCCTCGATGCCTTCAATTATGCAATTGCAACCAATATGGATGTGTCGAATTTAAGTATAGATGGACCCAAGGTTTTAAAAAGTGGCCGCAACCGTTACGTAACGGTTGTGGTAGTTACCGCCACCCGTTACGACCGCTTTTGCAGTGTGATTGAGATTCACAGGTGTATCGGCCGTAACAGCTGCTATAGCGGTCGTAACGGTGTCATAACGGCTGTAACGGCCTGTTACGCACCGTTATGTAACGGTTCCAAATTGCTTCTTTCGAAAAAACACAAAAAAAACACACCAAAAAAAAAAAAAGTTGAAAATGGGGGAAGAGAGATAGAGAGAGAAGAGGGAAGATGAAGAGGGAAGATGGAGGAACAAGAGATAGAGAGAGAAAAAATGGAAGATGAAGAACATGTTATTGATTTACTGAAGCTGTAAGACCTATGCTATTCTATTTAGCTGTTATCACTAAACCATTTTGTTTATGTGTGTCTATCTATATATTGTTTGATAATAATAATAATAATAATAATAATAATAATAATAATAAGTGTAGTCATTATCTATTTGGCTTGATTAATATATATATATATATATATATATTTAGGCTTCTATTTATTTTTTTACTTTTGTCATTGTTTATCTTATATATAATAGTTAGTGATTGATTTTTTGCATAATATAAAGTTATTAATTATTAAAATAAAATGTAAAAAACCCAGTTTATAGTGATTTAAAAATATGAAATATATTGGATCAAACTTAAAAATTTATAAAAATTGATCAATATTTATTTTAAAATCCAATAAATATGATCATGGAAAAAAAATGTGTGTATCGGTAAATTTTTTTCAAATTGTGTGAAAAATAAAAAAATTCACGGTTCCAGTTACCGCAACTATTACGTTATGGCCTTTACAACCCGTAACCGCAACCGCGCCACCGCCACCGCCACCGTTACGGCGATTACAACCGCTTTTCAGAACCTTGGATGGACCTAATTACTTGGATCTCCCATTTGTGGAGAAGGTAAGGCTTCCCATGCACTTGTAAATTTTTTATGTTAGTTTAGTCTCTAGAGTCGCATAATATATTGGTTTTATTTGATTTTATTCCCTCTTATCATGTACACATTCTCCTGCTGCTTGCCTGTTTGGCACACAGTTAATATGTTTCTGCTTGAGGTAGTCTAGAGTTGGTTGTTGTTATTGACCTTGGAATGACATAGACATTTGTGCAAACAAGTAAAGATCTTTGATTATTTGGTATATCTCAGGCATTTGATTCTTTATCCTATTGCGTGCACCCACTTCTTTCCATTGAACTTCATGACAACTGCGGGTACTTGTACCGTGCTTGGCACATGATGAGCTCTATGGGTATCACGTCATTACCATCGCACCCCCACGTGGCTAACCTCTAAGACATCACGATGAGTTGAGGTTGTATGCATAGCCTAAGCGGGGGCATGCAGACCACAAAACATGAAGCTCACTAGTCTGGCCGCCACCTTAGCATTAAGAGCTCAAAAACAAATGAGTCAAAAGTATGAAGAGCTTGACTCGGTAGCACCATGGTCTCAACTAGAGCCCTCCATGGTCCTTCATACCTCATAGGGGAATGCACTCTCTTCCCATTCACTCCAGCTCAAATGGCAACATAGTCGAGTCCTTGGGCTTACTTATGTTCACTTTTGTTTTGCCTAGGTTGAGCCCTCGGCTCACCTATGTACTCACTCATTTTACTTAGTCACTTGAGTGCCTAGGTTGGGAGTAGGATCTAGGCACCCCCACCTGGGGATCATTAAAAGGATTGTGGATTGGAGACTAAGATCATGGGATTGTCATGGTTACTTAGTTGTCTCTCTGCAGTGACAACTCCACCTTGATTAGGTTAGAGAGAGAGAGAGGATGTTGACCCTTACATGCACACCTTGTTTGCCCAGCTCGGTTTTCAATTTGGTGATTCTTCACTTGAGCTTCCATCCGAGATAAACTCTCTCTAAGCCAAGTCACATCAAGTTCATGACGCTGAAACTCCGCCATGGTCGCACGAGATGGCTGGAGTTCTTCAAGAGAAGGTCTCCAGAGTGAGGTCACAAAACCCTTTAAGTAAGTCACAGAAGGCCTCCAACAGAAAGCGCTTTAGAAACATAGCTTCCAAACGCATAAAAGTGGTCGGCTTATGATGGGGAAATGAAAATCAGCCTGGGCAACATACTTGCCTCGCACCCCATGAAATAATATTTTAGGATCAAGTACTCGTTCATTGCTTTCAGAATCCACCAAAGATACACAACCATCATCAAGATGAGTTACAATAAATTCTCCAATTTGTGGTAGCCTTTTAGGCAAGCACACTTGGCTGCCCACCACCAATATCAACACTAGTACCCTCTCCAAGATCACGGTTACTACTCCCACCAAATAACGAGATGATGGGAACTCCAATAGTAGGCAAATTGCTCGTCTATGCGTCAACCAAAGGCAAGTTGCTACTTCCACCAAATATAGGGACGGTGGGAATTCCAACAGTAGGCAAACTGCTCGACTGAACACCAACCAAAGGCAAGTGACTAGCTTGCTCACCACCATTCGCCTCAAGTCCAGCTAAGTGAACCATCGGACTTCCTAATTGTAGTAGATGAGGTGCGAAAGCCACTTGGTCCTCAGACTGGAAATAGGGATGTAAGAAAAAAACTGATCAAACCAATTGAATCGAACTTATTCGGTCATATTTGGGTCTATTTTTTTAACAAGAATTTGTCTTTGCGGTATTTTATTTTGATTTTTTTTTCGATTTTTGGTTTGGTGCCGGTTCAAGCACTTTTTGTATTGAATTAAACTGAAACCGACCGTTTCAACGTATGTTGTATTTATAATATATATATATATATAATCTAATAATCCCAATGATATTAATAAGTATAATAAATTATTTATGTCAATTAATTAACCTTATTATCCCTATGACCTAAGTTAGTAAACCCTTATTACATATAATCTTAACTAACTTACTATTCTTGAAGCCTTAGTAGTTATTATTATTATTATTATTAATATAGAAATTGGAAGGTATTACTAAATCGACGGATTGGATATGTTTGAAGCGGTGGACAAATGCCTAATTCAATGTTTTACATAGATTAGTGACTATACTATAGCTTTAAAAAGTGATTCAAATTTGAAAGATCCTAAACCGATTAAATTGCACCGAATTGGACCGAATTCGAATTTGAAAGATCCTAGAACAATATCATAATCTTCTCTGCCATGGGCAGCCTTGAAACTATTTCCATCATCACATCACCTTCGGAATCATTGGCTCGTCGGTCTCAGCCTCAATACAACCACTATCGACAACTTGAGCCTTATCGACACTAAGTTTGAAAACCCGAGAGGGTGGAAACAAATCATCCGCAAAGCTATCTTCCTCACAAGGCATAAACACCATGCTAGAAGCACTAGTAGAAACATGAAGGTTGGCTGACCTTTGTGTATGAATCTTAGGCAATATCACCCTTACCCTCCGCTGGCCATGCCACACCATGAAAATGTGACAAAGCATTTAGTTCAAACAACACAAATAAAACTTGGAAAAAGAAACTCATGAAAGGAAAGTGGAACTAACTTTCGCTTAGAAGAATCATCCTTAGTGCATGGTGTGTTGCTTACTCACCTTACTCGCCTCTAGTTGGAACCATCTAGAGGTACCACCTTCATCCGACTCAACACATTAGGTAACAACTCCAAGTGTGCAAAACGAGGTCAGCTCACCCCTAGCTACGATAGTTTTACCTTTCACACACGATAGCCATAGCTCTCTATCTTCTGATGAAATAAGATGAAACCTCCATATACCCAATATCACCTTGGAGAAAATCTTGAAACATAGTGAAAGTCTTTTACGAATATTGTCTCCAATAGGCGGTCGCCCCACCAACACTGTCTGCCTTTACCCGAATAAACCTTCCCATGTTTCTAGAGCTTTGGAATATAGGTACAATAAAGAAATTGCCTAAAAGCATCGGCAATAGAAAGAACAGTGCTAGGCCCTAGTACCTCCTGATCAAACCCAAATTAACGAGCTACCCTCATTGAGTTGTATGATATAGAACCATAAACACCTCCAGTTAAGTAAGGCAGAGAACATGAAAGGAAACTACACGCCATCATTGACTCATGATTACTCAACCTCCCACTAAAAACCACTTCTAAATCTGTGGGATCATACATTCGGAACGTGAACAACCCTCGAAACAGGCGGGCCGTACTCCTCATTATAAAAAATATTTGTAAGTGGCCCGCAGATGTGCACCCTACACCATCTAGTAGCCCATCCATTGCAGGCTCAAGTGCTTGTAGATTGAGAGCAAGACTAGGGAATTGTTCATATAAGAACATCTGAAGGATAGATGTCGATGCATAATTGAGAATATTATACCTCCCCTTTGATTTGTCAGCACCTGTTTGATATATATTGAGTTGCTTATACACCATCTCCAAAAATAATGGCCCAAGGCTTTGAGGCATCTATATACCAAGCTGGGATGACCTTTCCAAAGAAGAGTCATCACTAACTCAACAAGAAGCCATTCGGCAAGACGACACTCTTAAAGATACTTTCTAAAGTGACTAGGCTTTAGACGAAAGGACAGTAAAGTGGTGAATCGTTTATGATGGTAATAGTGGTTGGTGAGCACTGCCAAAACCAACTGCCAGCCATATGAAGTGACAACTGGCAGCCTCGAGTCGAACAAGGGAGATCATTGTTTGTTGTGATTTGTTTGTGCTGGCTCAAAGCCCACCATAAGCAAAGGTTAAGCTTAGAGATATAGAGTGTGGCAGTGAGAGACCTTGAACACTTCAAGTTTGTGTTGTGATGCTATCTTATGTTGTTTGTTGGTTGCATTTATGATACAATTATATAGGCTCCAAGAGTATTGGAGCTCAAGCAACCCTTAGACAGGTGGCAAGTTCTCCTCAACTCAACAAGAAGATGATATCATCCCTACTAGTTGCGTCCAATGATTCAGGTCCTTGGGAAGGTTGCATCATAGGAGCTACAAAGGTAGGTATGATATCTCGGCGGGTGTATCATACATGTAGTTAGGCATGAATGCAAGGTCAATGTCCCCTCTCTTTAAGCCTGGTCAAGATTAGAGCTATCATTGTAGAGAGACAACTAAGTGACCTTGACAATCCTATGGTAGTTCTAAAGTAGGATTGTTGTTAAGCGAGGCTATAAAAATGGAAAGTATGGTGGTCGGCGTTTCCAACAGCACACTAAGAATACTCTTGGGAGGTGGTCTATGGCATTTGTACCAAGACTTAAACCCATCATCGGAGAAAGGGAAAAAAGGTAAGGGAGTTGATAGGCCATGGTATTGAGAAGTACAAGCACAATTTTAGTCATCGTGTTACTTTTCTTTCCTATTGGCTTTGTCAATATGTCATGGAGGGGGCCGCTTAAAGATGGGATAGATTTCTCCATGTTTGATATTGTTGCTTCCTTGAAGTCAGTTACCCGATTGCTCTTTGGGCCATTATTTTTGGAAACAATGTATAAGCGGCTCGACATGTATCAAGAAGGTACTGACGAGGTCAAATGGGAGATATGATGTTGTCAAGTTATGCATCTAATTCTTTCCTTTAGATGTTTTTATATGAATGATTTCCTAGTCTTGCTCCCAAGCCACAAGAACTTGAGCCTACGAAAGGGATGGGACCGACGGGCTACTAGATGGTGTGGGGTGCACATCTGCGGGCCACTTACGAATAATTTTTATGATAAGAGCGAGTTTGTGGCTTGGCTATATGTCCCCACCTGTTTCAGGGATTGTTCCCTTTTTAAATGTGTGACTCACACAAATTTAGAAGTAGGTTTTTAGTGGGAGGTTGAGTAATCCTGAGTCGATCATCACCATCACACCCCTACATGGCAGATCTCTGAGGCATTATGATGAGTTGAGGTTGAATGCTTAGCCTAAGTGGGGGCATGCACACCACCAAACATGAAGCTCACTAGTGTGGTTCCTGCCCTAGTAGTAAGAGCTCAAAGACAAATGAGTCAAAGTATGAAGAGCCTAACTCGGCAGCAACATGGCTCACCTAGAGCCCTCCATGGTCTTTTATACTTCATAGGGGAATGCACTCTCTTTTCCACTCACTCCAGCTCAAATGGCAACATAGTTGGGCCCTTGGCTCACTTATGTTCACTTGGCTACCTAGGCTGAGCCTTGGCTCACCTGTGAACTCACTCACTTGAGCACACCTGCATGGGATCATTGGAGGATTGTAGATTGAAGGCTAAGACCACGAGATCGTCAAGGCTTAATTGTCTCTTTGTAATGACAGCTTTGCCTTGACTAGGCATAGAGAGAGGGGACGTTGATCTTACATTCATGCTTGCTGCATGCATGATACACCTTTCGAGATATCATACCTATCTCTATAGCTCCTATGATGCAGTCTTCCCAAGGACATGATCCATAGGATGCAACTGGTAGGGATGATATCACCCTCTTAGAGCCTATATAATGGTATCATAAATGCAACCAACAACAACATAATACATCACAACACAAACCCAAAGTGTTCAAGGTCTCTCACTGCCACCTTCTATGTCTCTAAGTTTGCCTTGGTCTTCTCCTCCTCCACCTCCGGTGATCTCAACCCATTGAAGTGCCCACCATCTTCCTAGAGGTCAACCTCCTTCATGCACAACAACTTTCAAATTTCTTGAAAATTTTCTCATGATTGTGTTAAGGATGTGTTGATTTTGGGATGTGTAAGACAGGACAAAGTTTGAGGAGCATTAGATACCATTATTGTACCATGTCTGACCTTGTGAAAGTCATTTCAAATTGTAACAAAGTGCTATTTGTCACATTTTTATTTCACTTCCTATGCGTATATGTGGGGCCCATCATTTTTAAAAAATTGTGGAACTCATCATGCCACATGAGAAGACACGGGGGATGTGAAAATATTTTGGTGAAATAATTAGGTTATATAGAGATGCCCTCAACAAAATTGAATTTGCGGGGTGGATCAGCTTTTCGACGATAACTACTTGACTGTGTGCATGTTTTTCTTTAAATATTCAAACTGATTTTCCGTGTTGTGCAATTTTCACCAGGTATGGGAACTGACTGCGAATAATATTATCATGGTTTCAGCAATTGGAAATGATGGACCACTTTATGGTACTTTAAACAATCCAGCAGATCAAAGTGATGTTATCGGTGTGGGTGGCATTGATTACACTGATCATATAGCCTCATTCTCCTCACGTGGCATGAGTACTTGGGAGATTCCTCACGGGCAGTGTTTCTATATTTCTTTTTCCCACTGCTTGTCCTTGTCTTTCATTTCTCGGGTTTGATTTCATCTTGATTTTAGTCAAAGAATAAGAAAATGTTTATTGTTTACCAGGAGATATCTGGTATCTTTCTCTTTCTTTTTCTTTTTTTGGGTAATACATTCTTGTAAGGTGGCAATTTAAACTAATTAAACTTCCCATTCCAAACACACTGTTTTACATTTAAACTTCCTTTTACCCAAGGGTGTGGAAGATGAAATATTCATCAGACAGACAAATAAAATGATGTGTTCTAAAGATTTGGGAATTAGATGGGTTTTACTCTTAGGCACAACCGTACCCAACATGCACCCTATGCACCACTGCTTCTCATGTGAGGAGAATATATATACATATCCATATTGAGTTTGAAGTTTGCCATCTTTTATCCAAAACAGATTGAGAAATTTTAGTCTATGTTGCACAGGTGACCTTGCTATTTTCCTAGTGGTTGACATAGACATCTTATTACTGTTTTCGCATTGTAGAACTTTGTGATCTGAAGCTCCCTTTACTTGTGCTATGAAATATATATTTGAAGCCGCCCTGTAAATGAACCATAGGGTTGCATTCCCAAATGTTGTCATTTAAATGTTACTTACTTTTATAGCATGTTATATTGATCACATAGGAAGATTTTCACGTATTGGGTGTAGTGTATGGTTTAATCCATGACGAAATCATAAAATTCATGCTTCAGAGCTTCATTATTCTTGCTTACAAGAATCATGTCACCTGCGATATCGGATTTGTCATCCATCCATACTTGGGATAAAATTTCCATCTGTAACTATGAAAGTTTGCCTCTGCAGTTATGGACGTGTGAAGCCAGATGTTGTTGCATATGGTCGGGAAATTATGGGATCTAAGATCAGTACAGGCTGTAAAAGTTTATCTGGTACTAGTGTGGCAAGTCCTGTTGTTGCTGGTGTGGTATGCCTGCTAGTCAGTGTCATCCCTGAAGGTAACCGAAAAGACATCTTATATCCAGCAAGCATGAAGCAAGCTCTAGTTGAGGGGTCTGCAAAGCTTTCTGGCCCCAATATGTATGAGCAGGGTGCAGGCAGAGTTGATCTGTGAGTTCTCCAACTGACCAGTTGCTTTTTATGTGTAGTTCTTTTTCCTTTAATCCTTGTTGAATCATTGTGTTTCTCTAAGTTCGACTACTGTGTCAGGTTAGCATCGTATGAAATCCTGAAGACCTATCAACCTCGGGCAAGCATCTTCCCTAGTATTCTTGATTATACAGATTGTCCTTAGTCCTGGCCCTTTTGCCGTCAACCACTCTATGCGGGTGCCATGCCAGTTATCTTCAATGCTATTATTCTTAATGGAATGGGTGTAATTGGCTATGTTGAAAGTGTAAGAATTTTTCCTTAATTTTTCCTTAATGTTCCGCAAAGTTTTTCTATCAGAAAGTCCACCAACATGGCATCCATCAGACGAGGTAGGCAATCTTCTGAGCATTCACTTCACTTATTCGGATGTCATTTGGCCATGGACTGGTTATCTTGCAGTGTATTTGCAAATCAAAGAAGAAGGAGCTCAGTCTTCTGGGGAGATTGAAGGCAATGTAACAATTGATGTATACAGCCCTCGAGCCCAAGGAGAGAAAGGCCGTCAAATTAGTACCTGTGTGCTTCGCTTGAAATTAAAAGTGGCTCCAACTCCTCCAAGATCAAGCCGGGTTCTTTGGGATCAATTTCACAGTATAAAATACCCGTCTGGTTATATTCCAAGTGACTCTTTGGATGTTCAGAATGACATCCTCGACTGGCATGGGGATCATTTGCGCATGAATTTTCACATCATGTTCAACATGTTAAGAGATGCCGGGTACTATATCGAAACACTTGGTTCTCCTTTTACATGCTTTGATGCCCTCCAGTATGGGACACTTCTCCTAGTGGATCTCGAAGATGAGTACTTTGCTGAAGAGATTAAAAAGCTGAGAGATGATGTCATTAATACGGGGAATTGGTTTGGTTGTATTTGCTGAGTGGTATAATGTGGACACAATGGTGAAGATGAGGTTCTTTGATGACAACACATGGGGCTGGTGGACTCCAGTCACTGGAGGTGCAAATGTTCCTGCATTGAATGATCTTTTGTCACCATTTGGGATTGCTTTCGGAGACAAGATTCTGAATGGTGATTTCTCAATTGACAGTGAGCAGAGTCGATATGCATCTGGAACCAATATTGTGAAGTTTCCTCGTGGTGGGTATGTTCATAGTTTCTCTTTCCTGGATACCTCAGAGAGTGGGGCTACTCAGAACATCCTTGGCTCTGACATGACCATGGTGAGCAAATTAGTCTGCTACTTCTATTTTCTTTGAGCTTGACGAAAACAACAATAAGCTATGTTGGTTAACCATAAAAGAAAATCCGATGGTAAGAGTAGACTCGACTGTTTAATAATTATTCCTTTCTGTCTGTGGGCAAAGTAAGGTTTTTAGCTTACAACTAAACTACCACTAGCACTTCATTGACTTGGTTATCCTATATGTCGTTCCATTAGTTGCAACATGTTTTGGACAATCATAATGAAAACATTAGGAAAAAAAAAAAAAAAAAGTTATTGCCGCTGGAATCATGAAATGTTTAGCCAGTTGATGTCTTTCTATGAACGTGGTATGTTAGGAGAAAAAACCGGTAAACCTTACTGGCAGAGCTATTTACATGACTTTGAAGTCCTCAAACTTGAACCCATGTTCTGGGATTTCACCTCTGGCACAGACTCTGAAGTGGCTGATTACGTTTGAAATTTTGTATTTTCTGCTGTATTATTTTACAGAATGCAAGTCTCTCTGAGTTAAGTAGGACTGTGCAAAATACCATCCAATCCGCTAAAATCGCACCGATCTGTATCAATTCGCACTGTTTTAACCGCGGTTTAAATTTTAAAATTTATAATCCACTAACCGAACTGCTCCGCTATAGTTAATGCATATATATTTTTTAACTTCCAATGAAATATCAATGTAAAAATGAGTGAGAGAGAGATTTAAGATATGAAATTTATTACAAATTAGTGGTTATATATATGAAACATATTATGTACTTTGTGTTATATATCTAAAAAATATTATACAAGTTAGTGTTATATATTATGCAAATGTATGATAATTAGTTAGAATATTCTTCAATTTGTCAATCCACCATAAACCACCCAAATCGCAATTTGTCAATCCGGTAACTCGTCATTTGGTTTGTAATTTTACTCTCAAACTGCTCGAACCACATCGCGCCCCCCTAGAGATAAGCATGTTCCTCGTTTGGTGCCAAATGTAGGGATGCATCCCCCGCACGTGAGCTGTTCCAAAGGTTATATACAGTGTGCACTTATAATAAAAGTTCTCCTGACATGGAAATTCTATTATCTTAGACACTTGATGTACTGTGCATTGGAATTAATGGTGTACATTAATAAATGCAGGCAGACTCCCCTATTCTTGGTGGCCCTTGACCGGAGGACCGGAGGGATCCTTTGGCTGGAGAGGATCCGAACTCCTTATGGAGGTGGGTGGCGGTCGAATTGCTGTGTACGGAGACTCCAACAACTGTTTGGACAGCAGTCATATAGCTGAGTTTGGGAAGTTGGTTTTGGTGGGTTAGGGGCTAAAATAGTCACAAAAAACAAAATAAGCTATTTTAGTCACAAAAAACAAAACATCAAATCCAACCCATAATTATTACACTCCTCTCTCATAAAAAAAATCAAAAAAGTCAAAAAGCCAAAAAGCCCTTCCCAAACCAAACTTTTTAGCCCCATGCTAAAATAGCCAAAAAGCCAAAAAGTCAAAAAGCCAACCCACTTCCCAAACGGAGGCTAACTGTTATTGGCTTTTGAAGAAAACTAGCCTCTCACCGTGTTATGTATGGGATAATTATAAATATTTATATTTGTGTTAGATTTTTTTAATATATAAATTATGTTTTTAAGATTTTTTATAAAAATAATTTAACAATCTTATCACTAATCATAGTGTATAAGAGAAGTTGAAAAGGATACTGCAGTAACTATACATGGGTTGTATCTATAATTATTTGTATGAGAGGATTTTAAATGCTGATGAGGGATTTTGACCAAATCAATAAATGCAAGCATATGGAAAGACATGTAGATTGAAAAAAGTTAATAAATACTGATTAGAGAATTTTGATCAAATCAATAAATGCTGAGTTTTTTTTTTTTTAATAAAAAATTTAGAAAATTCAAATTGAGATATTAGAGCTTCCACAGATTTTGGGATTAAAAACCCCTTTTTACTTAATATATATAGAATAGATATTAGATTTCACAAGCAAGAACATCAAAGATTCATTCTCTTATCAAATTCAGTTAGACAAGACAAACCCTTGTACCAAGATGACAAACAGCTACCTTCCCGCAGAACTGATGTAAATTTCTCTACTTATTCTGCTGTAGTCAGAAAGGAATTGATCTGCGAAAGTGACTCTAGGGTTGAAGTTGGGGGGACCAAGGGCTATGGTTTATTGGTCCGGGGAAGAGACCGTAGATTGCCAGGCTGTCCTGTTATTGATTTGAGAAGCGGTTTAAACTCTACAACAGAGGATTCCAGAACAACGAGGTCCCAACTCAGCTGAGAAGAACAAGGACAAGTCTTTAAGAAACAAGTACTTGGCCGGTCTACTAAACAGAGATGATGTAAGAAATAATTTTTTTTTGTGGCATTGATTTGTATTTTTATATGTCAAATGCAATTGATACTTTCACTTCAGTTCTGCTCACTATTTATATAGTACATTAAGAAGTACAGACACTTCTAAAAAAGTAACATGTTGTGTCATGACATTAGTCGGACACTTCCGAACACTTGGGAGAAGTTTGGCATTGGTTTTTTTAGTGGCTTCTTCATTTTTTATTTTTTTGATTCTTTTAGAATCTAAAAAAACAGATGCGTTTGGGAAATTGCTAAAAAAAATTATTTTTTTGTAAGGAAAAAAGTTGGGTAGCTTTTTAGCCTTTTTAGTTGAAGACAAATGGACTTTCGGTTTTCTAGCTTATTTAGCTCACCTCAAACACACATGAAACACAAACAAGTTTGACTAAAATAATTTGAAATACAATGATAAAACAAAAGTAATGTAAATTTATATTTATTTCCTTTTTTAGATTTTAAAAATTATTGTATTTGACTTAAATATTAATATATATATATATATGATATATAATAATTATTTTTCTTTATGTATGACATAATAAATAGGGGGTGACCATTGGTTTAATAGTAAAACCTTGCCAAATTTTTCCCTCTTAAACATACATTAATGTGTACTAATTGGGCGTTATTTTTATGATATAACAAATATATGAAGGGTTAATTACACTAATAGTCCCTATAGTTTGGGACTTGTGTCACTTTGGTCCTTGACTTTTCAATTGTGACGCATTTGACCCTGAATTTTGAATCTTGTTCCAAATAAGGACAATTGAAAATATTCTTAGATTTTTCAAGGGTAAAATCGTCAATTTGATAAAATCTAAACTAATTTGACAAAAATAAATGTCAAAAAAATATTTTTAAATTTTTAAAAATTATTTTTATCCACCAATGATAAAATTATGTAAAATTAATAAAAATTACATGATTAATTTTTTAAAAGTAATTTTACATGATCATCATCCAAACACATAATAAAAATTAATTTGGTAAAAATAAATAAATAAATGTCTCAAAGATTTATCAATTTTACATAATTTTATTTTTAGTAGGCAGAAATAATTTTTAAAAATTCAAAAATATTTGTTTGACATTTATTTTTGTCAAATTAGTTTATATTTTATCAAATTGACAATTTTACCCTTGAAAAATCTAATTATATATTCAATTGTCCTTATTTGGAACAAGATTCAAAATTCAGGGTCAAATGTGTCACAATTGAAAAGTCAGGGACCAAAGTGACACAAGCCCCAAACTATAGGGACTATTTGTGTAATTTGCCCATATATGAAATTACATATTTTACACGTGTACCGCACATTTCATGTCTTAAATTTTTTGAAATTTTCCATCCCCTCCTTGCAGGTTGATATGCCCGTGCTCATTGCTAGTCATTGGCTTGTACCTGCCATTGTCATGGTTTCTGGTTAGTTGAACAGCTTTCATAGTTGTCCAGAGTTATTGAATTGCATTAGTTTGATTAACTCATCTGCTCGTTGTTAGGCCTTGTGTTATTGTTGTGCTTTTGGCGAATTCAACAGAAGCAACGCCGGCGAAGGAAAGGATCTGGCTCTAGTCATCTTGCCAATTTATAGCCATTGATGAATTTTGAGATAGCCGGCCTCATCTCCTGTGCTATCACTGCAGAGCGGTATGAGTTTTCCTCTTAACATCATTACATGGCTAGAGATTTTGGGCTCCGGCATATCATTGTGGGAATGAATTTTGTATTCATAATATAGATTTGTAGAGCATTTTGTTTATTTTTATTTTTTTTGTTAAATGGATTTTTCATTAAAAAAAATTATTATGTTTGGTTGCAACTTTAAAATTAATATGTTAGAAATTATCATAGTGATGGTGTTGATGGTGGTGGGATGGCAGAGGTAGTAGCTGTGGTATTAGTATGGTGGCATTAATAAAATTTTAATTTAGAAAGCATTTTTCGTCTTTCTATGTTTACATTTCACTTAACTCTTATACATAGGAAGTTTGAGTCAATATATTTTTGCAGCCAATTTGAGTCATTTTCTTTTGCTCATAGTATTGTCTGGTTTAGTTCATCAACTTGAAATACCAAAATTGAAAATATATATTCAATTCATTTAAGTTTTTCTTAGAAAAATGGAAATAAGAGAAAGTTTACGTTGTAATGAATCACACATGTAGAGTTAATGATATTTCACTTCAGGTCAAGAAAAGGAATTAGATAGAGGGAGACAAAAAGGGTTAAATTACTGGCTAGCCTCATTAAATGAATTTAAATACTTATAGAGTAATATTAGAGATTTTAAAAGTTTTATCAAAATTTCTATCAAATGTTCACATGAGTGTAGGACTACATGGGTGTGGGTCCTATGTGGGTTCAACACCCATGTGAGACATTTGATAGAAATTTCGGTAAAACTTTTAAGATCTCTACTATTTTTGATACTTATAAGTCCCGTTAACTTTTTAAATGTACCAAAAACTCCTCAAATGTCTATTACTTTCATTAAATATCTTTTTATTTTTCTCTCTAATATTTTTCAAAGAACTTCTCTCTCTTCTCTCTACCATTTTTGAAGCTTCACACCACCACCACACACCGCCACCGCCACCGTCACCGGTGGCGGAGCCAGGAATTTAATATAGGCGGGGCACCCATTAATTACAATTTCAAAATTTTTCTTACCCAATCAATAACAATAACATAATAATAATTTTTCGAGCTAATGTTAAACATTAAAAATTAATATCCGTTACAACAAGTTTTAAATTTTAAACTTTTATAATTGACCCCGACAAGTTTTCATCTTTTGAAATCTTTCCATAATAGTATCATTGTCAATACCATCAAAAATATCTCTCTCAACGTAGACAACCAAGCTATCATTCATCCATTCATCACCCATTCGGTTCCGCAACCGATTCTTCACAATATTCATAGCTGAAAATACCCTCTCAACAGAAGCAGTTGCAACAGGTAAGATTAATGCTAAAGTCAAGAGCAAATACACCAATGGATATACTTTGTCTCTTCCAGTCTATCATTTTCTTAGCAAGATCGGCAATTTCATTCAACATTGAGAACTCACTACTGGATAGCATGTCGACAATATATGTATTAAGTTCATCATTAAGTACCATGAGCTCCACTGAAGAAAATTCTTTGGGATAAAATTCAGCAAAATGAATTAACTTTTTCCTGTCAAAACTAGAGAAAGATGGATTCAAACATGCCACACAAAGTAACAACTCAGTGTTCGACTCAGTGAAACACGCATTTAGTTCTTGAATTTGCATATCCAAAATAGTGTAGAATAACTCGGCGCGATAGTGATGTAAGTTTGTAATTTCTTGAGCATTGCGCCTTTTTTTCCCTCGAGCTATAAGCATATCTTCTATTTGGGGAACATCAATTTCATGCTTTTCACAAAAAGACAAAATATCATCAAGTAAAGATATCCAACCACTCTTCCTCATCTTTTGGAGTCGTATTTTAGAAGTTTGAACTAAATTCATGGCATTAACAGTATCTTGATCTTTCCTTTGTAGTGCTTGCAATAACTCACTTGTAATAGCCAATATCTTTTTCATCAAATGAAGGTTGAATACAAACTCAAATGATTGAATTGAGTCTAACAATACATTTGCTTCTGCTCGTTATTCTGAATTTGAACCATCCTCCGAAATCATTTCAAGCACATCAATCACTATTGAAAACATACTAGCCAAACTGACTAAAGTACCATAGTATGAACCCCAACGTGTATCATCAGCACGTTTAAGATTAGTTTCTTGATTTAAACCTTGTCCACTAGATAGCTCTCCATTATTAAGTGTCTCAGCAACTTTTGCAGCTTGCTTCTCCCTAACAATATCTCGGTGTTTACATGATGCTCCAACAACATTCACCACATTAGAAACCAAAGTGAAAAGTAAAACAATTTGATTATGATTCTTTGCCATGGCTACGAGTGCCAATTGCAATTGATGAGCAAAACAATTAACATAATATGCACAAGGATTCTCTTTCAGTATAAGTGTTTTAAGACCATTGAACTCACATTGCATATTACTAGCCCTATCATATCCTTGACCCCGCAATTTGGAAATACTCAATCCAAGTTTGGAGAATAAATTTTCCATAGCTTATTTAAGTGAAAGAGCATTCGTATTAGCAACATGCTCAATACCCAAAAAGCACTTAATCACTTGTCCTTTTTTTGTCAACATATCGTATTACAATTGCCATTTGCTCCTTGATTGACATGTCACGGGCTTCATCAATCAAAATAGAAAAAAATGCATCACCAAGATCTCTAATAATCACATTGATAGTTTCAAATGTGACCACATTTACAATGTCTTTTTGAATATCAGGAGATGTCAACTTGAGATTTTGTGGAGCATTGCTCAATGCAACCATTTTGACATCTTCATTATGATTAGCAAAAAACTTGAGAAGTTCAAGAAAATTTCCGTAGTTACTTGAATTTTCATATTCATCATGCCTACGAAATGTAAGTCCTTGTCTTAGAAGAAATTTAACACAATCAACCGATGAATTCAAACGGGTTCGATACTCAATTCCAGCTTGATCAGATTGTTTGAAAAAAAATCATTTCAATATGTTAGTTTTGGTTTAACAAATCTTGACATTTACTTGAAGCTTGATTATGAGCATTATTGGGACCTCCAACATAAGTCTAAATTTTTTCTTTTTTCTTCCAATTTGAGAAACCCTCACCAACAAAAGAATCACCACCAACTTGATCTCCAATATCGGGTTTGAAAAGATAATAACATAAACAAAATGCTGCATCTTTTGCTATGCTATACTCAAACCAATTAGGAAATTCACTAAACTAAGCCTGATTAAATCGCCGAAGTTTTTGTCCAAATGATTTTTGTGGAGAATTATGATCATGAGGTTGACAAGGACCTTTTTGTAGATATACCCTATGAATTCGGTCTCAATCATTAGCATTATAGTTCATAATCCGAGGCCGTAGTCTTGGATCTGCAGGAAGGTCTACTAAGTTGATTTCTATGCGACTTTGTTTTGCGGAAGAATAATTATCATCTTTTTCTTGAGAAATAGATGATTCTAACTTTGATTTTCTTTTAAAATATTTCTCCATGACTGTTTGAAAAAACTAAAAATCAAAATAAAAATTCATAATCAAAATCTCAAACCCCTCCATAAATCAAAATCTTCAATTTTAATACAAATCAAATAATTTACATTAGCACAAATTACAACAAATCAAATTTTTTAATTTTAGCACAAATTATAACAAATCAAAATCCCTAATTTAAATATTAATCACTGCAAATTAATATTTTTAATTTTAGCACAAATCAAATCCCTAATTTTAGCATAAACAACAACAAACTAAAATCCCTAATTTTAATATAAATCACCACCAATTAAGATTTATAATTTTAGCATATCAAAATCTCTTATTTTAACATAAATAATAACAAAAAAAAAATTTTACAAATCAAAATTTAACAAATAATTATAAATTAATACTCATAATTTTTATTTAAAAGTAAAAAATAAAAAATAAAGTTACATGTAAACAATGAAGAGAAGATACTAAGGTTGTAATGTGGTCCCAAATATGTGTTGTGTGATCCTAATTTGGTGAATCGTAAGTCGGTAAATTGCAAAGTAACAAAAGGAGACAAAGAAAATACGAAGATACTTCACAAATATTGTAAATAAATAAAAAAATAAAGAATTTCATACACTTTTAGGGTTTTAGAGTTTTAATCTTGCTGTAATTGGAGTTGTGTGCACTCACCTAAAAAAAAGTTGTGTGTCAATTGTTAATTGGGATTGGGATTCCAAAAAATATATATATATATACAAACGTGGGTGCGTCGTGCGTGTGGTGTGTGTGTCAGTGGGCCAGTGGGTTTGAAATTGTGTATTAGGAGGGACATAATCTATGTGTGAAAGACATACCACACTTAAACAGCAACAACAACAACAACAACAACAACAAAACAAAAGTCAGGGGGCACGTGACCCCCCTGAGCCCAATGTCCCCCCGCCCTTGACCGTCACAACACCTACTGCCACAATCCACCGCTGCCTTCCGCTGTCACCGCTCACCAACCACCTTCACTATCGTCGATCAACACTCTACTATCTTCGATATACACTTTATGTTCTCCGATTTACATTTTGTCGTCACCAATCTACACTATCATCAAAGATCCACCGAAAAAACCTTGACAACCACACCATAAGCTGAAAAATCTTTCTGATTAGATATGTTTTTGCTCTTTAATTTGGTTTTGTTTGGGTTTGACTTTCAGCACTTTTTTTTATTTTTCTTTCCAAATTTGTAAAATGATGATGATGATGATGATGAAAGAGGCAAATTCTTCATACCACACTTCTCTTTCTTCTCTTTGTCAATTGCTTGTAAATTAATGTTTGGAGAAATTTGTGTTAGTGATAAATTTATCACCGATGAAACTATTTTCTATAGGTGAGTGTGGATGTGTTTCTTTGAATGAATAATTAAGGGAGTGTGTGAAAGAGAGCAAATGATTAACTGGTTTGATAAATAGTGATATAGTGATAAATTTATTATACAATGATAAATTTATCAGTCTTATTCATTATATATTTATATATTTATATATATATATATGTGAATGTGTTTCGTTGAATGAATTAGTGAGGGAGGATGTAAGTGTGAGTGTGATAGTGAAATATAGTAAGTGATTAACTTCCTTGATAAATATTGATTTAGTGATAAATTTGTCATGGTTAAATATTTTTATTTTTTCATTTCTCTTGTTATTATCAAATCTAAGGAGGTATGGGAGAGTGACGTGGCGGAGATGGATGTTGATTTTTCTTGAAAAATGGTTATCAAGAATATTGTTGGAGGTGGTTGCCGGTGGTCGGAGATGATGAACAGAGGTGTTCAGCGATGGCTTGAGGTGGTCTCCGACAGTCAAAGGTGGTCTTTGGCAGGGGAAGGTGCAGTCATGGTACTGTGAATAATTGGGACAAAAAAGGTGAGGAGGTCATTTTGGAGATACTACTAGGTGAAAATAGAATAGGACTTATAGGTAAATAAGTCTAGCCAACAAGACAATGTCGTAAGGGTGTGTTTGATTGGGAGGATAAGGGGGGGATTATTCACTATTAGGATTGTAGTTCGAAGGAGGCTCTTTATTCGGCGTTTGTTTTTTTTTTAGTCCGCCGAACATGGAGTCCGGCCGGACTCCTTATCCCCCATATGGGGGACTATTGTATCCTAGAGGGGGTGGTATGGGACAATTTTCAGGAGACTATCCACTGTTGGGATTAGGTGATGAAATGACCATTTTGACCCTCTATTATTTAATTATGTATTATATTTAGTAAAATTCAATAAAATTTAAATGTCTCAATTTAAAAGTAAAATAATTTTGTTTAACTTTTTATTGATGTTTTATTTATTTAATTTTTTAAAATAATTTTTTACAGATATTTTATTGATGTTTTATTTTAAAATTTTGTTTATAATTTATTTAATTTCATTATTTAAATTTTAATAGATGTTTTATTTAATTTCATAATTTAATTATTATTATTTTAAAAAATAAATTTATTTAAAATTTTAATTAAAAAAATAACATATATTTTTATTGATATTTTATTTATTAAATTTAAAAAAAATAAATTTATTTAATTGTGTAAAAAATAAAATAAAATAAAATTTTATTTAATCTAGCTAAAAAATTAAAATATTAAAGATATATTTAATATTGCTATTACTTAGTAAACAATTAAAAAATGGTAAAATAATCTTTTGTTCATTTATCCTATCTAGTCCGTCCAACCAAACGTTGGATTCACTAAAAATAGTCATTTCCAGATATTTAATCCCATGAAAAAATAAAATCCAATCCAACCAAATAGTCCGGGGGATTCACAGTCCCAGGACTCAAGTCCAATGGATTCTAATCCCCCTTATCCAGTCCGTCCAATCAAATACACCCTAAGTGTCCAAAAAGAAAAAAGGGGCATAAAGCGAGTAGGTTTTTTGTGACAGAATTTCTCTCTTGCTATCTCTAATGATGTGACCTTGGTTTGTTTCTCTCTCGCTAACTCTAATGGTGTGACCTTGGTTTTATTCATGCAACAAACATGAAAAACATTTTTTATTGATATAAATTTATTTTCTGTTAATCAAAAAAGCACCTCGGTGCAGCCTACTCACTGACCAAAACAGAAGAAATACCAAAAAGAGAAAATATGAAGGCCATGTGCATAAACGACCAAGTAATGTGCAGCCCACCTTATTATACTGCAAGCAATGTTGACCTCTTCAATGGTTCATTGCATTTGACAACTAATAATTTTGCCTGACTTTGAAACCCATTTTAAAATAAGTTATAGTTCTCTCTCTCTGGCATGTATGTGAACTGGCATAAAGCCACAATGGTGGACCATTTTCATATTCCAAACAAGTAATGCATCCATCATAGGCTCACTGTGCATGCAAGTTTTGCAATGAGTTTATTATTAATTGGTTGGTGTATTCATGCATAGAAATCACATATTGACATTTTTAAATAAAATTTTAGATATGTAATATTGTAACGTTACATCCCACCGAACGTCAGTCTCACGCGCGCAAAAAAAAAAAAAATAATAATAATAATAATTGCATAGTGACAAACTTGCCTACATTCATATGCAAGAGAGAATCACTTTAAATCGTAGACATCACAATCATGAGTTTAAAAAACACCTAAAAACCCAACATAATATCTGAATCATGAAATAATTCTTGTTATTACGTTCAAGGGGGGATAACTCAGTTCCCTGCTCACTCTCATGCACCTGGTATGTTTTGGTTTATCATTCTCAGATCTCTCAATCTCACTCACATTTAAGATTTCTACATAAAATAAAATAAAATCTTACACATTAAATTCCCAACTCTACACCCAAAACAAATACATGTAAAAATGACAAAATTGTAGTGAGTACCCACAAAATATTCAACACACTCGACACCTGTGCCCGTGTCAACCTGGTACATTTTGCATGTCTTGTCTTACACGACAATTCGGATACAAATTACAATAATTGATAAAAATATACATTAGTTCCAAAAAAACAGCATATGGTAGTTTGTCATCTAACTTTCAACAGATTCTAATCCAACTGTCATTTTAATTTGAAGCAAAGTTGATACAAACAAGTTTACGTAGAATTCTCAACAGATTTGAACCACCAAATCAAAGTTATCTGTCATTCAAACATCAAATAAATGAATATAACAAGTATCTCAATTATTGTTTTATATACCTAATAGATACAAGGAAAAATCATTCTTTAAGGGGGAAAAAACAGTTTAAAAAAAAAAAAAATGTATGTTAGCTCATACCAGACCTGCCATTTTTGCAATCAAATCAACAAACGAGTTACCATATAAAAATTAGGGCAGACGGGGTTTTTACAGCAGGGTATCAGTTTTCATGAGCTTCCGCTGAAACCACGACTGTCTTTCTTCATCTTTCCCATCTCCATTTCTCGAGTGGTTTGTTCGATACTTGAGCCAGACGGATTCAAACCATATTCACTAGTCGATCCACTGTACTCGCTGCTTCCGTACTCCTGCGTTCCCAGAGCCATCTTCCTAAATTTCTTCATGTCTTCGTTGTATTGGCTGGTGTCATAGTCTGTGCTGCCACCATAAGAACTGTAGACTGTGCTGTGTCCAGGTCTGATTCCTTCATTAAGATCAGACAAGGATACATCTCCTTCTAAGGCCCGTACGACCTGCACAATTCAGTTATGATTTGTCAGTTAGAAGTGTTGGGGGTAATGAGTACTGGACACTAACCGCTCGTCCCCGACAAAAATTTAGAGTAAGGGTATTTTGGTATTTTCATATTTGTGATGGACAACTATCTCTGTATCTCAGTTGTAACTCTTTCTAATTATAGTTAAACTGCAATCACTCTGAATGTTGCCCCAGTTTTGGGGTGAATCGTAAATCTCGTGTTCTTGTGGTTTTGTATGTGTGTTATTTACAATTCTTGTCTGTTTTTGTGTTGCACCCATTCTGGTTAGATATTACAAAATTCTTAACAGTAAGCTTACGAATAGCACATGTAAGTTCAAATTTGAGCATCGTTCCTCTAAAGCATCGAACCCTAGCTATGGTTATCAAGAATTAATACAGGACATGCTGCTCAAAGTCTTATGGTGCAAGATACACCAACTGTGAGGAGCCCGGCCATGTCAAAGGCCCAATCATTATTGGGAAAATATTAAAAAAAAAAAAAAAAAAAAAAAAACCCCAATAACTTCTTTTAAATATATTCCCAATTATATATCAAGGTAAGATCCAATGGTGCAAACTCTGTTGATGACATCATTCCCAAATATTGGAATTGGGTAACTTGTGGCAAATAAACCTTCAAGCTCTTAAAAGGCAAACTAAATTACCTGGCTCATTCGTGGCCGACGTCGTGCTGAATGACGTACACAAGCAGCAGCACAAGCAACCATGCGAGCTATCTCATTGTTGTTGTAATCCCTTTGCAACCGTGGATCAACAAGGGTATCAAAGTTTCCATCTTCCAAAGCCCGCGTGAGCAATGGCCTCGCCTACAACAAAGTCAACTTTGTTAGGCTAGCCAAAAAAAATCATGAAAAGGATTGCATTATATCTGAGCTACAGACTATGAAACATATAATTGCTTGGAAAAAGACATAATGGTTCGGATGTAATTGCTCACCCAGTCTACCAAGCTATCATCCATGAAAGATTGACTTGAGTCAACAGGTCGGCGCCCAGTAATCAACTCCAGAAGCATGACCCCAAATGAGAACACGTCGGACTTGTCTGTAAGTTTTCCTGAAGCAGCATACTCTGGAGCCAAGTATCTGAAAGTTGTGTGAGAATATTAGAATGTGAAAAATATTTTAGGCTTCTGTTAACAAGTGCCTATAGAGCACCCCTGCCCAAAAAGAAGAAGAGAACACATGACACCTTTTATAGATTTCAAAACACTTTTCACTGAAATCAAAACACTTTTTAACCTATTTTCAAAACACTTTTAAGGCTGGTACAGACAATATTTTAATGTTTTTCCATTGAAAGACAGAATGAGAATTTGAAACTTGGGAATGAAAAGAAAGCATCTAGAATCAGACAAAGATAGCAAAATCAATTACAAACAAAAGTAACAAAAGATAAGTTTTCAGATTTCAAGATGAACTGGACCCCAAAAGTGGATAGCAAATAGAGCTTAACAAACTCCGGTGTATGGATTGAAATCCAAGTTTTACATAAATGTGTTTACGAAACCAAAAATAATAATAAATAGCAAAATGTACAGATGTTAGAACTTAGAACACACATCATATATGGGAAGCAAGAACTACACATATACAGGTCTTTCTAGAACACTTAAACTAATAAACATCATCAAAACTCAAAGGCAGGGCTTACCCAAAAGTTCCCATCACTCGGGTGGATACGTGAGTGTTGGTTTCAGAAGTAAACTTTGCAAGTCCAAAATCTGCAACCTGGGAAGAAAGCAAACAATTCAGGTTTATTGACTTAATAACAACAATCAACACTCATATAAAGTTTGAAGAACCTAATATGTGATTTTTATGGTTCACTTATGATTAAAAACATTCATGTCACGGTGGGGACATATTTCTGACACTATTGACAAAATAATGAAAGCCAAACCCATATTCACAAAATAAGTAGAAAAAAAAAGAGGGTAGCAGATGATGCTGCGTTTAGATTTATTACATCACATGTCAATGGTGCATATCACATATCTAATCATGACATGTCCATAGTGCATATCACATATCTAATGATTCTTGACCTGTGCCTATAAAGAAACCATACCTTTGCCTCAAAGTTAAAATCCAGCAATATATTAGCTGCCTTAATGTCACGGTGTATGATCTTAGGATGGCCTGCAAATACAGAATTTTCAATTTAGAAAACCAATTATTCCAATATAATAAGCTAAAAGCTTGCCTCTTATACAGTGAGAGCAAAAACACAAAGCAAAGAGAACTTACAGTCCTCATGCAGATATGCCAGTCCTTTTGCAGACCCTAGAGCAATTTTCAGTCTCGTGGGCCAATCCATGGCAGGTCTATCCTTTCCTGAAAGATTTTATTTTCTATCAAAATCCATGTAACAGGAAGCATTAACAGGTTCTTAGAAATTAAAGCATGTAGAATTCATAACCTAAGTGCATTTGGTAACCAGAATGATTAATATCTATGAAGTGTGGACACCTCTTTGGAGGTCTCATACCTGATTCAGACACGCTGGAGGAAGTGCCCCTCATTTTTTTATTTTTTTATCTTTTTCAGTCACCATGGATAGGAACACATTGGGACATGCTGGGGGCATGCAGCGTCCCATTTTTAAAAAATAATTTTATTTATTTATTTTCACCGGAGTAGCATACCCTTAGTTGATAAATTTGATGAGAACAGATATTTAACGTAGAATAAGTACATAATATTTTTATATATGACATATAATAAATATATAAAATTATATGTTTGTACGTGTGCCCTGCGTGTCGTGTCCTGCATTTTTTAAATATTTGTATGTCCATGTGTCCATGCAGTTGCCAATGTAGATGGATTGTTTACAAACATTTGTACATAAAAATCTACAATAAAACTAAAAATCTACAATAAAACTAAAAACAAGAAATATTTGGTAATAATTATAAGAAGACTTGAAAATATGAATGAGCCCCCTTCCGACCCACCCACGAAAACAAAGGGGAAGAAAAGGGGAAAAAATAAAAATAAATAGAAAAACTCACCATGTAAGTGGAACTCCAAGGTGTTGTTTGGAACAAACTCATAAACAAGCATTCTTTGGGATCCAGCAATGCAATATCCAACTAATGATACAAGATGTTTGTGGTGCACTCGGCTAATGATCTCAACCTCGGCCTGAAATTCACGTTCCCCCTGACCACTCCCCGCTTTCAGCTGCTTAACTGCAACTTCTTTCCCATTTGGAAGGACTCCTCTGTGCACATACCCAAAACCACCTTGTCCAAGGAGGTTGGCATTTGAAAATGCATCTGTTGCCATTGCTAATTCTTCATATGTGAACGTGCTCTTTGAAAAACCTAAAGACATGCCGGGGGAAGGTGGTGGCAGTGGTTCACCCCCTGAATAGTTGGATCCAGAACCTCCACTGCTGCTCACGAAAGGCGGTGGCGGAGGAGGTGGGGGTGTAGGAGGACGCACCGTTGAGAGTGGAGGTCGTGATGCAACTGCAGGTGGAGGAGAGGGTTTTCGTGGTGGCATTGTGACCACATGATCTGCAGGTGGTGGAATGTTATGTTGCCAATGCTGCGGTGGGCGACCATAAGGGTCATCTGACAATTACAAACAAACACCAAAATGAAAGAGCAAAGTCATGATACTATTCAAGAAGACTACAAGAAACTATTTGAGAAACATAAATAATAAAAAATCCATTGAATCATGTGCAATTCTCTATGTAAAATATTAAATATGCATATTACAATTCCTCAAGCATTCACCAAAATCACCATTGGACAAAAAAACAAAAAGCAAAAAGATGAATTTGTAGTCTGATTCACTTTTACCATTTTTATTACCCAAATCAAAGGGACTCATTTGCCAAACCCAAATTCTTAAAAGCTAAAAAATGATGGTATGGAAGCTCATTTATTTCCCATTTTGCCCTCTTAAATTACAAACTCAGTAAAAACACATCCTCTCAAACTATATCCAGACATCATAAGTTTATAAAATAATAAAGCAAGCCAATTGTTTGATATTCACCATCACAGAATAAAAACGAATATATGCAAGTAATGATCCAATATTTTATGTTTGAGGAAAGCAACCCAAGTCCAAGTCCAAATTCAAATTCAAATCCCAAATTCAACAAATTTTACCAGGAAAAAATTGCCATTTCATGTTATTAAAAGATTAAGGCAATTCCCAAAAAATTGACCAGATCTACATAGCAATCTCAACTTAATAATCACTATACAATTCAAAGTTTAACTACCCAGAAAAAAATTGCAACATTATACTTCAAAAAACAAATTAAACATCAAATCCATGAATTGATTAAAATCCAAGATTTATAATAGCTGAATAAAATGTAAGCCTAAAATGCATGTGAAAAAAAGAAGAAAAAGAAAATTGATGCTAAAAACAATAGATCGGAAAAAGTTCAGACCTTTATGGCCATGTGGTGGTGGTGGTGGTGGTGGTGGAATATAGTAATCCTGATCTCTTCTCTTCTTCTTTCTGCAGCATACGAACAAAATGCTGAAAATCACAAGGATCGCAACACCACCTATGGCAATCCCAACTACAAGCCCTGTCGATACACTCGATGATGAGCTCGACGGCGTCGATGGGGTTGTCGATGATGACGGCGGCGACGGAGAACTCGAGGACGATGGAGGCGGCGGCGATGGGGTCGTGGAGGTCCCGGTAGGCGGAGGCGGGCTCGGAGTCGTGGAGGCCGACGGTGGAGGCGGAGATGAGGCAGGCGACGACGCGTTGGCCGGTGGTGGAGGCGAGAGAGATGTCGATGGAGCTGGAGTCGACGGCGGAGGCGGAGAAGCGACTGGCGCTACGGGTGGTGGAGGAGAAGATGCCGGCGGCGGAGATGAGGCTGCTGGTGGTGGTGGAGAAGTGGATGGCGGCGGCGAGGTAGTGGTCGACGTTGCGGGCGGCGGCGATGTGGTGTTTGTCGCCGGTGTGGACACCGGAGCCGGAGATGAGGACATTCTCTCTCTATATATATAGATATGTATGTATTTACAGAGAGAGAGAGAGAGAGAGATAGAGAGAAGAGCTGAGGCTCCGGCACTAACCCTTGTCTTTTGTTTCTCTGTCTAGATCTGTAGAGAGAGAGAGAGAGAGAGAGAGAGAGTGTTTGGTAGGGGTTGGCGTTGTAGCGTTTTGGTTTTTGGGAAGTTGGAAGCATAAATTGTTTTTGCTTGTGAGAAGAGGAGTGAGTGTGTTCCAAAGTTTAGATGAATGGGAGGAGGAATTACAGGATGTGTAACAGCTCTGAGACAGTGGGGCCAACTCCACACGCTGTCCTGTCCCGCGCATTTCTCCGCCTTTTACTCGTTCGGATTTCTCTTACATCCATTTCTCGTTTGGTGCCCGTTCAAAAACGTCAATCCTTTCTACTTTACTTTTACATTAATTTTTATTTAAAAAATAATAAAATTTATCACTCCAGTAACTAATCAGCTCTCTATGTATTGTAAAAAATTTATTAAAAATGTCAAAAAAAAAATTGAAATTATTTTTTAATCTTTAATAAATTTTTATTTTTTAAATTTATTTATAAATATTATTACATTATAAATACATTTATATTTGATGCATCAAAAAAAAATAAAAACAAATTTAACTAAAAAAAAAAGAGTTTACTAATGACGAAAAAAAACAATATTAAACTTTTCATTTTAAAATTGACAATACATGTGTTTGAGTTGATATATTTTTATTTTTTTCATCTTTGGTAATTTTTTTTTTCTTTTTTAAGTTAAATTTGTTTTTATTTTTTTAGGTACATCTAATCTAAATGCATCTATAATGTAATAATGTTTATGAATAAATTTAGAAAAAAAAGTATACTAAATTTGAAAAAAAAGTTTACTAAAGACAAAAAAATCCCAATTTTCTTGTTTCCTATATCTCATTTTTTGCATATTTAGTAAATTTTTTACATCACACATGTGGCTGATATGTTAGTGATGCAGTAGATTCTGTTAAGTTTTTGGATGGAAGTTGGTTTAGGAGTAAAGTAAGAAAGATTGCGAACATAAAGGGGGCAAAGTGGGAAGATTGCAAACATGAAGAGCCAAAGTGGGAATGATTGAAAATATAATGATCAAAGTGGGAATGATTGAAAATATAATGATCAAAGTGAAAAATTAAATTTAAAAGACCAAAGTGAGAAATTGGGGAAATTTTAGGAGGATAAAATCTAATTTATCCCAAAAATTATAAAGCCTAATATTGTCAAGCTTAAAATGTTTATCATAATATATTCACAATGTGAACACAAAATTATGTGTTAATAAATTTAATTATTTGATTAAATTATTATGAGTAAATTATGGAGTTTAAATTATGAATCTTTAATATTTTTTGAAAAAAAAATTTATTAGATAATTTCATATGTTATATAATATTATTTTATTGTGATTATTTTTGTCAGTATGGAGCCAAGTTTAGGTCACAAAAATGGTTAACATTTTTAATCTGAGTTTGTCTCAATAGAGTAACGAATTGGCTAACAAGCTAAGATCAATGAGTTTTTATTTTTTATTTCGGTCTTGCTAAGCCAAACTAGCAAACAAGTTGCCTCTAGGAGTGTAATTTTGACCCGTGGTCCGCGGGCGGCCCGAAGCCCCGCTTTGCAGCCCGAGGTGGGCCCGAGCCCAAACTCAGCCCGATATCTTGGGTTAGGGCCTGGGCCATCGTTTTGAAACCCGGCCCGACCCATGGACTCAGTCCATGACCCGGCCCATTGGCCCGCTCTAGGTCCACCCAAAAGGCCGGCTCAAGGCCGGCCCGAGGCCCTTTTTTTTTTTAATGGAAAATAATAAAATTTTGGTGGGAAAAATTAAAAAAATTTGGTTAGGGCCCGCCCAAAGTCCGAGCCCAGGCCCAGGCCCAAGCCCAAGCCCATGGGCCCGGCCCAATAGCCCGGCCACTGGCCCGAATATCCCTGGACCTGGGCCTAATTTTTTGACCCATGGGCCCGGCCCGAGCCCGAGCCCGAATGAGCTGAGCCGGACCGGGCCAAAATTACACCCTTAGTTGCCTCTTACAGCCCAACGGGCCCAATCGAGTTTTAGCACCTAGACCTGGTACTAATCTCAATCTAAACCTCATTCAAGTTGGTCCACCCGAGGTTCAAACTTGGGTCGGATAAAATCCCAACCACCTTGGGCTAGTCTATGGGCATTCTAGCCAAGTGATAACCCCTTACTCCCCATTACTTACTAAAGATGAATCTACATTATTCTACACGTAAAATTTTGGGATACTTACGTGTAGGTCCTATTCACTAGACTTATTTACTTACAGGTCCTAACTAATAAATTTAACACTATAAAAATAAGAGATTGATAAATTTATCACTATAAATTTATTCATAAAAATAAAGAGACTGATAAATTTATCACTATAAATTTTTTCATAAAAAAAAAAAGACTGATAAATTTATCTTTATCACTTAATAAATTTATCAAATAGGACTTAATGGGTAATAAGTCTCCAAAGTATGACCTATTGGGTAATAAGTCTCCAAAGTAGGACCTATTGGTAGTTTACCCTAAAATTTTCTACGTCATTATTATTTAGAACCATCACATAAATAAGAGAAGTGTTTGAGTATGTAAAAGGTACGTAAATTTGCAGGAGTTTTTACAAAATATGTAAGTTATTTTATAAAATTGAGTAACTTAAACACAAATTTGCATAAATTAATCTATAAAATTTTGAGAAATTACAACTTGACATTAGTTCTTACAAATATACATTAGTCACTTCAATAAATTGTGCAAGTAAAACACAAAGTCATATGAGTTAACCCATAAAAATTTGAGAATCACAATTAGTATAAGTTCTTACAAACATACGTAACTAACCTTACAAAATCGCGTAACTTAACACAAATTCACGTATGTTAATCCATAAAAATGTGTCGTGAAGTTATAACAAAAGTGTGTAACTTAGAGGTCACAAAAATACATAAATAAATGACATACTCTATGCCTTGCACAATCAAGAATTATCCTATAAGTAATAGAGAAAATTTTAAAAAAAAAATACATAAGTAAATGGCATACTATATGCCTTGCACAATCAAGAATTATCCTATAAGTAACAAAGAAAATTTCAAATCAGTGTAACAGTTGAAAAATAATTACAAATTAATAATAAATTTTAGGGTACTTACGTGTAGGTTTTAATAAGTGGACTTATTATCTAATAGGTTCTATAGAAAAAATTTGTTATAAAAAAAGGTCACTAATTGTAAGTTTTAACGATAATTTATAAAAATCATGACAAAAAAAAAGTCATTAACTTTTCATTTTTAGTGACGTATGTAAAAAATTATCACAAAAAAATTATTTTTAGCGACAATTTTTACCAAGACTTATTTTCAATAGGACTCGATAGGAATTAAGTCTAACTATTAGAACCTATTAGTAGTTTACCATAAATTTTATCATTATTAATAATTAAAATTATAAACTTTTTTCATATATATGTAATAATTTTCTCAAAGTTTCAACTGAGGGGGCCCCCTAAATAATCAAAAATGCCTCATACACCCAGTAAACACTACACCCAGTGACACCCAGTGCCACGTGTCACTGGGTGATTGGCCTGAAATAAAAAAAAAAGAAAAAAAGAAAAAGCTGACCAGTGGGGGAGCCCCACGTCACTGGGGGTCAACCCCCCCTGGGTGTACCCAGCAAGGTTGCTAAATAATCTTACCTAATACTTTATAACCAGTGAATAAATTATCCGGGCTTTTTATTTTTTATTTTTAACTAAAATTATCCGGGGTTTGATCTGATGTTCCGACCTCTACCATACAAATACAAATTAATGCACCAATCTCATGAATAAAAACAATTGTTAAATCAAGTAGTTAAAAGATTGCATACACACCGTCCTTGCTCACTTGTATAGGCCCCATCTGGAGTATTGTATTGTCCCTTAAAATAAAACCTTAATAATTTATTGATTCCTCATAAGTAGGGCGGTGGAATTGGTTTTAAATTGCCAGTCAAATTCACGAATGTATTAAACTTTTAGAGCAGGTTTGTTTGGAGGGATAAAGGGGTGGGATTGGATTATTAGTCTCACCGGACTAATAATTTATTGTTTGTTTGAAAAATTTTGTTCTGAACTAATAGTCCCCCGGATTATTAGTCCCACAAATGTGGGACTATCCTATCCCATGGGGGGTGTGGGATAGAAATCATGGAATTGGTATCGCATAGGATTATTTTGTGAAATGTCTATTTTACCCTCCATGCTATTACTTAGTAAACAATTAGAAAATGACAAAATAGTCTTTTGAACATTTATAAATTATTTTTTTAGTATTGTTAATTTAAAACTATATATTAAATAAAAAATTTAAATTATAAATTATAAATTATAAATTTAATTTAATTAAAAATAATAAATTATAAATTATGGCCTTATAAATTAAATTTTTTTAGTGTTGTTAAAAAATTAAATTTACATATTAAATAAAAAAAAATTTAGTATTGTTAATTTAAAATTATATATTAAATAAAAAATATAAATTATAAATTAAATTTATTTAAAAATAATAAATTATAAATTATGGCCTTATAAATTAAATTTTTTTAGTGTTGCTGAAAATTTAATTTATATATTAAATAAAATTATTTTTTTATTGTCGTTATTTAAAATTATATATTAAATAAAAATAAAAATTATAAATTATAAATTTAATTTAATTGAAAATAATAAATTAAAAATTGTGGCCTTATAAATTAAACTTTTTTAGTATTGTTAAATTATAAATTATAGATTATAAGGATAAAATAGTCTTTTGAACATTTATCCTTATCCAGTCCGTCTAACCAAACATTGGATTTACTAAAAATAGTCCAATCCAGGCATCTAATCCCATGACTAAACAAACATAGGATACAAATCCAATCCAATAAAATAGTCCCGGGACAATGTATCCCGGGACTAACAATCCGATGAATTACAATCCCCCTTATTCAGTCCGTCCAAACAAACACACCCTTAAAGAATATTAAGCTCCCATGTACACTCTTTGTAGTGCCTGAGATATAATCCCCTCCCCATCCTCCGCCATAGCTTTTCCATCCTCCGTCAGTTCCTCTTCGTACCCTTGTACCCTATTCACCTTTCAACGACACCTTAACCCTCACCTCTACAATCTACATGAACCAATGACGGACGGTCGTAGATTATTGGAGTGAGAGTAGGGTGGTACAATGTGATAACCCTGTTCCGTAATATGCTAATTGGTCCTTAACATGAATATGATTATGTGTTTAATATGATTTTGTATGTCATTATGTGGTTTTGAATTTCTATCTATTCACTGTAAGAATATCTGTTTGATTATCTACTTTGGAATTTAAATTGAAGGCCTTATCGGCCACAGAACCTTGCGTCATTGTGATTGATATAATTTTTAGAGCCTACGATGAAATTTAATTGAAAATTGATTCGGATCAAATTAATTAGATTAAATTAGTGGGTTAGTGCTCAATTATTTGACATTAGAATAATGTATTTGAGAGGGGGCTTTTAGAGGCCATTATACACCCTCACCTCGTTCTTTTTTGAGCTCATCATCCGAAATTCCTCTCTAGAGAGAGGGAGAACCGGATTTAGAGAGAGAGAGGGTTCAACTTTGAAGATTTTGCTAAGGAGCTCAAGCTTTGAAGGGCTAGGCTCAAGAATTAACAAGGATTTGTGAAGATTGAAGCTCCTAGGTGAGTATTTGAGCATAAATTTATGAATTGAGTATGTAATTTTGTGAAATCCAGTGGTATGGTAGCTCATGGCTAAGGTTGAGCTGAATTTGAAGTTAAAATGAACATGCATGTGCATAATTGTTACAATTTTGGGTGTTCTAGCATGTAGCATATTAAATATGAAGAATGAAGCATCAAACCTTACATGCATGAGTAGTTTTGTGTAGCTTCATGATTTGGAGCATAATTTGTACCATTTGTAATAGAGATGAAGTCAAATTTGACATGCATGTATGATTGATGAAGATATGAAGTTTAGATGTATGAATTTAATGTATTGGAAGTAAGTTTGGTATAATTTGGGTTTGCATATGATTGATCCATGAGAATTGAACTTCAATATGTTGTAATTTGGTGTTTATATCATGTTGGTATATGTATATAAGAGTTATGGGCTGTGAAATGCAAGAAATACCAGCTTGAATGTGTATTTGAAGCTCAAGAACAGTTCTGGAAAACCCAGAATTTATGACGTCCGCTCGAGCGTGGAAGGCTCCGCTCGAGCGGGGAATACGTGCTCCCAGAACTTTTTGCAGACATGGTGTCCGCTTGAGCGGGGAAGTTCACGCTCGAGCGGGGAGCTATGGAGACAGACCTTCAGCTCGAGCGTCAGACTTCACGCTCGAGCGTGAATCTGATGCATCCAGTACTTTTGCAGACCTCATGGGTCCGCTCGAGCGGGGACCTTGTTTTTTGAAATTTTGAAAATGCATTCTGTGTTCCGTTTTCCGTTCCCTTTCACTTCTAAGTACTCTTAGGCATACATTGGGCATTGTAAATGAGTTAGAAGAATAAGATTTAAGCCTAAAAAGGAATATGTGAATTAAGAACGGATTGAATCGGTTGTGACCTATATGTGTTATGTGATGTGTAGGATCAAGCTCCATGACAAATCAATCAACCGATCATGGTGAGTAATATCGATATTTTGAAGTTTGTCAATTGTCCAATTGCTTATTTCTTTACAAGTTTGCTAGTTTGAATTATGGACAACCGATTGACATGAATGATTGGGCCGAAGGCCGATTGACATGAATAATTGGGCCGAAGGCCGATTGACATAAATGATTGAGCCGAAGGCCGATTGACATAAATGATTGGGCCGAAGGCCGATTGACATGAATAATTGGGTCGAAGGTCGATTGACATAAATGATTGGGTCGAAGGTCGATTGACATGAAGGATTGGGCCGAAGGCCGATTGACATAAATGATTGGGCCAAAGGCCGTTTTGACACAAATGAAAGTTTGACATGCATGAATGGGCCAGAAGCCAGTTTGACATGAATGAAAGTTAAATGGGCCAAAGGCCAGTATGTTTGGAACCACAGTCACTTGACTTAAATTGTGTATATATATATGTTAAATAGAAATATGAATTGGGCCCAAGGCCGTTTGAAGCATGTTGTTTTACATACAGCTTGTATAACTCTTTTATTTGATATTATTCACTGGGCTATCGCTCACGCTCATTCATGTGTTTGTAGGTGAGCCAAGAGAAGTCCAAACCCAGCCCCAGTGAAGTCTGTATGGAACAATTAAGGTTTTGAAGAGTCAGCGAGACACGTCTTCGCCCTTCTACCATTCTATGTTATTTTGTCATGTTGGCGAGGACTTTGGTGTACGTCTGTCTATAGCTTTGTTTTGGCTGACTTAGATTTGAATGATCCTGTCTGTATAGAACTTTATGTTACTATACTTTCTGCTGTAAGTTATTAACATATGTATGTATGGTTTGTTATGATGTGCCATGTAAGCACAGCTCTATGGACAAAGTTTTAAATTGCTTCCGTTTGGCCCCCGTTAACTCTGTTAAAATACATTTGGTTTGGTTTGAGGCTGTAGGTAATCTCATGATTACTGGCCGGTTATGTCCTTAACCCACGGGGGCGGGTTCGGGTCGTGACATACAAAATGCCACTCAATTCGTTAAAATCGTATCGATCCGTATTAATTCGTACCATTTTAATAGTTGATAACACAGTCTGTTCATGTGGATGGGTCGGACTTATCCAAGCTCCTCAAACCCACGCAGAAATAGACTAGCCCACGCAGATCACCTGCAAACAAGTTCAACGGGGAACGGTGTAGTCCCCCATTGAACCCTCCGACGAGCAAGTTAGGAAGAGGAGTAGCATGTAAAGAGAGAGAGATTGGAGATAGGAAAGCTTAACCTTCTTTTTGTCTTCAACGTTTGCTTTTATCCTTTGGTAATCATTTCGCTGTTTCTTCCGACCTGCCCTCATCGCCGAAAGTCTATGCTGTAGCTTACCTTGTTCAGGGTAAGGGGGTCCTGTTCTGACGGGGAGGTGTTGTCGTAATAAATGCTGCGATGGGCTGCATTAATGGTGATGTGCAGTGGCAATAACCTTGCAGATCTTTGTCTGCTGATGTGGCTCGTCCTTCACCTGCCATGTGTCTGAATGCCATTGGCTCTTTATGCCATGTTGGAATCCAGCTGTTCTGGACTTCATTGGCTGGGTTATGTATTGGGCTCCAATTGATGGGCTTGGGTTGTTTATAGTGGTTTATGGCCTTTGTGGGCCTGTCCATGTCAGTAGTCCCCCATTCCCGAGTGCAGCTTCAGTCTAACGAAGGGAATATTTATGAGGAAGATGAGTCCGACCGGGATGGGCGGCCGATTTGGTGGACCGAGCGTGAGGAGCTCCGACCGTGAGAGGGGGACCGAGCGAGAAGGCCGACCAGGAGGTGTGCCGACCGCGTGAAGGCCGAGCGGAAAGGAAGACCGTGAGGAGGACCGACCGCGCGAAGGTCGAGCGGATGGACCGGCCGCGAGGAGAGGCGATCACACGCGAAGACCGAGCGGAGGGGCACGGGGCTCAAGAGGCGGCGTGTCAAGTGATGATTTGAAGTGGAAAAGACAGGGTAAGGGTAGGAGACAGTGCATCATGGTCGTACACGTGGCAATATCTTTGGGGGGGAAGGTTAGGCATTGGAGCAGAAATGAAACGATAGGTCATTATGTGTGTTGAAAAGGCAGTTTTGACAGATAATTTGAAAAGTTTTTCAAACTGGCGAAAATTAATTGGGATCCTCGGAATACGGACAAACTGTGGGCTTTTGGCATCATTCGGTTCACCTACTTGTTTACAAGAACTCAAAACATCTCAAGTGTTAACGCCTTCGTTGCTCACGATACACCGCTGCAACAACTTTTAATTTCCTTGCACCTGAGTCAGAAGCGATTCGCAAACATACCATAGAAATGGCCCAAGAAGAAGCTGTGAAAGTGAGGGTGGACCCGCTTGGTGATGATGATGCAGTGGAGCTAGCGGCGCAATATAGGACAGAGAGGGTGGGGGAATCGGTGGTACGATCCCATGGTTCCACCATGATAGCAGCTCCAAAGCCAATCAGCCAGGCGGAGCCGGATCATTGGCACACGAAGGCTGACAAATCCACGATTACTGCGGCGGAGTTGGAGGCTATCCGCGAAAAATATCAGATCCCTGCGGAAGTAGAGTTACTACTGCCGACATCGACGGAAAGGCCGTCTGACGCCAGGCCAGGGGAGTTTTCCCTTTATGAGGAAGCGCTGAAAGGAGGACTGAGGTTGCCACTTCCGCAAGTGGTGGTGGATGTGCTTAACCGTTTGGAGGTAACACCGGGCCAACTAATGCCTAATGCATGGAAGATCTTGCTGGCCTGTGCGAGTGCGTGGCCGAAGGCAAATGGAGGGGAGGCCATGACAGTAGACGAATTCTTTGTATGCTACAAGGCCTCAGGGCAGCAGGAGACTTGGGTCACCCTGCAGGCAGCGGCAAGGAAGGGTTTGGTGGCGGGGCTGCGAACATCAATCAAAGGTTGGAGACCACGCTGGTTCTATGTATCCACCAATGGAGGGGCTGGGGTGCGCACGATGTGGAGGGTGCTCACCAGATCTGTGGAGCCAAAGTTTGGGGCAGCAGCAGAGGAGAGAATAAAGAAAGTGAAGGCCTGGAGGGAGAAGGAGGGAGCCAGGTGGGACAAACTCGTTCAACCCTCAGCCTTGTTTGCGGCGGGACTGGGTCCTCAACCGAGCGGTGGGGATGTGGAGCGAGCGGAATTGGAGGCAAGGAGGAGAGCGCAAGAGGCTGAGGATAGGGCCATACTGGCTAAAGCCACAAAATTTAAGGAGGCACAAGAAGACCGACCTCCCCAGCCGATCGCGCGGGAGAGGGTTCGACCGCGCCCCAAGCCGCTGGAGGGGAAAGACTTAAGCATTTTTGTGCTGCAACCGCCCCTAATTGATCCCATGAAAGAACAGACGAGAAAGGAGGGGGAGGTTCTGAAGAAGAAGAAGAAGAAGAGGAGTGCCCCTGAGGGGGCTGCAGATGCCCCTGGGTCAAAGAAGGCGAAGGTGGTGGAGGTCACCCCAACAGTGGAGGTTGTGGAGGTCTCCCCAGCAGTGGTAGAGATCGTCCAAGGGGTCGAGAGGGCTGCCTCCGAAGTGCAGGCAGAGGGTGTGGCAACTGGGGTTGAACCAAGTGAAGGGGAAAAAACCCAAAAGGGTCCTGCGCCCCAAGGGGGTGTCGGTCTTACTACCGCAGTCTACCACACTCGGGCAGTGGCTGGGCAGCTGGAGGGAGAGGAGGGCCCAGCCAGGGCAGGTGCAAACCGCCTGGTAGCGATCGTGGAGGAAGCATCCGTGCGCTCAGCAGCTGCCAGATTCAATGAGGCTGACCTGCTGAGGGGGTTATACTCTGCCCAAATGGAGGTAACCACCTTAGCAGGGGCTCTGCTAAGAAAGGCGGGGGTTGCAAAGCTGAAAGCGGATGAGGTCAAGGCTTAGCTTGCTAAGTTGAAAGAGATGAGTGCAAGTTGGGAGAGCGCCCACACCGATCTGCAAGCAGTCAAGTTGGAGCTGGAGAACACACGCCGCCAGGTTGTGTCGCTCGAGTTCCAGCTGACTGGCGAGCAGAAGAAGTTGGAGGAGGCCCAAAGAGCCTATGCCGTCGCGGTCGAGCGGCATGAAGAGGCCATGAGCAGCAATGAAGAGCTGGTTAGGCAGAAAGATGAGGCAGATGTCAAAATTGGTGATCTGCAGAAGGAGTTGGAGGGTGAGCGCGCCAAGGCAGTGGAGAAGAAAGGGAGGCTTCAGAAGGAGTTGGAAGCAGAGAGAGCGAAGGGGACGGCGGAGAAGGAGAGCCTGAAGAAGGAAGTGGAGGAGGAAAAGGCAAACGCTGCGTCTGAAAGGGCGACCTTATAGAAAGAGCTGGACGAAGAGAGGGCGAAGGCAGCTTCTGAGAGGGCGGCTTATCACGATCTGTGTGTCGCAGCAGTGGAGCAATTCAAAGGGTCTGCTAAATTTTAGATGGCAGTTGATGCCGCGGTCTCCAGCAGCCTGGCTAGGCAAGAATCTAGGGGGGCGGGCCCATCGAGGACGACTGCTGGAGGCAGAACTGAAGCAGAAGTTATTAAGAGCTTCCAGCAATCAGACTTCTATAAGCATGAAATGGCTGAGTACTGGGACAGTGGCTGGAAGATGTTCAAACGTAGAGCTGAAGAGCTGTTCCTAGACTTAGACCTTAGTAGTGTAACGATTGGCGAAGACGATGTGGCCCAAACCCCCTTGGATGAGGGCATTGAAGAAGAAGATCTTGTATCCAGTGAAGAGGAGTGACTGGGGAAGAAGAAGAAAAAAGGAGCTTACATAGACCTCTTTTTGTTTTGTTTGTTTGTTTTTTCTTTTTTTGTTTTTTTTTTGAATTGGTGTAATGAACTTGTGTACACATTTGTGAATAAATAAAATTTCTGCTGTGTTTTTCAGTCGATTGCTCTTGCTGGTGTATAAATCAGTGTGAACTAAATTCAGGAACTCCTTGATGCATAGTGAAATTGAACTTGTATGAAAACTCAATGCAGAGTAGAGTAAAGAACTCCTCAATGCAGAGTGAAATTGGACTTGTAATAAAAACTCAATGCAGAGTAAAGTAAAGAACTCCTCAATGCAGAGTGGAATTTAAAATGTGATAAAATTATGTATCTGTGCTTGCCACATTACTGAAATGGATGAGAGTGGTTTATTTGAGTCATGCTTGATGGGGGAGGAAATAATCTGATTAGTAGAGGAAAAATGTAAGAACGCCTTTGGAATTTGATTAAGGAAAGAGTGGGGTAAAAATTTCGACCTGGAATTGCGACTAAGTGTTCTACTAATGCCACAATTATGAGGTTTTTATGATGCTACAAGTGACTCAGTCTTGGGCCTGGAATGGCGGTACTCAGTCTGGTTGAGACTTGTGATGCTTGGTTTGGCCGAGTGCATCAAGCTCAGTCTGGCTGAGGCTTTTGTGCTTAGTCTCGATGGGGCGTGTAGTGTTCAGTCGGGCTGAGGCTTTTGGATGCTCGGTCTGGACGAGACTTTTAGTGCTCAGTCTGGCTGAGGCTTTTCGTGCTCAGTCTGGCTGAGGCTTTTCGTGCTCAGTCTTGGCTGAGTTTTTTAGTGCTCAGTCTTGGCTGAGGCTTTCGGTGCTCGGTCTAGACAAGGCTTTTAGTGTTCAGTCTGGCTGAGGATTTTGGTGCTCGGTCTGGACAAGGCTTTTAGTGCTCAGTCTGGCTGAGGCTTTTAGTGCTCAATCTTGGCTGAGGCTTTTGGTGCTCGGTCTGGACGAGGCTTTTAGTGCTTAGTCTGGCTGAGGCTTTTGGTGCTGGGTCTGGCTGAGGCTTTTAGTGCTCAGTCTGGCTGAGGCTTTTGGTGCTGGGTCTGGACGAGGCTTTTAGTGCTCAGTCTGGCTGCGGCTTTTGGTGCTCGGTCTGGACGAGGCTTTTAGTGCTCAGTCTGGCTGAGGCTTTTGGTGCTCGGTCTGGCTGAGGCTTTTAGTGCTCAGTCTGGCTGAGGCTTTTAGTGCTCAGTCTTGGCTGAGGCTTTCAGTGCTCGGTCTGGACGAGGCTTTTAGTGCTCAGTCTAGTTGAGGCTTTTGGTGCTCGGTCTGGACGAGGCTTCGGTGAGTGCTGTAATCAGAACGTCAATGAGGCACCATATAGATAACTGAGGTATATAAACGTCGAAAAGTTACATTGCGTGAGAGGATGACAAGAATGTTCAAGCGTGTGAATTTGCCGAAAAGAAAATACAATAACTGAGCAATACAAAAGTAGTGGTTTATTGAAAGTAACGTTTCAGGTGTTCGGCGTTCCAAGGGTGCGGGAGGTCTCGACCTTCCAAATCCTGAAGTCGGTAAGTGCCTGGACGTGGTCGGGCTTTCACAATGTAAGGTCCCTCTCATTTGGCTGCCAATTTACCCTTAGTCGGATTTTTGGTGGCAAGAGTTGCTTCCCTCAAGACAAGGTCCCCAACAGCGAACTCCCTTAGTCGGACTTTGCGGTTGTAGTGTGTTCTCATTTTCTGTTGGTATGAGGCCAATCTGACAGCAGTGGTCTCCCTGAGTTCCTCAATTAGGTCTAGGTCTGCCTGACGGAGTTCTTTGGTGAGTGCTGGATCCGGATGTAAAACCCTAGGGGTAGGCAGACCGATTTCCACCGGAATAACCGCCTCAGCGCCATATGTTAGACGAAAAGGGGTTTCCCCAGTGGGAGTCCGAGCGGTGGTACGGTAAGCCCATAGCACATTCGGTAGTTCTTCAGCCCAAAGTCCCTTAGCAGCTTCAAGTTTAGTCTTGATGATCTTCAGGAGGGAACGGTTGGTGACCTCAACTTGGCCATTGGCTTGGGGATGACCGGGGGAAGAGAAACATGGTTGAATCTGGAGGTCGGCACAGAACTTCTTGTACTTGGCGTTGTCGAATTGTTTGCCGTTGTCGAAGACAATGGCCTAAGGGACGCCGAATCTGCAAACGATCGACTGCCAGATGAACTTGGTCGTGTTCCGCTCGGTGATGGTCGCAAGGGGTTCTGCCTCTACCCACTTGGTGAAGTAATCAATGGCGACAATCGCGAACTTGGTCTGGCCTCGGCCGGTGGGAAGTGGACCAACTAGGTCGATCCCCCATTTGGCGAACGGGTAGGGGCTGCAGAGGGTGATCAGTTCAGTAGGAGGAGCATGAGGGACGTTGGCAAAGCGTTGACACTTATCGCATTTGAGCACAAAATCAGTGGCATCTTGATTGAGAGTCGGCCAGAATAACCAGTGCGAAGTATTTTGTGGGCTAAAGACCTGCCGCCCGAATGATTGCCACAAATTCCCTCATGGATTTCTTGCATTACATAGGTTGCTTGAGCCGAGTTGAGGCATCGCAGATATGGCCGTGAAAAGCCACGTTTGTATAAGACGCCACTGACCAGAACGTAATTAGACGACCGAGCCCTGACCTTGGCGGCTTGCTGTTGGTCCTCTGGGAGTTCTCCTGTTGTCAAAAATAGGAAGATGTCGGATGCCCAGGGGATGGGTTCATTTTGGAGGAACTGCACTTCTTGTAGGTCGGGTGAGATGGCTGGGTGGGCTAGGTATTTGAGGCGGACTCCGTGGCTGAGGTCGAACTGGTCTGCAGAGGCCAACTGAGCCATCTCATCCGCCTTGGAGTTTTCCGTCCGAGGTATGTGCTTGATGTGGAAGGTATTGAAGAGGCGAACAAGGGGGAGTGCCATATCCCTGTAAGCTCGCATTGTGTCCTCCTTGGCGTCAAATTCCCCTGTAATCTGGCCGACGATGAGCTGGGAGTCACTGAATACCCGAATGTGGCTAGCACCAATGTCCTTGGCAAGGCGAAGTCTTGCTATCAATGCCTCATATTTGGCCTCATTGTTGCTGGCATCAAACAAGAAACGGAGAGCACATTTGAAATAGCCACCCTCAGGGGAGGTGAGGATGAGGCCAGCCCCACTACCTTCCCTGCGAGATGACCCGTCGACGTTGAGAGTCCAAGAATGGGGGTCTTCTAGCTCGACATGAGTTGGTGGGGGTGGAGAGGCAGTGGTTGAGGTAGGGTTGGTGAATTCCAGGATGAAGTCGGCTATGGCCTGTCCCTTGATTGTTGTTCGAGGGCGGTAGGAGATGTCAAACTGGCTGAGTTCTACTGACCACTGCATAAGTCTGCCGGAAAGTTCTGGTTGTTGCATGACCTTCTTCAGGGGTTGGTCGGTGAGGACCACTATGGAATGGGCTTGGAAGTAAGGACAGAGCTATCTGGAGGCGGTGACTAAGGCCAGGGATAGTTTTTCTAGCAATGGGTAATTCTGCTCCGCTCCCCTAAGAGCTCGGCTGATGTAATAGACCGGCCGTTGGACTGGGCCGTCTTTCCTGATAAGAGCTGCGCTGACTGCGGTGCTTGACACTGCTAAATAGAGGAAGAGAGGCTCGCCCGTAACTGCCTGTGAAAGGAGGGGAGGATTGGCCATACATTGCTTTAGCTGCTGAAAAGCCTCTTCGGATTCAGTTGTCCATTCGAAAGTCTGCCGAAGAACTTTGAAGAACGGTAGGCACTTATCTGTTGCGCGGGAAATGAAGCGGTTAAGGGCCGCCACTCGGCCGGTGAGACTTTGAACTTCTTTGACCGTTCTGGGTGACTGCATCTCAATCAAGGCCTTGATCTTCTCAGGATTAGCTTCAATGCCGCGCTGGCTGACCATAAAACTTAAAAACTTTCCAGATCCTACACCGAAGGCGCACTTCTCTGGGTTGAGCTTCATTTGGTACTTGCGAAGGGTGGCGAAGGTCTCTCGCAGGTCGGTCAGATGATCAGTGGAGAGTTTGCTCTTGACCAGCATGTCGTCGACATATACTTCCATATTTCGACCGATCTAATGATGGAAAACGGCATTGACCAACCGTTGGTAGGTGGCCCCAGCATTCTTCAGGCCGAACGGCATCACACAGTAGTGGTAGGTACCTCGGTCGGTGATGAAGGATGTGTGTTCTCGATCGGACGGGTGCATCAAGATTTGGTTGTACCTGGAGAATGCATCCATGAAGCTGAGCATTTGATGACCGGCCGTGGCGTCGACCAGCAGATCTATACGGGGGAGAGGATAGCTATCTTTGGGGCAAGTCCGGTTCAGGTTAGAGTAATCGACGCAGAGTCGCCATTTGCCATTGTTTTTGCGGACTAGGACCACATTTGATAACCATTTAGGATAGTTTACATTTTTGATGAATTGGGCCTCAAGGAGCTTGTCAACCTCTGCGGCTATAAGAGCATTGCGCTCCGGATGAATGATGCGCTGCTTCTGGCGGTAAGGTCGGAAATGGGGTTCAATACTGAGGGGGTGAGTTATGAAAGAGGGGTCAATACCCGGCATGTCTGAATGGGTCCAGGCAAATACGTCATTGTGCTCTGTCAGAAGGGCAGTAAGGTCGGCCTTTACTTAGGGGGATAGTTGGCTGCCAATCTTGGCAGTTTTTATTGGGTTGGTAGGGTCAATGGGAACCTCAACGAGTTCCTCCGCAGGTTCCCCTCTGACCAACTCGTCCTCATCTCGGACGTCAAGTCCTTCAATGATCATGGCCTCCTTCAGCTTGACTTCCTTGAGTGAAGCGACATAACACTCCCTGGCCACGGTCTGCTCTCCTCTGACTGTTCCGACCCCGAGATCAGTGGGAAACTTGATGGCAAGATGACAGGTGGATGTGATGGCTTGACAGGAATTTAGGGCAGTGCGGCCAAGGATGATGTTGTAGGCAGATGGACAGTCGACCACGAAGAAGGTGAGCAACTTCGTGGTCTGCCGTGGGTATTCGCCGATCGTGATAGGGAGGTCGATGGAACTGATGGAGGTCACACGGTCGCCGGTGAAACTGACCAGAGGGGTTTGGAGGGGAGACAAACTTTCTTCCCCAATCTTGAGCTGGCGGAAGCAATTGAGGAAGATGATGTCTGAAGAGCTGCCGTTGTCGATAAGGACTCGTCTGACCTTGTAGTTGGAGAGGATGGTAGAGATGACAAGGGGGTCATCATGTGGGTAACGGATGCCGGTACAGTCGGCGTCCGTGAAAGTGATAGGTTCGGCCAGCTGTTTCGGCTGTTTAGAAGGTCGGTCGACCATTGCCACTGCCTTATCTGAGCCTTGCCTTATTTTTCTGAGTTCTGCCTTCTGAGCTGAGCGGGATGGTCCCCTACAAGCAAGGCCGCCTGAAATAACTCTGATCTCGCCGACTGGTGGAGGGGGATTAACTGGCGGTCGAGGCTGTTGCGGAGGGCGATCATGGCCTTGGTTTGGTGGGGCTGGCTGCTGGGGCGGGGTGCGCCGGCAGTCGTTTCTGAGGAGCTCGGTTCTTTGCCTCTGCGGGAGGTGGGTGTCTGTGAACCGGTTAAGACGTCCCTGATGTATGAAGGTCTCGATCTGATCTTTGATGTTAATGCACTCGTCAGTGTTATGGCCATGGTCCTGGTGGAAACGGTAATACTTGGACTGATCTTTCCGATTGGAAGGGGTTTGTGAAGGCAGGGGCCATTTGAGGGGGTAGTCCCGTTGGATCTGATTGAGGACATGTTCCATGGGAGAATTGAGAGGTGTGTACCGCTCGAACTGACCGGGCGGTCGAGCAGGTGCCGACCGGTCAGCTCGGGGGGGTCGGTCGTTATAGTGGGGTGTTTGGCCATTATACTGGGTGTTCCTGGGTTCTGAGTCTTTTCTCTTGTCTCTGGGGGTGGGGTTTTTGGCTATTGGGTCCTGCCGAGCGGCCAGCGAATCTTCAGCATTCATGTATTTTTGGGCTTTGGAGAGTAGGGCTGCCATGGAGGTCGGGGGGTTTTTAGAGAGGGAGAAAAGGAAATCGGACGACCGCAGACCGGCCATGAAAGCCGTGAGGATGACCTTGTCGTCGTTTTTCGCTACTTGTAGGGCTTCGGTGTTGAAGCGGGTAACGAAGCTGCGCAGCGATTCCCCCTCGGTCTGACGAATGTTAAGGAGTTGGGTCGCCGGGCGACGTTGGCGCTGGGCTCCGATGAAATGGCTAAGGAAGGAGTCGCTGAGATGCTGGAAAGTGGAAATGGAGTCTGCTGGTAACTGACTGAACCATAGTCGAGCTGACCCATTCAATGTCACGGGAAAGCCCGACACATGATCTCGTCAGGGAAGGCATGGAGGATCATGAGGGTGCGGTAGGTCTCCAGATGGTCGACTGGGTCCGTCGTACCGTCAAAAGAGTCAATGGTGGGCATCTTGAACTTGGTGGGTAGAGGTTTGTCCCGGATGGAGGCAACAGATGGTGAGTTGGCGGTGATGGAGGGTTTGTGCTGAATGTTCTGCATGATCCCTTGGAGTTGGAGCTTCATAGCTCGGAGTTTAGTGTCCCAGAGGGGAATGTTGTCACCATGGTCAGTCAATGGGGGCTGGACGCTGCTGGTTTCCCCCTCAGGGGCTGGTACCACGACTGACAGGCGTGGGGGTGGAGGTGGTAGGTTTACATGTGGAGGAGGAGGAGGTTGTAAACCTTCTAGGTTGGGTGGATAGGGTTGCGGAGCAGTGTGGCTCTGGGCTCTTTCTTGGTTGGGTGGAATATCTGGAGGTGGTACGGGGAGGTTTTTTTGAAGTAAAGCGTTGATCAGGGCCTGGTTTTGCTCGGCCATGCGGTTAATGCTGTTGGTAAGTTCGATGAAATACTGTGGTGGATTGTTTGGATTGGGAGGGTCGGTTTGATGATCAGCAGCATTATGGTGAGAAGCCATAGATCTAGTCGTGACCATACACTTTGATGGGTGAGAGGAAAAGGTTATTGGGAAAGGGTCTCCGGCGACAATGAACACAACCGGCGCACGGATAAACCAGATTCCCACAGACGGCGCCAACTGATAATACAGTCTGTTCGTGTGGATGGGTTGGACTTATCCAAGCTCCTCAAACCCACGCAGAAATAGACTAGCCCACGCAGATCACCTGCAAACAAGTTCAACGGGGAACGGTGTAGTCCCCCAGTGAACCCTCCGACGAACAAGTTAGGAAGATGAGTAGTATGTAAAGAGAGAGAGATTGGAGATAGGAAAGCTTAACCTTCTTCTTGTCTTCAACGTTTGCTTATATCATTTGGTAATCATTTCGCTGTCTCTTCCGACCTGCCCTCCTCGCCGAAAGTCTATGTTGTAGCTTACCTTGTTTAAGGTAAGGGGGTCTTGTTCCGACGGGGAGGTGTTGTCGTAATAAATGCTGCGATGGGCTGCATTAATGGTGATGTGCAGTGGCAATAACTTTGTAGATCTTTGTCTGCTGATGTGGCTCATCCTTCACCTGCCATGTGTCTGAATGCCATTGGCTCTTTATGCCATGTTGGAATGCAGCTGTTTTGGACTTCATTGGCTGGGTTATGTATTGGGTTCCAATTGATGGGCTTGGGTTGTTTATAGTGGTTTATGGCCTTTGTGGGCTTGTCCATGTCAATAGTTAATCACAGTTTAAATTTTAAAATTTATAATGCGCCTTTCAAATCGTTCCGCTCCGCGATAGTTAATATATATATATAGTTTTTAACCTCTAATGAAATATCAAAATAAAAATTAGTGTAAGAGAGATTTAAGATATGCAATTTATTACAAATTAATAATTATATATATAAAACATACTATGTAAAATTATTTTGTGTTATATATATAAAAATATTATAACAATTAGTGTTATATATTATGTAAATGTATGATAATTAGTTAGAATATTCTTCAATCTGCCAAAAATCGCTCAAACTGTAATTTGTCAATCCGCTAATCTGTCATTCGGTTTGTAATTTTACTTCAAACTGTCCGAACCACACCGTATATACCTCCAAGTGGGAGTCACAAGTGTGGGAGGAAACTGGGGAAGAATGGAGGAGGTCAAAGAGGGGTTGGAAGTGTGTAGATAAGGGGATACCTTGGAAATACAGTAGCATGGGAAGGTGTAAAAGCACTGAAGGGTGATGAGAAAATGGTGGGGAGCAATTGAATGGTGGCAAAGGAAGGGTGAAGAGGGGTTGGAGGATGATTGCCAAAGGAAGAGAGGTGGAAGGGGCTGCTGAAGATGGTGGTGTTAGCAGTCGGATGTGGCAAAAGGTAGGTTTCAAATTGGTATGGATGAGGATATAACTAAGATTAAGGTAGGACTTTCAAAGAAGACAGGCGAGGAGCAATTTAACTATGTGGGGATCAAAAAAAAAAAAGAGTCCAAAAATATTATGTAGTGGTTATTAGTAGCATCGTTCTCGTAGTTGTTTAATTTATAATATTTATTTTTGAAAGTATAATCACAACAGTAAAACTCAGGTTCAACATCACGCCGGGTAAAGGATGGCTTTTATTAAAGAGGGCATGAAAATAGATTTGAAAGAGAAGGCTTCAAAGGTCTATGACTAATTAAGCATATGTCTTTGTCCCAAATTTTTTTTTGCAAGTTTTAGTACTAAAATTTTGGGCAAATTACATATACCTCCCTCGAGGTTTAGCTAAATTACAGATATCCCCCTGAGGTTTCAGAAATTACAGATACCCCCCTGAGGTTTATATTTTCATAATAAATTGTCCCCTGAGATTATATTTTCATAATAATTTGCCACATAATTTGTTATGCAAATAGTACCTTCAAGGAGGTATCTGTAATTTCTCAAAACCTCAGGGGGATATCTGTAATTTTGCTAAATCTCGAGGGGGTATATGTAATTTGCCCAAAAATTTTATACTTAAAAGGTCACGTTTGTTTGGCGAATTAGGTTGGAGGGAATTGTTAATGAGGAGATAGTTAATGAAGAGATTATTAATGTGAAGAGATTAAGTAAAAAAGTGTTTGTTTGGATGAATGTGAGAGATGGTTAGTGATGGAATTGTTAAATTATTTTTATATAAAATAAAAAAAAATTATTTATATATTAAAAAAACTCTAAAACAAATATTAAAACGAAAAGGTACACTTGGTAAAATAACAAAAAAGGATTAGATGCACTCTAGTCGGTTGGACTATTTTCTCAATCCCACCTCCCCCACAGCTAATCCGGCCACTGAGGGGCATTGTGAATGAATACCACGGGAGTGCTAGTCTAGGAGTTCCAAGCACTCGTTTGGCATACCAAATTTTGGGGTTAAAAGACTATTTTAGTACCAAAAAAAAAGATAAAATATGTTAAAAAGCTAATAAGACAGAATGTCACATCCAAATCATAACCATTTAAATCATAATCATTTTACTTTTTTCTCACAAAAGTCAAAAAAGTTAAAAATTCTATCCCAAATTAGATTTTTTAGTCTGACCGAATTTCAAAGTTCATTGTTTTCCATTTTGTAAAATTTCCAAACAAATGTCTTCCTTTTCTTCTATTTCACACCAAATAGCTATTAAATTGAGGCTTGGAAGTTTTCTAGTATTCACGCAATTGGAGAACAGGTGAAAGCAACTCAAGCTCTTCCATTTCTTAACCACTTGTTAAGACCTAATTAGCTTTTGCACAACTGACTAAAGTGACTCTCTCTCAAGCATTTTTTCAAACAGAAAAAAATTGAAAAGAAAACATCTTACATATTATGTGCCATCATGATTGTGGGGCACTTTATCCTAATCTATTTTGTTTATTAAATTTGGATTAAAAAGAAAGGGAAAAAAAAATAGAAAAGAAAAAGTGAGCCATTGATTGATAATGAGTAAAATTGGTTGTTTAATAAAAATGAAGTGATTTCTTGTAAAATGTGGCGGATTCCAATAATTTTTTTTAAAAAAAAGAAAAAAAATGAGAATGACTTCTCTTCAATCTTATAGAAATTGAAAAATACTACCGAACTTTAAAATTATATCACATCAATACTTTTTATAAATTAGTATTTAATTTTTTTTCTACCTACTGATGCATTAAATATTGAGTAAGGTTTTTTTTACTAAGATCTAATGTTAGTTTTATAAATAAGTAGACAAAATCTAAACTACTAATTTACAAAATGTGTCATCCGTTGCTCGAACTAGTCGTTCAATTCGAAAATCAAAATTGGAGAGTAGCTCGGCCAAAAAAATAATTAAGATAAATTAGAAACACATTTCTTGAGATTTTCTTAAAATATGAATTATTCTTTTTGATTTTAAAAATTACATCTTGTCCCTTGAAGTTTCTAATTTTATAACAAATTGTTCATTTTATTAATAAATCATCGATTTAATTAACAATATTTAATAATGTCAAAATTTTATTTTAATTAATAATTTAAGTAATTTTATTATTATATATGTGAACAATTAGAAATTTTATTTTTTTAAACTAATTTTGTTAAATAAAAAATTATGACAAGTAAGTATTTGTAATTTTTTAAACTATAAGAGACAATTTGCATTTTAAATAAATCTCATAGAATGTATTTATAATTTAGCTAAACAAGTATTACTAGTACCGATCTACTTATCACACATTATGACCTTACTACAAATGTTATCAAATTTACCACTTAAAAATAAAAAAAGGTTTTGAATTGTCTTTGTCACATATAATTATCATATTTACAAAGTGGGGTTTGGCTGATGTTTGGAAATTACATGAATTTTTTAAGCTTTCTTGGCTGTTTTAAGCCTCATCGTTTGAGACTTGATTAGGGTTTATCTGTTCGTGTGTAGAAACCATTGGAGAATAAAATTTTGTTCTCCCTGGTTTTTTTTTTTTTTTTTTTTTTTTTTTGGGTTGGTTTGGATCATGTTATTATAACTTCATCACTTTGGATTTAAAATATGTTTCAATAAAATGTATAGCTGATGGGCAGTTAAAGAGCATTGATCAGTGCTAGATTGGATAATTAATTATGTTACCAAGATTTCTAACATAAAGATTTCAATATGTTAGAATACATAAAATAAGATTAGTTTGCTCTATGATAATACTATCGAGTATCCCAAAAAGGGATGATATAACATAAAGTCACAATAATATGATGAGATTAAGATATTTGACCCTTTCTCCTTGCATGGAGCACAATGAATTAGTGTCGTGCTTAGGAGTGAGAAAAATTCAGTTTGATTCAATTTACAAGTAACTATTACTACGGTTCTAAGAAATTTGAAACCAAATCAAATAATGAAAATCTTGGAACTAAACTAGTCTAAATTAATAAAACGTGGTTCAAATTGGTTTGGAACCATAATTTTTAGAAATTTTGTCATTATTCATAATGTGATCACAAAATATTGTTTATAATTTGTTCAAACATCAGGTAATATGCCATCATTTTACTATAATTGTTTGAAATTATTTTTGTTAGGTTTTTGTAATTAGGAATTCCATTTGACAAAACTCCTTTTAGTTATAATTTTATTCACTCTTTTGTTTTAGTGAGGCTGTGAGTGTTTAGATACGAATCCAATCCGATTTGTGCCTGTGTAGGGGAGTTTATGCCGTTAATATAGTATATTAGTATATTCCTTGTATATCTTTGTTATATAATATATTCTTTGTATATACTTATCTTCTCTCCTATATAAAGGAGTGTGTACCTATTCATTAATACATTGAATACAAGAGTTCTTTTTTCTCTTCTCTTCCTACTCTCATAACATGATATCAGAGCCTAGGGTTTTTTCCTAGCCTCCTCTTCTTCTACATCACGTTTTTTTTTTTTTTTTTTTTTGGTAGATTGCTTCATTTTCACATTGGTTTCTGCATATCTAGTCCTTTCCTGTTTCACTGATTGGACTATACTAGCTTCTTTGTCTCTTCAAGACAAAGCCAACGCCACCAGACTCATCTTCATCCGACATTCCACACGCGGTACCATTTTCCTACGCGCCTCCTACACTTGTCTCGTTTTATCGTGCATCACGGCCTCATCTGCTAACGTAAGCCACGTGTTTCTAACATCAGCTGATGTCAACCCTGGTTGCTTCTGTTCACCGTTGTTGCTCCGCCTGTTATCGTATGCCGCGCACCTCTCTGCTAACATGTTTCGGGCGTGCTAACATCATTCCTTCTGCTGTGACATCAGCCCTAGTTGAGCAGATTGGTCAACCCACTTTGACCATCTGATTCACTGCCTTTCTGGTCGTGTTTTTGGTCTGTTCAACCATATCCCTACGGTTTTTGGCCTCCTGAATCTGCTAGTGTGTTCTGTTTTGGCAAAACTAGCCTCTACAATGCACCTTCTTCTTTGTTTTTGCCCTGTTTGAACATCATGGATCGTTCTGACAACATCTATTCCGTCTTCGTTACACTTGATGGGTCTAACTATGTTCTCAAGGCCCAAGCTCTTTCTGGATTCATCAAAGGGAAGCTGCTTTGGTGTATTATCACTGGTGCTCTTTCTAAACCCATCCAAGAAGAAAAAGAGACTGTATTTGCTTTCGATGAACGTCTTGATGAATGGGAAGAGAAGAACTACCAGATTATCACATGGTTCTGTGCTACTTTTGTTCTTTCAATTAACCTTTAATTTGGACGCTTTTAGGATGATGATTCCATTGTCTCTCCTGCTATGGCAATTTGGGATTTCTTGAAGGAACGCTATCAGACTACTGGCCATGCTCACCAATATCAACTCCTACAAACTCTTCATCACATGCGCCAAGAGCCTGGTCAGTCCATCAATGACTTTTATCCTAGATGTCATCTGTCTGGGACCAGTTGGCTCTTTCTGAACCTAATTGGGCACATTCAGAGGATGCACAATTATTTATTGTTCATAGGAATCATCAGTGGCTATTGCAGTTTCTTATCGTTCTTCATAGCACCTTTGAACTTGTGTGTGCTTTCTTGCTCTATCATCTACCCTTACCGACTTTGGAGCAAGCCATTACCAAACTCTTATCAGAAGAAACTCGTTTGGGAATGCTCAAAACTCTAATCTTGGATTATGCTCTTGCTACGCCATCATCACGAGGTTTTTCATCTTTACAGCCTCCTAGCTTGTGCATTTATTGTCGCAACAGTGGCCTACCTGCTAATCATTCTTTACTTCAATGCCAAGTTCGTAACTGCTTGACTTGCTATAAGACTACTCCTGGCCATCTCCAAAACAATTGTCCTCGAGCTCCCCCTACTTCTTCATCTAGGAAAAGGTCTTCACGTTCTGGGCATCAGTCCAAATCTGCTCATGGTTCTCGTCCTGCTACTGTTGTTACATTAGAGAGTTTTTGCACTCCCTATTCTACTGATCCTATTACTCCATCATTTTCTATGGATAATGTTGAGTCCATTATCCAGCAGGTGCTTGCCAAATTCGATACTCTTCATTCTCCAGCTCTTTCAGTCACACCAGGTAATCCTTCACGGTATTTTGATTCCTCCTGCTATAATCATATGATCTCTGATTCTACTATATTTTCTTCTATCTCATTATCCTCTTCTGTTCCCCATATACATACTACTGATGGTTCTCATAAGTCTGTTAGTCACATTGGTCAAATTTCTACTTCTACTATATCTCTTTCTAATGTTTATTACATTCCTACTCTTAAATTGAACCTTATCTCTACTAGTCAATTGTTTGAACTTGGTCTCATTGTCATTTTTTCTGCTAATGGTTGTTTGGTGCAGGACCCTCAAACGAAAGAGATCCTTGGGATAGGCCATAAGCATGGACGTCTGTTCGAACTTCTTCATCTTCACATTCCATCTACATCATCCACTACTGCTTCTGTTGCCTCTTTTACTGCTTCTATTTCTGTGTCTTCTTTTCACCTTTGGCATTGTCGTTTAGGACATGTCTCTTTTAGTCGTTTAAAAACTTTGGTTTCTAGTGGTCGGTTAGGTCGTGTTAGTTCTGAATATGTTAATTGTTTACCTTGTCAACTTGTTAAACAGTTGGTATTACCTTTTAATAAAAGTAATTATATTTGTACTGCTCTGGTTGCTCTTGTGCATTCAGATATATGGGGACCCTCCCCCACCCCGACCATGGGGGGGGGGGGTCTAGATATTTTGTTATTTTTGTTGATGATTTTTCTTGTTATACTTAGATATTTCTTCTCAAAAATCGGTTTGAACTTAAACAGGTTTATTATGATTTCTCTGCCATGCTCCATACTCAGTTTTCTCAAACTATTAAAATCTTTGGTTCTGATAACGCTATGGAATACTTGGATTATGATTTTCTTTCCTTTCTTCGGGGCACATGTTATCCAATCTCATCATTCTTGTGCAGACACGTCCCAACAAAATGGTCGCGCTGAAAAAAAGCATCGACATATTCTAGACATTACTCGGGCCCTTCTCATCTCCTCTTCATGTCCTGAAAAGTTTTGGGAGGAAGTTACTTGTGCGCCTACTCCTCTCATAGCCAATCTCTCTCCTTATGAACGTTGTATGGTTCTCTTCCCACATACACTAGTCTTAAAGTTTTTGGCTCTGCTTGTTTTGTTCTCCTTCAACCTTATGAACACATTAAACTATAACCTCGTTCTTGTCTTTATTGTTTTCTGGGGTATGGTATAGAACATAAAGGATATCGCTGTTGGGATCCAGTCTCCAAGCGTCTTCGTATTTCTCGTCATGTGCTTTTCAGGGAACACAAAATGTTCTCTACTTTGTCTAAGTTTCACCTACCACAGTCCACCCATTCCCTGTTTTTTACTGATCTTTTTATAGACTTGCAATCTCCTAAATTTGATGCAGATTCCGGTTCAACGCCTTCACAGCTACCTATGCCTACTGTCAATCATAAGGTTTCTATATCAAACAATGGTCTTATGCTTCCTCTATTACCTCTTGTGGAGCCTCCTTCATCATCTTCTGTGGAGCTTTCTCCATCCTACCACCATCTCTTCTAATAGATCGTCATTCGACTCGGGTAAAACAACCTTCTATTCTTCCCTGTGATTATATTGTTGGTTCCACTACTTTTTCCTCTCATGAACCTACTTCCTATTGTGAGACTTGTTCTAACCTTCTTTGGCAGCAAGCTATGACTAATGAACTGCAGGCTTTGGATAAAACTCATTCCTGGGACATGGTTGATCTCCTTCCTGGAAAGACTGCTATTAGTTGTAAATGGGGTTATAAGATTAAAACTCATTTTGATGGTTCCATTGAACGTTACAAAGCCCGTTTTGTTGCCTGGGGATTCACTCAAGAGTATGGGATTAACTACGAGGAAACATTTGCTCCTGTTGTTCGTCTTACTTCAATTCGCAGCTTATTAGCAGTTGCTGCTGCTCGCCACTGGAGTCTTTATCAGATGGATGTCAAAAACGCCTTTCTCAATGGTGATCTCATTGAGGAAGTTTATATGCAACCTTCGTCTGGTTCCTCTGTTCCATCCATCAAAGTTTGCAAACTTCGCCGTGCTTTGTACGGTTTGAAACAAGCTCCTCGTGCCTGGTTTGCCAAGTTCAGTTCTACCATTCATGACTTTGGCTTCTTCTCCAGTGCCTATGATTTTGCCTTGTTTATACGTCAGACAGAGCGTGACATTATTATTATTATTGTTATTCTCTATGTAGATGGTATGATCATCATTGGCGATGACACAGTGGGTATCTCTAGTCTCAAACAATTCCTCAGTCACCAGTTTGAGATAAAAGATTTGGGTTTGCTTAGCTATTTCCTCAACTTGGAAATTTCTCATGATCCTTCTGGTTACTTTCTAACACAGGCCAAGCATATCTCTGATCTCTTGACTCGTGCTGGTCTTACTAATTGCAAGACTTCTATTACTCCAGCTGATCCTCAGACTCGTCTCACACCTCATGATGGTCATCTATTATCTGATGCTACTTTATATCGTCAGCTAGTTGGCAATCTTGTCTATTTCATGGTTACTCATCCAGAAATTGCCTATGTTGTTCACATTGTCAGTCAGTTCATGGCTGTTCCTCGCTCTCCGCACTATGATGCTCTAGTTCGCATTTTGCGCTATCTAAAAGGCATTATGTTCCATGACCTTCACTATTCAGCACACTCTTCCCTACAGTTACATGCCTTTTCTAATGCAGATTGGGCCGATGATCATACTGACCGCTGCTCTACTACAGGGTTCTGCTTTTTCTTGGGTGATTCTCTCATTGCCTCGTGTAGCAAAAAGCAAACTCTTGTTGCTCATTCTAGTACTGAGGCTAAGTATCGTACTCTTGCGGATACTACTCAAGAGCTTGTGTGGCTTCGTTGGCTTTTTACTGATATGTGAATTCCCCATCTTGCTGTCACTACCCTCTATTGTGACAATCAGAGTGCTATTTAGATTATACATAATGATGTCTTCCATGATCACACCAAGCATATTGAGATTGATTGTCACTTCATTCGACAACAGGTTACTAATGACACTGTTCATCTTATCTTTGTTATCTCTGTCGGCCAAACTACTGATATCTTCACCAAGGCTCATCCTCCGAGATGATTTTCTGATTTACTTTCCAAGCTCAACTTGATATCTGTATTACCACCTTGAGCTTGAGGGGTGGTGTTAATATAGTATATTAGTATATTCCTTGTATATCTCTATTATATAGTATATTCTCTGTATATACTTATCTTATCTCCTATATAAAGGAGTGTGTACCTATTCATTAATATATTAAATAGAAGAGTTCTCTTTTCTCTTCTCTTCCTAGTCTCATAACACTGACATTCCATATCTTGAGTATTCCTTGTTTGTTACTTTGCCGACTATGTACCAATTGTTTGACCGTTCAAACGCTAAAGTGTTCCATCCCATATCTCTGCATGCATCTGAACTTCTGGGAAACAAGTTTTACCGCTCGAGCGGTAGATGTTGCACTCAAGTGATTGGCCTATATGTGAGCACCATCTTTTAGTCACACCGCTCGAGCGGTAAAGTGTGGGCTCAAGCGGTCATCGCGACTCTGTTTAGTATGAAGTGCGCTGTTTGCTATTTTTAAGGTTAAACCCATCCAAATTCTCTGAGATGAGAGTTGCTAAGGTTTTTTTATTTTATTTTGTTTTATTTATATTGGAGGATGTTTATATATTGGTTTCCTTGATTATTTGAGAGTGGTCGATGGATCTACAAGCTTCATATTGACATCATTAAGGGATTTGTTTTTATTATTTCATTCATAAAAGAGAGATGTTCTTCAGTGGATTTTAGGGAATTTAGGCCTAAAACTTTGGTGGATTCTGGAGTGGCTCATTGTCATGGATTCAACATCAACATTGTGGATTCAATGTTAGGCAAAGCTATTCTAAGGTAAAGATGATGGTGGAAGAGATGCATCGAATTTGGTTCAATTCAGGTGTGGATTCACTAGGTAATTGAGAGTATTCATGTGTAATTCTTTTTTTTGTCTTCTTAGTGGATTGTTTTATGGTTTTAGTTTGTGTTTTTTTTTTTTTTTAATCACAGTTAGAGGTGCTCTAATTGTGATATTTTCCATTATAAAATCATAGACCGAAGTGTGAAGTATAGCTCACCTATTTCAAGAATTAAGACCAAATCGTGCATTGAAAAAATCAAACCAAACTGTACAATTTAATCTAAATTCGACAAATTTATGATTTTTTTTATTTATTTATCAATTTCTTTGCTTAGTTCTCACAGTGCTTTTGTTCTCTTTTCAAGATGACTACTAAGATTTGAATTTTAATGTTAATTGCGTTTATATCTTATAAATTTATGAAAGAAAAGAAAAATAAAGTAAAAATTATTATTACTTTTTTTATTGGATTAGAAAAATAAAATGAAAACGAATTCATATTTGTCAATGTTTTTATTTATTTAGTTAGTTATAAAAATAAACAATAGGAAATTTGGTCAAAACCCTCTCATAATAAAATTTTAATGCATTAAGGACAAGCATAAAAAAATTTATTTGAAAAGTTCAACACATATTACTATTACCATAATATATTTAGTAAGTAATTTAATATTTTAAACATTAAAATAATATAATTTTTGATTTAGATGTCGGTTTTTAATAAAATTAGTATTTTTAGAATTCTCTCATCAAGATTTATCAAACAAATTGACTATGAAGTTTTTAAAAAATAAAAAATAAAAAAATACCATCGAAATTGACGTAAACAGTAATATGTTATTCTATTTGATAGTAACGTGTTACTCTGTCTCACAGTAATATGTTACTCTAATTCACAGTAATATTTTACTATTACAAAAAATAGAGTACATACTAGATAAACTAATAAAAAATACACAGACATAACATTTTTAAATTTGTATAAAATAAAATAAAAATATTCCTCATCAAAAGAGTTTTGTAATATATATATATGCATGAGCAATATTTGTACAATTCAACTATGCACACTTCAGTTATGACTAAAGTAATTTTTTATTATGCCTTAAAGTGATTTTTGTTATAACTTTAATGTGAATATGATCAATGACTCAAATTTAAATTTTTTTTAGATATGACAAGTGAAAGGTATTGGAAATAGTTATAAAATTCTGGGTAAAATTAGAATTTTTTCGTAAGTTTGGTCTATTTTTTAGGTGGGCCCTGTGCGTCGATTTACGCAGGTCAAAGTGGTAACGCGTTCTATGCTGTGTTGTGATTCACGTTGTATATTTAGTTGCTTAAAACCATTACCGAGTGAATGGGAAATTGAAGCCAAAGTATGCTCCATGGAAATGGAGTTTTGGTGAAAAATCCTTAAAGGTATTGAATAAGGCTTGTCCCACATTGATTTGGTGGGAAGTTTTGAATGCGTTTATAAGGCATGGGTTTGGTACTTGGGGTGTGCCCCAAGAGGAACCCAAGTGTTTTAGAGGGGGAGGTTATGGCCAAAATTGGCTAGACCCATTGGACCAAAAAATCACCACACGCACGCCGCCACCACCATTCGTCCGGTTTTCAAATTAAACCGGAAATAAACTGGTCTGAATTCAAAACCAACAGGTTTCATAACTGTTCAATTCAAAACCTACAGCCACCTTTACATCTACAAATAGGACAACCCTCATTTGATGTTTTACATTGAGAAAATTCGTATTTCACCTCTGCAAATTCTATTCTTCATTTTGCTATATTTTATTTTTGTGAGAAAGAGTATAAACACTTAGTGTGTTCGTTAGGCAAACAATTGTAGTGCTGCTATTGTTTGTAGTAGATCATTTCATCCTGGGAGATAGACGTCCAAATTCTAAAAGCACCGAGGAGAGGACGAATCTGTCTTAAGGATACAGTGTTAAACACTGGACTTGATCATATTATAATTCGAAGAAACTAATCAAGTAAATTATTTTATTTTCGGTGTTTTATGATTTATTTAAATCAGATTTTAATTTTATTTTTGTAACAAAATAAAATCTGTTTTTATTTATTTATTTATTTTTATTTCGAGTTTGATTTTTGTAATCAAACAAATTCTCTCATTTCCTTTATTTCTGTTTGTTGTTAAGTACACAAACTGAATTAATTAATTACAGTGAAGATTGTCCAACAATCTTAAGACAGACTTATTTTTTTTTGGTATCTTCATTGTATTTAATTTTCTGATTTCATAAAGACATATTCTAGTTGGAAAAACAAATAGTGTTTATGCTATTTGACAGATAGTAGTAATATACTGTCTCTTTTCTTTGACAACTAGTAGTAATATACTGGTGTCATTAACAATTGCAGAATATTAATTGTGTTACAGAAAATTATTGTGATATTTTATTTTTCTAGTTTTAGTAACAAGGAAAATAAAATTATTTTGTGTTATAATTTATTTTCTGGTTTTAGTAACTAGAAAATTAATTTGTGTTTTAATTTTTTCTGGTTTTTGTAATCAGAGATTATGGCTACTACAACTGAAACTGCATCTGGTAGTGGTACTCCTATTGTTACACCAACACCGGTCCCTATCCAGAACCATATTCATGTACCAATCAATCATGGAGAAAAACCGGAAAAATTTAACGGTACTGAGTTTAAGAGATGGCAGCAGAAGATGCTGTTCTATCTTACAACTCTTAATTTGGACCGGTTTCTCCATGAAGAGGCTCCAACACTTAAAGAGGGTGAAAGTGATCGGTAAGTTGTTGTCACTGTAGATGCTTGGAAACATTCAGATTTCCTGTGCAGAAACTACATCCTCAATAACCTTGACAACATGCTGTACAATGTTTACAGTCCTCTGAAGTCAGCAAAAGAATTATGGGATTCTTTGGAGAAGAAATACAAGACAGAAGATGCCGACACGAAAAAATTTGTCGTCGGTAAATTTCTAGATTTTGTTATGGTAGACTCCCAAACGGTAATATCTCAAGTTCAAAGTTTTCAGATAATTTTACATGATATTCATTTAGAAGGTATGTCTCTTAGCGAGTCTTTCCAAGTCGCTGCTTTAATAGAAAAGTTACCACCGGCTTGGAAAGATTTCAAAAATTATTTAAAACATAAACGCAAAGAGATGACCATGGATGAGTTAATTGTAAGATTAAGAATTGAGGAAGATAACCGAAAGGCTGAAAAGGGGAATGGGAAAAATCCCATTGAGTCCAAGGCTAATGTGGTTGAACAAGTTCATAAACCACATAACAAAAAGAGAAAGTTTACTGGAGATGGTTCTAAACAAGGCGATAGCAACAAGAAGTTCAAAGGAAAATGCTATAACTGTGGCAAGACTGGACATCGAGCTTCTGACTGCTGCCACCCTAAGAAGGATCATGGAAGTACAAGTAAGAAGACCACCAATCAGGTCAATGTAACAAAATTGGATTATATCTCTGACGGAGTGAATGACATCAACCTCTCTGCTGTGGTGTCTGAGTCTAACTTGGTTGGAAATCCCAAAGAGTGGTGGGTTGACACTGGAGCAACTCGTCACATATGTGCGGACAAGAAGATGTTCACTACCTACAATGAGGCTGCAAATGGTGAACAACTTTTTATGGGAAGTTCTTCTACTTCTACTGTGGCTGGACAAGGGAAAGTGATCTTGAAGATGACATCAGGGAAAGAACTGACCCTCAACAACGTACTGCATGTACTTGACATCCGGAAGAATTTAGTTTCTGGTTCTTTATTAAGTAAAAATGGTTTTAGGCTTGTCTTTGAGTATGATAAATTTGTATTAACAAAGAGTGGTATGTATGTTGGTAAGGGATACATGAGTGATGGTCTCTTTAAGTTGAATGTAATGACAGTTGTACCGAAAGTTGCTATGAATAAGAATAACACATCTTTTGCTTATATTCTTGAGTCGAATTTATGGCATGGAAGATTAGGACATGTGAATTTTGATGCTTTGCGTAGATTAATTGGTTTAGATTATATACCAAAGTTTGAAATTAATCCTAATCATAAATGTGAAGTTTGTGTAGAAGCGAAACTAACTAAGGCTCCATTTAAATCGGTTGAAAAGAAAACCGAACCTCTAGAATTAATTCATACTGATGTATGTGATCTAAAATTTATTCAAACTAGAGAAGGCAAAAAGTATTTCATAATATTTATCGATGATTGCACAAGATATTGTTATGTTTATTTACTTAGAAGTAAAGATGAAGCCTTAGAAATGTTTAAACTCTACAAAACAGAAGTTAAAAATCAACTTGGTAAAACTATTAAAATGGTTAGAATTGATAGGGGTGGTGAATATGATGCACCATTAAATGAATTTTGTGCATAATATGACATTATTCACCAAACTACAGCCCCTTATTCTCCAGAGCAAAATGAAATTGCTGAAAGGAAGAATAGAACCCTCAAAGAAATGATGAATTCCATGTTACTAAGTTCAGGCTTACCACAGAACTTGTGCGGGGAAGTAATATTGTCTGCTAATTATGTTTTTAACAGAATACCCCACAAGAAAACCAATAGCACTCCTTATGAATTGTGGAAGGGTCGACCGCCTTTCTACAAATACTTAAAAGTGTGGAGGTGTTTGGCAAAAGTTGAAGTTCCTATTCCTAAAAAGACTAAGATTGGACCGAAAATAGTAGATTGTGTATTTATTGGTTATGCTCAGAATAGTAGTGCATATCGGTTTCTGACTTATAAATCAGAAATACCTGATATACATGTGAACACTATTATAGAGTCAAGGAATGCTGTGTTTTTTGAACATGTTTTTCCTTACAAGAAAGGACAAGAATTAAGTTCACAGACAAGAACTTATGATTGTACACAAAGTCAAGAGACTAATGACAATCAAACACAAGAGACTAGTAATGGTCTCGACCAACAGGATTTAACTGATGATGAACCAAGAAGAAGTAAGAGAGCGAGAACATCAAAATCCTTTGGTCCAGATTTTCTGACATACCTGTTAGAAAATGAACCTCAAAGCTTTAAGGCAGCAATGACAAGTCCTGAAGTACCTTTGTGGAAAGAGGCTGTTAATAATGAAATTGAATCCATTATGCAAAATCATACTTCGGAATTGGTGGATCTTCCACCAGGTTCTAAACCTCTTGGATATAAGTGGATATTCAAGAGAAAAATGAAAGCAGATGGTTCAATTGACAAGTATAAAGCGAGACTTGTAGTTAAAGGTTACAGACAAAAGGAAGGTCTGAACTATTTTGACACATATTCCCCTGTGACAAGAATAACATCCATTCGCATGCTTATTGCTATAGCAGCGTTGTTTAATTTAGAAATACATCAAATGGATGTTAAGACAGCTTTCTTAAACGGTGATCTAAATGAAGAGATCTATATGGAGCAACTCGAAGGGTTTGTAGTATCAGGGCAAGAAAAGAAAGTTTGTCGACTTGTAAAATCCCTTTATGGATTAAAACAAACACCTAAGCAATGGTATGAAAAATTTGATCATGCAATGTTTACTAATGGGTTTAAGATAAACGAATGTGACAAATGCGTCTATGTTAAAAACACTGACCAAGGATATGTCATAGTTTGTCTTTATGTGGATGACATGCTTATCATTGGAAGTAGTCAAAACATGATCAAATCAACTAAGCAAATGCTTAACAAAAGATTTGATATGAAAGATATGGGGGTCGCAGATGTTATATTAAGAATGAAAATTACTAAAACATCTGACAGATATGTATTATCTCAATCACATTATATTGAGAAAATTCTTGGTAAATTTATCAAGGATGATATGAATTTAGCTAGAACACCTGTAGACGTCAATCTTTATTTATAAAAAAATAAAGGTGATGTAGTGTCTCAGTTAAAATACTCCCAAATCATTGGAAGCCTAATGTATCTAATGAATTGTACTCGTCCTGATATAGCTTATGCTATCAGTAAATTGAGTAGGTACACTAGTAACTCCGGAGTAGACCATTGGAAAGCGATTATTCGGGTTCGTAGATATCTAAGATTCACCCGTGATCATGGTTTGAACTTTACTCAATATCCAGCAGTACTTGAAGGTTATTGTGATGCAAATTGGATATCGGATACTAAATATTCAAAATCCACAAGTGGATATGTTTTTACTCTGGGAGGCGCTGCTGTTTCTTGGAAATCCACGAAACAAACATGCATCGCACGATCCACAATGGAATCCGAGTTCATTGCTTTAGACAAAGCATGAGAAGAAGCAGAATGGCTTCGTCACTTCTTAGAAGATATTCCAATGTGGCCAAAACCTGTGCCAGCTATTTGTATTCATTGTGATAGTCAATCTGCAATAGATAGGGCACAGAATCATATGTATAACGGTAAGTCACGACATATTCGTCGTCGACATAATACCGTAAGGCAATTGTTGTCAAACGGAATAATCTCAATAGATTATATAAAATCTAAAGAGAATATTGCGGATCCGTTAACAAAAGGTTTGACAAAAGAGCTAGTGTATAGTTCATCGAAGGGGATGGGATTAAAGCCTATTACATAAGAGTCGTCATAATGGTAACTCTACTTATATGACTGGAGATCCCAAGAACTAAGTTCAAAGGGACAACTAAGTTATGTATGGCTTGCCAGAAATCACTAAGGGCTTACAATTCCCTACCCATTCCTATGGTGAGAGTGATATCTGCAACATTTGTTGTATGCAGGGGTATAAGGATAAGCTTTGCTTTTAATGATTACTTATATATTGATTGAGGCATAAAATCAAGACGAGTATAAGGAGATACTCACAATAAGAATCACCTATATGAGTGTCGAACTGGGGCCGGTTCTATGAGAATGAAGAGGCTAAATTCTTTAGAAATACTCATGAAAACCAGGAGCGTTCAAGGCCAAAATGAACGCAACAGTGAGAACCACGATGTGTTAGAAGATATTTTGTGTGAAATCTATTGTCTTGGCTTACACAAACGGCTGCACAATTCAAGGCATCGCGTCCATTGGTTAGCTAGTAAGTCCGATAGGTTTTCACTAGGGAAGGTTCAGGACCGAAAGCTACCTATCCTGATGCAAGATATTTTCGACTTATACTCTTTCAATAAAGTCTGCATATTGTTGCATTTCCGTTGTCATCAAATTCCATTCATGTGGGGGATTGTTGGAAATGGTTATAAAATTCTGGGTAAAACCAAAATTTTTTCCTAAGTTTGATCTATTTTTTAGGTGGGCCCCGTGTGTCGATTTACGCGGGTCAAAGTGGTAACGCGTTCTATGCCGCGTTGTGATTCACGTGGTATATTTGGTTGCTCAAAACCATTACCGAGTGAATGGGAAATTGAAGCCAAAGTATGCTCCATGGAAATGGAGTTTTGGTGAAAAATCCTTAAAGGTATTGAATAAGGCTTGTTCCACATTGATTTGGTGGAAAGTTTTGAATGGGTTTATAAGGCATGGGTTTGGTACTTGGGGTGTGCCCCAAGGGGTACCCAAGTGTTTTAGAGGGAGAGGTTATGGGCAAAATGGACTAGACCCATTGGACCCAAAAATCACTACACGCGCCGCCGCCGCCATCCGTCTGGTCGGTCGGTCGGGCGGGCTGGGCTGGGCTTGGGCGCGGGTGAGTGGTGTGTGGTTGGGTTGGGCTTGTTTGGCCCAGTACTAATGTTTTTGGGCCAAAAACATTTGAATTTAATTTTATTTTTAGTAAAATAAAATTTAGAATTCAAAATAAATTGGTTTGGTTTTACTGTATATCCAAACAGGGCCCTTCCCGTTTTCAAATTAAACCGAAAATAAACTGGTCTGGTTTTACTGTACATCCAAACAGGGCCCTTCCCGTTTTTTATCTATTTAAATTATGAACCTAACAGATTCAAATCTGTTTGAATTCAAAACCAACAGGTTTCATACCTGTTCAATTCAAAACCTACAGCAACCTTTATATCTATAAATTGGACAACCCTCATTTGATTACATTGAGAAAATTCGTATTTCACCTCTGCAAATTCTATTCTTTATTTTGCTGCATTTTATTTTTGTGAGAAAGAGTATAAACACTTAGTGTATTCGTTAGGCAAACAATTTGTAGTGCTGCTATTGTTTGTAGTAGATCATTTCATCTTGGGAGATAGACGTCCAAATTCTGAAAGCACCGAGGAGAGGACGAATCTGTTTTAAGGACACAGTGTCAAACACTGGACTTGATCAGATTATAATTCGAAGAAATTAATCAAGTAAATTATTTTATTTTCGGTATTTTATTATTTATTTAAATCAGATTTTAATTTTATTTTTGTAACAAAATAAAATGTATTTTTATTTATTTATTTATTTTTATTTCGAGTTTGATTTTTGTAATCAAACAAATTCTCTCATTTTCTTTATTTCTTTTATATTCTGTTTGTTGTTAAATATACAAACTGAATTAATTAATTGCAGTGAAGATTGTCCAACAAAAGGGAGGATGTGTATGATAGGCAACTATTTTTGTGATGTATATAGTAAAATTGCCCTACATGTATACATTATTCTGTAGAAAATGCTAATGATGACCTTTTGAGATGTCATTGTCAATAACCTCAACAGATGTTTTAAAATTGTATTGAAATATAAAAATAAGTAGAAATGATTTGAGATGTGTAAAATTTATATTAAGATTTAATATATATAAATATATATTGCATTTCTTTTCCTTATTGACAACACAATAAACTGTTAATAGCCTGATATTTATTTATTTTCAGTAATGTTAAGTGTACAAAAGTAGGATACATAAAGAACATATGAAATGCATTGCATTCATCTTAAATGTGAACCACACTTAAAAAATAATATATGTAAACCCATTTTGTTTGATTTAATTTTCAGAAATTATTTTTGAAATTTTTCAAAAAATAACAAATTAGTTTGACAAAAATAAACACAAAAAAAATAATTTTCAATTTTCAAAAATTATTCTTGTCCCAAAAAGAAAAAAAAATAAAATAAAGAAAACCATATGAAAATAATGAAATTTTAAAATTTTTTTTTCATCAGACTAGTTTTTTGAAAAAAATCGAGAAACAAATTCCAAAACTTAATTTTTCAATACTCTTTTTGTGTTCAATTCTATCCACTTAGCATTAATTAATCTATTTAATCTTTCATTTTGTTTTCCTTCGCTAAATCCGATTAAGTCGAAGGGCACACTAGCTTTCTTTCTTAATTGACAATTTGAAAAATTAATTGATTTTCAAACAACATGAAATGAATAAAGGAAAATATTATATATCCCAAATTTTCTGCCAAATGAATGATCAAACAGGGACGGATTCAGGATTATGACTTTTGGGAGGGGGGGTCAAAGTACGTTTAACCTATAACCCATAAAATTTGAAGTTCAATATCAATTTCTACTAACATGAAAAAAAAATCAATAATGTTACGATAAAATATTAAACTATATATTCCTTGTCAACATAGTTGAGTACAAAAAGATGATCATAGAATTGAGAATATTTTTTTGCCCATATTCATTTATAAAAAGTAGTAACTATTTTTACATGTATTTATTTACTAAAATTTGGCATCTTCAATTGAGCTCGACGCTCTTTCATAATATCAAAAGCATGAATAATAGAGTCTATGTCAAACCTTCGAGTAATGTTTTTTTCAATGTACGTAATCAAGTAACTAGCTAGAAAATCATCTTCCATTCTATTGCACAATTTAGACGTAACGAGTTTCATAGCTGAAAATGCATGCTCTGATGTAGCAATTGAAACAGGTAAAGTCAACACAAAACGGATCAATCTATCAATAAGAGGATAACTTGTTGACTTTTTTTGTTTTTGCCAACATTTGACACAACTCAGAAATGGTCGACAGCTTTTGAAACTCGGGAAGTATAAAAATATCAAGCTAATAGTTTTCTAACTGATACTTCAAATGCAATTTTTCTTGCTTGGTGAAATTCATGGGATAAAATTTATTTGCAAAATTGCAAATGTCCTCAATTTTGAATGATCTATAACCATCTCTAGGATCCAAAGCTGAGCTAAGAACAAGCAATTCCATTACATTTTCCTTAAAACTATTGTTTAATTCTTGTAACTGAGAATCAACTGTAACCATAAAAATATCAACATGAAAATGATATTGCATGGTAAGCTGATCTCTTTCAGAACGAGACCGACCTCGGCCTCCTTTATAAGGACAACTCATTCCAAATAGTTTAAAAAATTGGGGGGCTATTATATATAATTTTGAAATTATCTAAAAAAAATTGGGGGTACGAACTCCTATAATTTTAAATTATTTTAAAATTTCTAGTATAATATATCATATTTTTCAAATTTTTGGGGGTGCGGCCGCCCCCAGCCCCCCTAGATCCATCCTTGTGACCAAATGTCTTACATGAGTATGGAGTTCACAAAGTGTAGACCCCACGCCCATATGAGACATTTGGTCATTCATTTGGTAAAAAATTTATCTCCAAAGTTATTATCCAGAGATAAAACTTTAGTTTCATCACTATTTCCAAAAGCCTGGAAAAATACTTTGCCTACGTTTGACTCATAGGATGGAGGAGATTAAGAGTATGGTGAGATTGAGTGAGGAGCTTATTGATGTGGTGGTATTAGATTGGAGATGCATGATAAAGAGTGTTTGTTTGTACACTATCGGATTAATAATACTATAGACAGTATTAATATATAAAATTAATATTTTTTAAGTTTTAGTTTTTTTTTAATATTACAATTATTATTTTTTATTCTAAAAAATATAATTTTTTGCTTAAAAATCATTGAAAATTTCACTAATCTCCTCACTCAATTTTTAATCCGAACCCTCTCATAACCTTGTTAGTCCTACCATATGGGGGGATTACTAGTTCAAGAGAATAGTTAATCCCCTCACTCATATCCTCAACTAAACACTCTTTGGGTAAGTCTCACTAATTATTAATCCAATCTCCCTAGTTGAAGAGCCAAACAAGGGTAACTTACAAACACATCCTGAGGTTTACTTAAATTATAAATTACTTTTTGTGGTTCTAGAAATTAAATTATGCCCCCTAAGGTTTCTAATTTCATAATAAATAGGTCATTTTTTTAATAAATAATCAAGTTAATTAAGAGTTTTTAATAATGTTAAAATTTTATTTCAATTAATAATTCAGATAATTTTATTATTGTATAGATGAACAGTTAGAAATTTTACTTTTTCAATTAATTCTGTTAAATAAATTTGTTTGATAGGGAGGTATTTATAATTTTTTAAATTACAAAAAATAATTTATATTTTAAGTAAATATCAAAAAGTGTATTGGGAATTTACCTGCCAAAACAAATATGACCATCCAGAAGAAACAACTTCAGTGTCCATTCAAATATTGTAAGACAAGTAGCATTTAATTATTTATTTTGCTTGGTCAAGGATTAGGTAATGCTTATATATTTTAACAAAAATGATTTGGAGCACTAAAAAAAAGAACTCCAATACATCTCTAATTTTTCTTTTTCTTCCCTCTTTTTTATCTTTTACTTCACTTTTTTTTTTTTTTAATGGTTGGATAGCTCATTAGAGCTCCGGAGCATGACCCATATTTTAAACTATTTATTGCTTTTATTGCTTTTATAGCTTTAGCTGTTACTCCAAGTAAAAGGCAATCCCAGCTGGAAAGCACCACCAAAACCATATTTCATCAAGATGGAGACCCTCTTCCTGCAAGGACCCAACCTGAAGTTTTTATTTATTCATTTATTTTTTCAAATTAATAGTATAATTAGCATTTGAATGGTTTAAATGTGATTGAATTAGTTGTTCAAGTGTTATTATATGTAGATATACAGGAAGAGGATTATTTTTAGTTCACATAGTAGATTGAAGGGTCTATTGGGGCTTCATAAGATCTAATATATTTTCTATTTTAACGATTTGAATCGTTCATTTTGTTAAATTTTTTTTATAGAGATTATTTATAAAAAAAAAAAATTTGATTTGATAATAATAACTATATAATTAAATCATATTTATCTTCAAAAAAAATAAATGATGTATCTTTAAATAATATTTATTGTCTATTTTTTTTTTTGAAAACAATTTAATGAAATATTGTGCCTATAATTATTAGATTGATTTATTATTTATTTATTTTTTTGAATAATTTATGCATAAAAACCTTACAAATGAGCAATTTAGATTATTAAAATAGGACCTGTGATATACAATGAACTGGGAAAAATCTGTCTATATATTATATATCACCGAATTGATCTTGTTAGTCTTATTATCGTTGCATAATCCAATCATGGCTAAGGTTTAAGGATAAGTAGTTTTTTAATTAGTACTTTAAAAAACATACAATTTGAAGCTTTCTTAATGGAGCTATCAACTTCCTGGCAGCTGCTGTCCCCTAAAAAAATAAAATAAAACAACAACAACAACAAAGATGAAAGGCACAATTTTCGCAAGTAATATAACTCAAAATGAAGAGTTGTCTTGTTTGGGAATAGGATTTTAGTAAAATAGTCAATAAAAATAAAAACACTAAAATAAATAATAAAATAAAATATCACATATCTTATATATCAATTAATAATTTTTTTTTTTTAAATTGTTCCTTTTTAAAGCTCTTGAACTTGCGTCCCTAGTTCAGCCTGAGGATATGCCTCGTCTAAATTCAGGACAAGGCTAACCCCCTACAAAGAATCGGATTCAACCAACACAAAACAATATCCTTCCAACCATGCAAGATGCAACCCAACTTCAAAGCCCACATCTTAAGGCAATGCGTCAAAAAGTCAATTAAAATAGTCAAATTTGCAAACCAAGCCTAGGTCTCTTTTGATTTAGTTTTCATGTTTTTTAAAACAAAAATAATGAGAAATTCTTGAATACTGGTTGTTTTCATTTTTGTGTGAAAATAAAGTTTGGAATTAAAATTAAAAAAAAAAAACCTTTTTAGTGTTTTCTAAAAATTGAGTTGGTTTCACAAATTATTATTATTATTTTTCAAAAAAATAAAAATAAAAATAAAACAAAACCATAATGATTCAGATAGGATTAATAGGACTCTTGACCTTTGGTCCCTGTAGTGATAGAATAATACTATATGCACTAATTGGTATATCAATTAGTTTATTAACAGATAATATTGTATAATTTTAGAGGTTTTGGATATTTATAATTTGTGTAATGGGTAAAGTCATAATTTTGAAATAATAATGTCATGACATATGTTGGTATACTAATTATTATATCAATTGATGTATGTAGCACCACCAATAATGATAACATATTACAACCCTTCATCTTCTCCAAAATGAAGTAAATACACCTCTTGTGATTTTAAGAAGGGTTTGAGATTATCTTAGGTTCGTCATCTCAACTTTAGAGAATATTTAGATTTGTTAGGCTAATTCTGAGACTAGCATCAGTGATCCAAGCTGTTCATCTTTTAAGATTTATTAAGTAAAATATTCATGTAAAAAAATCAAGATAACTGGATAGCGATAGTTATATGTTTGAATCAAATTTGTATTACAAAAAATGAATGGCTATTTTTGAAATTATATTTGTCATCTATTTTTTTAAAACAATTATGATTCAAACATATAGTTATCCAATTATTTTCATTTTTTATATGAATATTCTGTTTAACGAGTCCTAAAAGGTGACAGGTTCATATCACCAAAATCAGTTTTAAAATGGACTTACTAAGTTCAAACACTCTCTCAAATTGAAATGACAAATTGAGAGAAACTAAACCTTGTAAGAAAATACAAAACACGCAACCATACTAGATGAAATAAATTCAAATTCACAAATAATTTCTAGAGGAAATATCATTTTGTACTTCCAAACTATAAGGCAAAAATCAAAACTATTCAATTTAGAGTTAATTTCACCCCACCAATAGTTGTCATCTAAAATCATACGAAATTTATTGACGTAGTACCAAATTTCATTTAGAACTTCCTTTTACCTTCAAGCTATACCTTAAAAATCAATTAGCCCCCCAAATATTAAAAAAAAATAAAATATTTAATTAATAATTTTTTATCTCAAAAATGAAAAAATTAAATTTTAAATAAAAAATTTGAGTATTATTCATGTTGAGTATTCTTTAAATAATAATTGCTAACTTTTGCATTAAATTGTCATTCAATTGATGATACGACTGAGCAGATAATTTCGATTTTGTAGGCAAATCTCGACATATTCATTTTTATCTTTCAATATAAATTTTTAAATTTCAAAAGAAGATGTTATTCTCATAATATGTTTGGTCTAAATTTTTACCCACACAATTTTGAAATTATTATTAGTCGATCAATTCTGTTGAAATTAATTTGAGAAATAAATTAGTTATAATTGCACGTGCGCACACACATAGACTAGCCAATAAATTTTCGGCGCAATTAGTTTCTCTAGGATCGACTTGAGATAATTTGAGATTTAAAGAGATAATTCTAAATGAGGATTTAATATTTTTTTAATTATTTTTATTATTTTTTTTGTAGGAGTTTTTATTGATAAATCTCATTTAGAAATGTTTTAACCCAAAAAGTCCATGAAGGAATTTTTTAACCCATTTAGTCCCATGTATGTATAGTTTTATTCCATAAAGTCATTTTTCTTGATTTACACTATTTTCTTGGACACTTATGCCTTTATATTTAATTTTGATACCTTTATAATTATTTTTTGAACGGTTAGCAATTTTATGATGTGAACATTCATATTTTAAAATTCACATTGGTAGGAATGTAAAATTGGCCCGTGGGCGGCCCGAAACCCGCCCACGAGCCGGGGCGGGCCCGGCCCGTTGACAATGTGAATATTCACATTGACATGTTAACATTCACATTAACAGGAGTGTAAAATTGGCTCGCGTCCCATGGCGGCGCGAAACCCGCCTGCGGCCCATGGGAGGCCCGGAGCAGGCCCGGTCCAGCTCGTTGACAATGTGAATATTCACATTGACATGTTAACATTCACATTGAAAAGAGTATAAAATTGGCCAGCGGCCCATGGCGGGCCCGACCTGGCCCGTTGACAATGTGAATATTCACATTAACATGTTAACATTCACATTGATAAGAGTGTAAAATTGGCCCGCAGCTCGTGGGAGGCTCGAAGCCCGACCGCAGCCCGAGGCGAGCTTGGCCCGACCCGTGACAATATGAATATTTACATTGACATGTTAACATTAACATTGATAGGAGTGTAAAGTTTGCCCGCTGCTCGAAAGCTTGCCCGCGGCCCGGGGTAGGCCCGGCTCGGCCCGGCCCGTTGACAATGTGAATATTCACATTGACATGTTAAAATGCACGTTGATAGGAATGTAGAATTGGCCCGCGGCCCGTGGGCTGCCCGCATCTCGCCCACGGCCCGGGGCAGGCTCGTGTGGGTTTGGGTTCGAGCATGTCCGAGACCCTAGGTTAGGGCCTAGGTCATCACTTTGAAGCCTGGCCTGGCCCATCGGCCCGCTTAAGGCCCATTCAAGGCTCGGTCCGAGGCCCAGCTCGAGGCCTAGCCCGCCCGAGGCGCAATGTATTTTTTTGTAGAAAATAATAAAATTTTGGTAGAAAAAATTAAAAAGAATTAAAAAAAAATGGCCAGGCCCGCCCAAGCCCGACCTAAGCTCGAGGCTAGGTCCAGGCCCACCGGCCCGACCCGAGGCTCGGTCCATCGGTCTGTCCAAAGCCCGAATACCCTTGTGCCAGGGCTAGGGCCTGGGCCTAATTTTTTGGCCCGTGGGCTGGCCCGGGAAAGGCTCGTTTGGGCCCAGGCTCGAGGCTAGTCCGAGACCCTAGGCTAGGGCCTAGGCCATCACTTTGAAGCTCGACCCGGTCCATTGGCCCGGTTAAGGCCCATTTAAGGCTCGGTCCGAGGCCCGGCCCGCGCTGAGGCCTAGTGTCTTTTTTTGTGGAAAATAATAAAATTTTGGTAGAAAAAATTAAAAAGAATTAAAAAAAATGGCCAGGCCCGCCACGGGCCGTCCACGGGTCGTGGGCGGGTTTCGGGCAGCCACGAGGCACAGGCTAATTTTACACTCCTATCAATGTGAATGTTAATATATTAATGTGAATATTCACATTGTCAACGGGCCGGGTCGGGCTCGCCCTGGGCCGCTGGCTAATTTTATACTCTTATCAATGTGAATGTTAACATGTCAATGTGAATATTCACATTGTTAACAGGCCGGGCCGGGCCCGCCCCAGGTCGCCTACGGGCCATGGCGAGTTTCGGGTAGTCACGAGGCGTGGGCTAATTTTACACTCTTATCAATGTGAATGTTAACATGTCAATATGAATATTCACATTGTCAACGGGTCGGGTCGGGCCCGCCCCGGGCCGCGGGCGGGCTTTTGGCCCTCCACAGGCCACGGGCCAATTTTATACTCTTATCAATGTGAATGTTAACATATCAATGTGAATACTCACATTGTCAACGGGCCAGCCCGGGCCCGCCTCGGGCCGCCCATGGGCAGTGGGCAGGTTTCGCGCCGTCACGGGACGCTGGCCAATTTTACACTCCTATTAATGTGAATGTTAACATGTCAATATGAATATTCACATTGTCAATTGGTCGGGCCCGCCCCGGCCCGACTCGAATTTTTCCCGGCACCCACGAGGATCGACATGGGCCGAGCCCCTACATATTGACGATATGAACATTCACATTGACGGTGTGAACATTCACATTAGGGATATTTTGGTAATTATGTCACCCATAGGATTTATTGAAATATAAGAAAATAATGTGAACTAAATGGAACAAAAGTAAATGAAAATGGTATTTTGGTCTTCTTATCTCAAATAGGACCTAATGGAATAGTCAAAAAGAATATGGGTTGGATGGAATAAAGCTCTTAGAAAGTAGATTTATCAAAAAAGCTCCCTTTTTTGTAAAGTATATTATTTAGAATTTAATTTTTTTTTATATTTGGGGAGCTAATTAATTTTTAAGGTATAATTTTGGGGGTAAAATGAAATTCCAAATGAAGGGCTATTAATATATTTGGGGAGCTAATATACCTTATATGAAGTTCCAAATGAATGGCTATAAAATATTTATATGATTTTAAATGGCAACTAACGGTGGGGTGCAATTGATCCAAAATTGAATAGTTTAGGTGTTAAATTAAAATAAGACGAAGTTTAGGTGCCAAATTGATTTTCATATAATAGTTTGAGGGATAAAATGATATTTCCTCTAATTTCCGTGATGCACCAATATCTCAATAATAACAATTTATTCGGTAAATTTAAGTATCATATGATGTGTCACCTATTCAATAAAGGAAAATTACCTTCCAGTGTACTTTCAAAAAAATATTTACAAAATTATTGAAAAAATTATAATTATAATTATTAATATTAATAAATTTTTTCATTGATATGTATTTATTTTTAGAGAGATACATTGATATGTACTTTCCCCTTCAATAAATAATGAGTTTTATTTTTCATGTCTCTTTTACCCAATTAATTGATCACATATTATATAGTGGACAATACCAGGTCGAACTTCTACTATATAGTAAAAGTACGTATATTATTCGAAACCCTATTCGCCTTGAGGTTGTGCCTAATCTAGCCATTTCAAACTCAACTGTAAAATAATTTCTAAATTTCAAATCTGTCCACTTTAACCCAATACATAAGAGCTATTATTACTTTTTTGAAGGGCTATTAAATTATGAAAAATGCCTAAGACCCCCAGTGGCGGTCACTGTTGGGTCGTGTGTGTCAGCGCCGGATTGGCCCAAAAAAAAAAATTGTTTTTTTTTTTTTTTTTTTTTTTTTTTTTTTTTTTTTCAGCGAATGGCGTGCTGCCACGTCACTGGGGGTCGACCCCCAGTGGAGGTCTGTAGCAGGGCCGTTAAATTATATAAATATTTTAAATAATTATTTAAATTTAAAATGTTAATAAAATTCAATTGTAATATAAGTATGTTCTTTTAATATATGTTTTACTTTAAACTTTAGAAAAGGGTATGCATATATACTTTTCTTATTTTTCATTTTTTAAAAATTTATTTTGTAACAAAAAAACAAAATCAATATTAATATTTTATAAATGGGAGAGCCATTCTAGGCTAAAATTCATCATCCAATCAAAAAATTAAATTAGCTCAAAATGTCAACCCAGTCTAGCCCTATGAGCTATATATTTTTTTCAAAGCCTAAAATTATCAGGTTAGATGACATTATATGATACTCAAATTTTAAACACTATTTATTATCGTTAACTTAATAAGCATCCCGCATGTGTATATAATATTTTAGCAATAATGTTTTTTTACCATATTTTTGCACCATATTATATTTATCATATTACTTCTGAAAATAATATTAGCATAATGAGTCTCGTCACTAATGCATATCTCCATTGCAATGTTAATAAATGATAAAAATATATAGTCATTATAACATATTTTATTTTCATAATAATTATCTTTTAGGGCACATATACTACTCTTAAACTAAAGAGTTGTAACCTAAGTGGTTAACTTTCTTGTCACCAAGTTTCTGTTAAGGAGATGATTTGACTTTTACTCTTAGAAATAGAATAAGGGTATGCCTTAAGTGTTTGCAAAGAGACGGTGATAGTTCAATTTCCGAGGTGCTAATATAATAATCAACCTTTGACTTTTGTTGATAATTGTAGAGGGGTTCAAAGTGAACAGTGATTAGAGAGGCAAAATCATGTCAATGGTCCAACGAATGGATCTGGGCTAAGTGAGGGTGGAACAAGTGGTTTGAGGAAAAAAGAATGGCAACGCACAAAAATGGGCAACACCTCCCTAGATCCCCAAAAATCCTCTTCTTAGACCTTAGAAAATAAGTCCTATTTATAGGCTTTTCCTTGGTATCAAAGGATATCAAGTGGCCAAATAACGTGAGGACATGTGTCCCTAAGAATCACATAGAATATTCTGCCTTAGACCACCAGGTTAAAGGTGCCATGTGTCCTTCTGCATGTATATGTACGATCGATTTGGCAGAAGTACCTTTGCAACTACTTTTTTGAACCTAAGCAAGTGCACTTGCGGAGGTAGTGTTTGTCACTGCATTTGTCTTTTCAGTTCGAACCTCAGCAAGTGCACTTGCGGCTGTAATATTTGCTGCTGCACTTGTCTTCTCAGTTCAATTTAGTCAAGACATACATTTTCAGGACTTCATGGCCTGCTATCAGCCATGTTTGTGTTTATCTCAGTGACGTCTCCACTCTTAGCCACCTAACCACAAGCTCCCCAGCTTTCTAGAGCTAAGGCCACAACCAAGACTACTATTAGCCATGTTGTGCCTTAGTACAAAGCCTAAGGGAGCTTCCTTGGTCCTGCTTGTGCAACCAAGACAGGTCCATGACCTGGGTAATGGAAAGAGACTCCTTTATTTTCGGGCTACCTTGCTCCCATCTTTGCAGGGTCACCGCGGTGTACTGTTATCTCTAGACCTGTTATCAGCTCCAACCAGTAAGCTTTGCGGCATGTTATCAGTACCAAGCTAGTGAGCTTCGGAGCCTGCTATCAGCGCTAAGCTAATAATAACTTTGGAGGCCTGCTATCAGCCCTAGGTTGGTAATGCATTGGGGCCTACTATCAGTGCTAAGCATTAGTCTCTACTTGTGGAGAGAAAGTTTTTTCCAAAGATTGCTATCAACTTAGTAGAGTCTTCGCTCTGCAAGTTAGTAAAGGCAGTTGTAGTTGCTATGGTGGCTGTTTCATATGGCAAGTTCAAATGGCGGCGCCGACAATACTAGAGATGGCGACGTTGGCAAAGTACCTTAGCAACTTGGCAGCTGCAAGTGTTGCCTCCGAACTTAGATACTTTGGTTTTCTTCTTTCCCTCAGCAAGTTCAAATGGCAGTGTCGACAATACTTGGAATGGCGGTGCCGGCAATACTAAGAACGGCGGCGCTGAGACAAAATGCCTCAGCAACTTGGCTGCTGCAAGTGTTGCCTCTGCAACTTGACTTAGCCATTTTTCTTCATAGAGCTTGTTAGGATCTTTTGTGGGTCAGGCCTCTGGCCCACTGTTGACCCACTTTCCTTAGGCTTTATCCCATACTTTAATCATTCTTGCTCGCCTAACAAAGGCAACCTCATCACTTAGATCCACACTTAATTTCAGACTTAAATTTCTAACCCTCTACAATAACAATTGAACAATATATATGTCCTAGTTATGACAATTGTGATATTTGATTATGACATATTGTGGTATTTGTTATGATTTGGTTATGACTCATTGTAAAAATTATTTTTGTTATGATTGAATTTTTTTTTTATTATATCTTATGTGGTATTTGGTCATGACACATTATTTTCTTTTAGTTATGACTGTAAATAATTTAGTAATAACATTTATGATAATCAAAACCATAAGTATCAAAATATATATGATACACACCTCAAAAATGATGTATATAGTAGCATGTCCCTATATGTATGTATTATTCTTATGTTTTCAATATGGAGTACGCCTTTTGGCTTAAAAAAAAAATTAGTTAAAAACAGTAGGGGTATAATGGGCAGTAGAAGCATAAAAGGAAGGAGAACAGGAAGTAGGCCGCCGGGGGATTGTCTTTCTAGAAATGGAATGCTCATCAATGAGTGAGCTGGTTGAGATATGTGCATTTTCAAAGTTGTGGGGGGTGGCAGGCTTGTTTGGACTTGGGGCCATTTTGACTTGAAAATGTCATTGTTCATTGGAGCTCTTGGTAGACATCCTCAAGAGAATCCGGGTTTCTCCATGATTTTCTTTAGGTTAAAAAACCCATCTGTTGTGGTGGATTGATAAAATCTTGAGGTGTTAAACCTATGATTATAGTTGTTATTTTTTTTTGGGAATTAGTTATTCAGATGACAATATATATGGTTGGTAAGATGAACCTTTTAAACATTTGGGTAAATTGTACCTAGCGTCAAGAGTATGGATTCCAGGATTGTTTTGGAAAGTTGATTAAAAATTAATTTTTTGGCTTTTTTTTTTACTGTTTTTGAAAAAACGTGTAAAAAAGTAAAGAGATGATGTGACCTAAAATAAGTTAAAAGCTGACTTTTGGCTTTTAGCTATCTTTCCAAAAGAGACCCGAATCTCCGCCTGTATCCAAATTCACGACTTATCACTATATAATTAAATAGTTCTGATGTATAACACCACATAAAGGTGACCTGTTAGGACCCTATGTGGTTAGGCCTTTTTCCTTAGGTGAAAATGCTCAACCATCATAATCTTTAGCAAAATTTTATTCATACATAAAATTTATATAAAAAACCATCATAAGAATGATTTAGTAATGTCATTTTGATAAATAAAATGCCATTTTTTTAGGTGATTTGTTTTAAATTGAATCAACTATATTAAGTTACATCATTATGTATAAAAATTTTAAATAAATTTTTTGTTTATATATCCTTACTCTAATCTTTTTATATAAAATAGTATTCCTCAATGATTTCTTTAGGTTAATGCTAAATTACCACAGTGTTTATATAAAATTTATTATAAGAATAATATGACAATAATATATCTATAAATAAAAATCATCTTAAATGAATTTATATATTTTAAAATAAAAATTAACATAAGCACATCATTTTTTATAATTTTTTTTATTTATATATCGTTACTCTTTTCTTTATCATGTTCTTAGTGAGATAATTTATAAGTCTAGATTTAAATTGTGGCAAAATGACTGCAAAAGACCAGGATGTTTTCTCATAATTTTCTATACCATGTTGTCATTGTGGTAATTGAATGAGTCATATTTAAAAGGAAATAGACACTGTTGAGGTGCTAGTTGTTAGGGTTAACGGGCCCATATATAAAATTTATTGAACATATTATTTATATTAAAAAAAAAAATTGATTGGATATTGAAAAACTATATGATCAAGTCAATTTTTTCTTGAAAAAATTGATAATAAATATGGATTTAAGAATAAATTGTACTCCCATTATATGATAATCAATGTTTCATCATCTTAATTTTTTTCGTTAATACTTTGTTCAACTAGTCTTATTGTGCGATCTCCCAGAGGGCATTTGGGCGCATCCTACAGTCAGAACCCTCGATCTGGTTTCATGAGTGTAATGTGAAATGAAGTGAGAGTCCAAATCTGACAAATCCATAGAAAATTCACTAATCATAAGAAATGTCAAAAATGAACTATATCACTAGACTCAAAGTCGTCATTTAATTTTTCAGAGAAAATTAGGAAACCCATAACTTATGCCAAAAGGCCATAGTCTGTCGTAACTAAAGTGTCTCGGTTTAGGAGCTTAGATATGAGGGGGGAAATGTCATAAATTGAGTACCCTCACTCATCTGATCAAAGATTGGACTATACTAGTCTATGATATGAGAATTATTAACATGATATAACCCAATTATTATTGCTATGTTTACTATGTGGAGCAGACAATTATAGATCAAATCGCCTACTTTGGGATGCTATAATCTGTGACACCCCAAAATATATTTACTTAATCTTTGGAGAAAAAAATTGGAGTTATAACATTTTTTAGGCCATAGTAGAAATATGGGAAAATTGTGCAAATTTTTGCTTCAGGCTTGCAAAACCATGTGGGATGTATGGTGAGCCATGTGGTGAGCTATGTGTTTGGAAAACTAGTAAGCGACATGGTTGAACAATGGTGAATAGTGAGGGCTATATCACTTATAAATAGGTGAGTTTGTATGGAAATGAAATCACCAAAAAAAAAAAAAAAAAAAAAAAAAAACAAAGCAAAAACAAAAACAAAAACAAACGAGTGGCATATGAGAGTGTGAGTCGGGATCAGAAGTGAAAGTAAATGATTAAATTTGAGATGAGTTTTATTATATTTTGAGCTACTATAAATTATTTTTGTAAAATCTCTTTTGCAAATTATATTAGTTTTAAAGTATGTTATTTGTTAAAAGAACCTTATTTACTTAAAAGGAGAAACTCATGGATAATTCTGATTATTAAATATATTTTTGAACAACTATTTTTGTAAGTACTATCACGGAAGTCCCATGTCTTGGGGGACTTAAATAACCATTGGTTCTCTAATTAGTCATTTTGTGACCCTTTGTTTGTCATAGATCTACTGATCATCTGTTCTGTTGTCACTTTTGTGACCTTCTAAAGGTCCCATGCTTGGGGACTCAAATATCTGGCCCTCTGAAGGTTCCATGCTTGCGGACTCAAATATCTGATCCTCTGAAGGTCCCATGTCTGGGGGATTTAATTATCCATTGACCCTTTGTTCCGTTCTGTACTGTGGTTATGATTATTTAATTTGTATGATTTTTGTATTATATTTCTATATTCAAAATGATTTCTGTATTATGTATTCTGTTATTTTAATAGTTTATTAGTACCAAAGGATTCTCTATTCAGCCTAAATAAATATCTATGATGATTTTATACCCTTATACTCTCAGTATAATATTTCTTATTCTACCATGTGTTTATAATTATTAACCACTTTCAGGTGATGAAGCTTAACCCCTTGTTCATAAGTTGGTTATAGTAGGGCCGGGACTTGGAGTAGACTTAGGGCACATTGTAACATAGTCTAGCTCTGATATTGTACACAAATAAAAAAAAAAAAAAAAAAAAAAACTCGAATGTATGGTTAAATGAAATTAATATTTGGGTACCTTTTTATTTTATTCCGCTATTGTAGCTCAGCTTTTTCGCGCCCCCTTTCGAAAACTCGAAAAGAAGCCCTACAGTTCAGACTCCCATGGTTTTGAATTTAGTCTCACAAGTGCAATGTGAAATTGATAAACACCAAAGAGTCTAAATCCGGCAAATCGTTTGGAAAATTGATTTTGAATAAAAAATGCCAAAATTGGACTGCTTTGCCAGATATAGAGTCGCCGTCTAAATATTTTATTTTTGGAAAAATTTAGGAAACCCATGACTCGTCCCAAAGGCCACGTGTTCGTCATCACCAAAGTTGCCTTGGTTTAGGAACTTAGGTACGAGAGGGGAAAGTCATGGATTGAGCACTCATCTCGCTCGATCAAAGATCGGCCTTTACTAATTATGATATGATTTTTATGTATATTATGTGCTCTTATTCCGGTTTATTAAGCTAGCTGTACTATGTGATGCGCACAAGTAAGTATAAACTAGTTTGCAAGAATTGGAACAATTCAATTTCATGTTTGTTTTGTGAAAAGGGGTTTGAATTTGCCACTTCAAGTGGACTTAAATTTTACGGATTTGCCACTCAATATTGTGGGCTTAAAACTGTGAATTTGCCACTAGCCATAGTGGGCTTAAAATGTACATTCGTTGAATTATTCCAATTCAAGCAACAAGCCTTCATTCACAGGCATTCAAGCATTTTAGCAAGTAAGCATTTAGCCTTATGGCAAGTATGCTAGTCATGTCAATCACTCACACTCATGCAAATATGCTAAAGTATTAAAAACTCACCTAGTACTCCAAGTTAAGAAGATATGAGTTAGAAAAATATGCATGATCCTTAATTATACAAGATGTCTAATGCAACGTGTACAATATGCAATTAATAGGCTCGGCTACTAATATAACATATGGATCGATTTTGCCAACATGTGGTTTAAACATGTATTCAACGAAGTAATCAAAATGACAATGCAATTTGAATGATACGTCGACTCTTGGTGCATGCAAGACAAGATGAATGTATGCGAGCATAAGATATGCTAATTGAAACATGTCCCTAATCTAACTATCAAAAGCGGATAAATAAAAGCGAGAAAGATGTGGGGTTGGAAGACATGCACATTATTACATTTTGCTTTCACGAAGGAGAGTTCGAATTAATAAAGCAAAACTAACTAGAAACTAATTAGGGCTAAGCTATTTAGGCTAATTATTACAAACCAAATGAAATAAATAGCTAAACTAATTAACTAATTATTACATCACTTGAATGAATTAACTAGTAAGCTAACTAATTAAGTTACAACACAAATGTAAGCAAATTAAGTGATTAAAGTCTCTAATTACGCTGCCACTACTTTGCCTTGAGAAATAGAAGATGTACATGCTCAGATACCACCTGAAAAGACCTCTGTTTTGCTTTCGAAAGCTTCTATTTGCAGAATTGAACACTTCTAGAACCATTTTGCTCCACCTCACTAATATTCTGCTGAGGTTTGCATCAGTGGCCAGCTGGCCACTGGTAGAGACTGCCGGCCATCAATAGTGCACTGCCGGCCACTGATGCACTGTTTCACCTGCCACAACAGAGGACAAACAGAGCAAGAAGGAAGGCATTCTCACAGATTGTTTACACAACTCACCCTTCATTTTCATGAACAAATCCAAGGAGTTGTGAACTTAAGCCACAAACCACCAATCCAAGCAATTCCATTGCATGATGGCTTGTGATTCAAGATATGCAAGCTCAATAAATGCAAAACAAGACAAACAAGAACCATCACCCTATCATGCATGATCAAGGGCAATGAAGACCTAGGAAACTTGACACATTTCATCACTTTGAGTATGAAATGTCCCAATTTTCCTTGTGTTCAATTAACGTCCGATTGAACACACAACACACAAGTTATTATCTTGCTCAATTTTAGTCCCAAGTTGTTAGTTACTCATTTTAACTTACCAACCATTCTTTAATCTAATTAAGTCCAAAAGGTGAGTTAAAGTCCTCTAATGGAAAGAGGGCTCAAAACACAAGTCGCTTTAGGTATGAAAGAAGCCTCATTTCATTGGTAATGAACCCCCTAAGGGATTAAACCATTAAGTATGAACCCTCAATTTCACACTTCGGCAAACAAATGTCTTGAAACCACTTTCAAAGCAAAATGAAAAGCCAAGAAAGGAGGGAGGTTATAGAGATGGTTAGTGTTGAAATGAAGTGCAAAATGACACCAAAGCATGTAATGAACTCAAACAAGAGGTGCCTAATGGCCTAAAATACCATTCTTTTGAGGACCTTTACACAACAACCATGCAAAACAAGACTCAATTGACCCAAACAGCCCAAAACAGAGCTAAAGCAATCTAAAACAAAGGCAAAAATATACTGGAATAAGCTACAAAAAGCTAGAAAATCATGCTAACATATAGAACCAACTAGGCTAGCAAACAAGACACAAGGAGGGGAGGCTAATCCCTCCAATTTTGGACTTCAAAACATGTTTTTTGCCACTGAAAATTTGAAATTCAGTGGTTAAAGGCCTAAAAAAGGTTGGTTTGAAAGTGGGAAACAAAGGTGCAAAAACCTTAGAAACAAAGAATAAAGAAGGGTAAGACACCCCCTAACCTTAAATGGCTTAAAACAACAATTTTAGCCCATTAAAACATAGATTTTTACAGCTCAAAAATGGCCCAAAGACAGTGGAAAAAGATAGAGAAACAAGTATACTAAAATAAGTTAAAAGACAAGTGTTATACCTCTTGAAACCAAGCACAACTTTAGGCACAAATACAAGTCAAAACCACCTTCAAGAGCTCCAACAAGACCTTAAGGGACCTCAGCTCAAAGGTGATCAATTTTGGTTAAGGATGTGCATGGAAAAGAGTGATATAACTAGGCAAGTGTGCACAAAATTGCAAGAGAGAGAGAAATCTAGAGAGAGAGAGAGAGAGAGAGAGAGAGAATTTTTTTTGAGTTTGAAATCTTCTAACCTTAAAACATGAGAGAGGGGTTCCTTATATATAGAAAATATGAAATCTATACAAGGAAATCTAGCCCTCCACGTGTGGACAAATGCAAGCATTTGTGCAAACAGTTGGCATAAAATATCTACAAAAAACACTGGTGGCCGGCCGGCAAGGCACATCAATAGCCGACAGATAAGAAGTGCTGGCCGTGTGATAACCCTGTCCTGTGCTATGTTGATTAATCATGATTATGTTTGTACTTATGTGTTCAATTTGAATTTGGGTGTTAATTGCATGATTATGTGTGATTTTGGCTTTGTATCTGTTCACCGTAGGAAAATCTGTTAGAATTTGTGCTTTGAACTAAAAAATTGAAGGCCTTATCGGCCACAGAAACTGAAATTGACTACCCCATTGTGATTGGCGTAATTTTTAGAGCCTATGGTGAAATTTAATTGAAAACTGATTTGGAACGAAATAATTCGATTAAACTGATTGAATTGGGTACAATTAATTAGTCTTAATCAAGTCTAATTAGATGAGCCTATAAATAGGCCCTTATGCACTTAAACTCACCATATGTTTGAGCTCAAAATCTGAAACACACTCTAGAGAGAGAGAGGGCCGGTTCTAGAGAGAGAAAGAGGGAGAATTGTGCATTTTGGCTCAAAGTTGTAAATTTGGAAGCTACACTCAAGATTTAACTACGTTTGTGAAGACTTGAGCCTTTAGGTGAGTAATTTGATATGAATTCATGTGTTTAAGTTGTAATTATATGAATTCAAAGGTAAATAGTGATCAAGAACATGAATGGAGTTGATTTTGATGAATTTGAAGTCAATGAATGCATGCATGCAAGAAATTGCCATGTAGTTGCATATTTGAATGAAAAGCATGTTGATCATGATGAAATTTAGATAAATGTATACATGCATGTAACAATTTGTTGTGAGTCTTCATGTTTGTGTATAAGACATGTTCAATGAGTTGAATTGGAAGTCATTTAAGACATGCATCCATGAAAAATGAGATTATGGGACTCAACTACATGTTTTGAAGATGATGAACCTATGTAAGATCATACATGCATGAGCCTCAAAATTGTGAACATGGAATTGAATGAGTTGAACTTGATTTTGAACAATTGGCCTCATATTGCTTATATCCGTACAATATATATTGTGTTTCCACATTTTTGAACCAAGAACATGAGCTTTGGACCATTGAATGTCGAGTTTGAGCTTCAAGAACAATTCTGGAAATTACAAAATTTGGCATGTCCGCTCGAGCGGGGAAAGCGCCGCTCGAGCATGAAATGTTAGTTCTCAGAACTTTTGTAGACATTGGTGTCCGCTCGAGCGTGGAGATTTACGCTCGAGCTTCAGTCACATGTTTCGGCTATCAGCTCGAGCGTCCGAAGTCACGCTCGAGCGTAAATATGAGGCAACCAGTATTTTTGTAGACCATGGGGGTCCGCTTGAGCAGCTAAAGCCACGCTCGAGCGGGGAGCCCTATTTCAGAAATTTTGGAAAGATGATTTTATGTTTTGTTTTCCGTTCTCTTTCATTTCTAAGCACTCTTAGGCATACCTTGGACATTATAAATGGATGTAGAAGATAAGAAAGGGGCCTAAGAAGAATATGTGAATTAAGAATGGATTGAATCGTTTGTGACCCATATGAGTTATGTAATGTGTAGAGTCAAGCTCGAGGGCAAATCCACCAGCAGAACACTGTGAGTAATATCTTAGTAAAGATATTTTCAAGTATGTTACTTTCCAAATGCTACTTCCGTATAAGCTTCATGGATTTGTTGATTTGGAATATGAATGAATATTCTATATGTCTAATTTTGTATAAGGTTGTTTGACACGTTTGATATGTCCGAATTAGGCCTAAGGCCGTTTGCCATTTGATACGTTTGAATACCATGATGGGCCAAAGGCCGTTTGAAGATGAGCATAATGGGCCAAAGGCTGTTTGAATACCGTGATGGGCCAAAGGCCGTTTGAAGATGAGCATAATGGGCCAAAGGCCGTTTGAATACCGTGATGGGCCAAAGGCCGTTTGAAGATGAGCGTAATGGGCCAAAAGCCTTTTGAATGAAAAGGGATCATGATCATGAATATGAATTACGCATAGATATGAATATAAAGAGAATGGGCTCGAGGCCGTTTGATATGCCTGATATGTTTGAATTGGGCCCGAGGCCGTTTGATATGTTTGAATTAGACCAAAGGTCATTTTGAATAAAGAGTTGGTTGGACCAAATGTCGTTTTGTATAGACGGACCCAAGTTCGTTTTGTTTTATATAAGAATTGGACCTGAGGTCATTTGGTATATGGGCATGATGTGTTGGACCCGAGGTTGTTTTGCTTTGTTGAGATTTGTAAATCTGATGTGAATGAGAATAGTGGTTCAAATGTGTACGTTATAAGTATCACTTATTTATAAGCGAATCTCATTCATTAACCTCTTTATTTTAATATTATTCACTGGGCGTTAGCTCACTCATATTTACACGTATGTAGGTGAGCAAAGGGACGTTCAACCCTAGCCTTAGTGGAATTTAAGAAAGGAACCCAAGTTTTGTGAAGTCAGCTCAGGCGCCTCACGCAAGAGGCTTTGTTTATGATCTTTTGTATTTATTTTGCTATTTCTACTGGTCATGATAGACCGTTTATGTGTATAAGCTTTTGGTTTAGCTGACTATGTGTTTGAATGATCCTGGGTATACACGATGTTAACTACTGATATGTGGTGTGAGTTATTATTAAGTATATGTAAAATGTTTTGCTATGCCATGTAAGCATAGCTCATTGGATAAAATTTCTAAGTTTGCTTCCGCATCTGGCCCCATATTATTAATCCTTAATTGATATCAGGTTTGAGGCCGTAGGTAATCTCATGATTACTGGCTGGTTATGACCTTAATCTATGGGGGCGGGTTTGGGTCATGACAGGTTGGCAGCCTCCATAGATGGCCGGTAGGCCACCAGAGACTGTAAAAGGGAAAGACCAAGGCATGGTCCAAAAATGAGACAAAATGGATGTAGGGTTTGAAAGGCTCAAAGTTGTGGCGTTCTGCTGAGGACTTCGAGCGCTCGGCGAGCAATTAGACTCATCATCCGATGTACCTGCAAGAATATCCAAGTCTTGAAGGGCCGTAAAAAATGGGGTGTCTACAATTGCCCCTCTTTGACAGAACTCGAAGTCATGAAATGACGTTAGTGAATGTCAAAGCCCAGAGATGACCCATTTTGACAATGCCCTAAGACTTGGACAAATAATCAAAACAGCAATAAAATGATTGCGCTCGCAAGCTGCCTACGTATCCTTTTGCAAGGAATCAAATCAGCGTAGTTCTGAGGCAAAATGCAAATGGTATACAAGATGCAAGAACATAACTTATGATCATACAATGAGACTGTGCATTGAAACATTTTAATTGCAAATGCTATGCAAAGAAAATACTGCATTTAAACAAACTGAAACAAGGCACAACAATTCCGATCACGAAAATAAGCAAGTAAACAAACACGAGTCCAAACTATATTTCATGTAGAAAGGATGTAAGAAAATTATATAAGCTTAACTACACGATGCGCAGGAAAGGCGAAGGGCGGCGTAACCATCGGGGACATCTGAGGTCTCAACCGAGGTTCTAACGCGTTGCACGCGGAAGAAGAAAAAGGATGGTGTGAACACCGGGAGCACCCGAATGTTTTTTAATTGATACAAACAATCCTAACGTGTCTTACGCGAGAGGAGGAAGGGTGGTGTGAACATCGAGATGCACCTGAATGTTTTTAACCGAAGGGGTGAACACCGGGACGCACCTGAATGTTTTTAACTGAAGCAATCCTAACGCGTCTTACGCGAGAGGAGGAAGAGGTGGTGTGAACATCGAGACGCACCCAAATGTTTTTAACCAAAGGGGGTGGTGTGAACACCGGGATGCACCCAAATGTTTTTAACTGAAACAATCCTAACACGTCTCACGCGAGAGGAGGAAGAGGTGGTGTGAACACCGAGACACACCCGAATGTTTTTAATCGAAGAGGGTGGTGTGAACATCGGGACGCACCCGAATGTTTTTTAACCGAAACAATCCTAACGTGTCTCACGCGAGAGGAGGAAGGGGTGGTGTGAACACTGGGACGTATCCGAATGTTTTTAATTGAAGGGGGTGATGTGAACACCGGGATGCACCTGAATATTTTTAACCGAAGCAATCCTAATGCGTCTCACGCGAGAGGAGGAAGAGGTGGTGTGAATACCGGGACGCACCCGAATGTTTTTAACCGAAGCAATCCTAACGCATCTCACGCGAGAGGAGGAAGAGTAAAAGGATACGATTCGAGGGGCACAAACGATTGTACCTAGAACTCCTCTGAATGAACCATACATATAATATCGTGCATGTGTAGGAAAAAGACTTAACAAGTACGATATAGTAAGAATGCATGTTCAATGCAAGACAAACAATTGAGATATAATGTTAATGGCATGTTCAATGCGAGAAAGAAACTATCAAGAAGCATATTCTATGCATGATTGATAATAGGAGCACATTTTATGCGGAAAACAAAAACGGATGCAGATTCCATGCATGATTCAAGAGTGAACGCAAGATGCGCACGCAATTCCCATGAGATATACATCTTACAACAACATACGTGAAATGCATATTCCATGCCACAAAGTGAAGTGCATGTTCCATGTAACAACAATAAGAAATGCATGTTCTATGCAAGATATCAAAGCATGATTTGACGAAAACAAACTTAAAGGAAACTTCTGATTCACCTCTCAGAAGAATTACAATGTATTTAAAGGATACACCTCGTTCATGTTGACAAGTGAGGAACATCGTGCATCGAAAACATAGTTTTGAGCTTCTGTAGAGACATCCTGAACCAAACAGTGAACAATCCCTTCAATTCTCGAAAACCAAGGACACAAAACAACATCAAGAACCCAAGGAAAGCTGCCGACCACCTGCCGGTCATGAGAGAGGGCTGCCGGCCAGGTGTCGGCCAACAACAAGCCTTGTTGGACATCGATGAGCCTTGCCAGCCATCGATGGCAGATCGAGGGTAAATTGGAATTTTTGGTTTGGGTCTTTAAACATGAGCCACTAGGGCTCATTTCCTCACACCCCCTTGTCCAAAAATCATCTCCTTCTCTCTCTAGACACTCATTCTCTCTAGATTTGCATTTTCTACGTGTTTTGCAACCCCCCATGCGAATTTGATTCGCTAAACCCTCTTTATTTCCTTCACTTTGAACTGATTGAAATTTGATTTCGGTGTTTCTTTCCTCATTTCCACCATTCTAAGCTCATTCCCCTCGAGTTTCTTTCGAGTTTTGTGCACTTTTCTAGACTTTGACTTTTTCCTTCAATTTCTCTCTCCTAGGGTTTGACTTTTTTCAAGTTTACCATTTTTCTTCATTTTTCTTCACTTTTCATCCATATCGCACCTATTTTCATATGACGGATGAGATTCCTCGTGACGGGGCTCCTCTAGAGGTTCCCCTAGTAGTTTCACTTGTGTCGGAGGTAGAGAAGCCGATAGCTGACCTTGAGGTTGACTTAGAGGTGGAGTTCGAGCCTGAGGCTGAGGCAGAGCTGCTGCCACTGAAGGTACGACCTTTCGATCCGGTGAGATATCACCCACAGACATATATATTGCCCACTTCCGGAGGCATCAAACACTTCATCGAGTTTGCTTGCGGTGCACCGGAGGACCTTTTGCTGAGGGAGTCAGATTCTCACTTGTCGGCCATTGCCGTTGAGGTAAGCACCCTATTTTCATGTATTTCTTCCTTTCATTATTTACAATTCTTACAATGCCTTGTATCGGATCCACTTGACTGCATTTCATACACTGCCTTTATCTGATGCATTTCATGCACTGCCCTTATTTGATCCATTTCATGCACTGTCTCCATCTGATTGCATTTCATGCACTGCCTAATCTGATTCATTTGTCTTCTACCACAGAGTGAGTCTCGTGCCTTTAGAGGCTATGGTGCTACGACCGCTAGAGACTGGTATGACGAGCTCCCAGCTGGAGTTCGAGACATCATTGACGAGACAGGCTTTGGTCTCTTCTGCTCTAGCTTGACTCAGGTCACCGCGAGCCGTCCCCTCCTAGGAGCGTTGGTAGAGAGGTGGTGGGATACCACCAACTCCTTCCACTTTTCCACCGCAGGGGAGATGACGATGACTCCTTACGACTTTGCAATGATCACTGGCTTAGATGTAGGGGGCGATCCGATCCCTATTGATACAGATATGGAGAAGTGAGAGACAGCTTGGTTCGAGCTGCTAGGGACATACCCACACATATACCGGACGGGGATAGTCAGATACACTTGGCTCACAGAGCGATTCAGAGGGACCGAGCCCGAAACGATAGAGGAGATTGAGCAGTATGCTAGGGGCTTCCTGATGGTCATATTTGGTACCACCTTGTTTTCGAACAGGTGGAATACCGTTGGCCTATATTTGTTGAGTGCCCTGGTGCCCCTTCCTCGGGTTTGTTTCTACGACTAGGGCGGAGTTGGCCTCACCACACTGTACGAATATATGAGCTCTACCTCCCATCTACGAAGGAACTCGATTAGAGGCTACTGGCGAGCCTGTGAGGTACACATCTCAGTTCCCTCTTTTACTTTATATTTTCTTTACAGTTTCTGCTTTACATCTATTAAGACATTTCAACACATGCTTTCCACTCCGCATTTTTGTATCTGCTCAAACACTATTCATACACTGGGCTTTCTGTTTTGCGCTTTCTAAATCTACTTGATACTATACTAATCACATACCGTTGCATTTTTCCTACAGCTATGGATATACGCATACTTCCCGACTCTCGCCTCGGAGCCTATAGAGGAGCTTCCATTGACAGTTCCCTATTCGCGGATATACGACGGTCAGCTTTGCCGTAGGACCCGTGAGCCTTTCACATTCTTCAGTTAGTACTTCGACACAGTAGCTGCCCATGAGGTAATCCGAAACACAGTCATTTCATTTTTGCTTTGAAACTGTTTTGCTTCACATATTTAGTAACTGACAACAACTAATAATCTGTACAACTCCTATTTGCAAATCACATGGTAGCCATGGGCCTTAATGCCAGGGGGGATCCGGGACCAGTTTGTCGGTTCTTGGGTCGTCTCCCGCTACCACATTCTACTTGAGGGTCCAGTCTGCCGGGCCTGGTTGTTGGGCGAGTGCTTAGTGTGCCAGATTATGGACTTGTCGAACCTGATCGTCCCGATGGCTCCACCAGAGTCCATGCGATACGGTCCGCAGAGAGCCTATCTGTTAAGGAGGTCATCCAGTTCATAGTGGGTCTCGACACTGACTTTTTCTGAGCGGAGGGCAACTATGTAGCTTTTATCTTGACACACTTGATGCCGCCCATGAACAACGTTCGTGGAGATGAGGAGGCCAGGGCTCTTGCCGCGAGAGCGAGGCGCAGAGTAACCCAGGCGAGTAGGGCCCGTGGCAGAAGAGCTTCCCGAACGGGGTAGAGGGCTGATTGGCCAGAGCTTCCTACCACGCTAACTTGCTGGCGACACACCGGGGATGACTACCAGATTCTGATCGAGCCCGCAGCGGCTAGTCATGAGTTTGTCAGGGTCCAAGGCCCGACTCCGGTATGAACCACACTTTAGCACTTCCACTCCATATGTCACTTCAGATATATTCATTTACAAATATTGATCATTCAAACTGCACTTACATGCATCGATCGAGCATAAATGAGGCACCCTCAAGCTGATAGCCTCGCTGATGGGGATGGTACAGAGGAGAGAGACGCTGCTCAGCCTCTACGGTGTTCAGGTAATTTCTTCAGTTTTTACATTCTAGACATTAATTTTCCACTGATACACTGACACTGACATTTCAACTGAAAACTTCCAAAACTACACTGATACATTGCATCGATAGACCACATCTGACATACTGCACTTGCATACTGTATTCACACACTGTATCTGACTTCTGCATATACTCATTTTGCATACTATGCTTGTATCTAATACACATGTTCCAATTGATATACAATAACTGCCTTTTCAGATTCCACCCATACCGATGGCACCAGCGATAGCTGCAGCGCCCGCACCAGTAGTACCTCCTCCAGCAGTAGGAAGGAAAGAGAGACAAGTCCTAGCACGCAGCCGAGGCAGAGCTAGAGGCACCTGAGACTGGAGTGGCGCTTCAGAGCCTATTCTAAGTGATGATGATGTTGAGACGAGCAACTCTGAGAAGGCAGCGAGTCAGCATTCAGAGTCATCTGAGAGTGAAGGTAATGACGCCGGCTCGGGTTCCGAGAGTGGAGACGATACCGAGACGAGCTCTGAGGTGAAGAGCAGAGAGGACACTGGCTCGGGTTCCGGTCCAGGTTTAGATAGTGGCACTGACGGAGACAGTGCCCCAAAGTCCTCTCCTCCAAGGAAGAGGACGAAGAGGGCTTCTCGAGTCTGAGGCGACCAGTACTGATTTTTGTATTTTTGCTCAGTTTCTTTTCAATTATAGTTTTAGCACATTGTATAGCTTTAGGAAGTTCTATTTTCTTTAAAAACTTGTACTACACTTTTGTAAAAACAACCATGATCGGAATGAAAATTGGTTTTTTTTATTTATAAAAAAGTGTTGTATTTTGCATCATGAGCACCACTTAGCATGGAAATGAGATTGCATTTGATAATGAAAACTGAACACTTGTATTGGCACAATGTTCTTAATCAGGTAATGAACCAACCAACAACTGAAATGAAAAGCAATATACAACTCGATAATCAACACAACAACAATAACTCAATAAACAAAACAACGACAACTCAATAAACAGACAACATACAACTCAATAAGCAAAACAACGCAACAACAACTAAAATATAAAATAACAAACTTGCTAAAGCCGAAAGGACTGAAAACAAGACCTTACAATAGACTAAAAATAGAACAAAATACATGCTTTCAGCATTGTTCAACACAAAGAGGGGCATCGGGTCAAAGTAAGAGACTACTGGCCACATGTAAAGGTTGCTGGCCATATGCCGGCCAGGAGAGGTGGCTTGCCGGCCATCAATGAGCCTTTGGCGGCCATCAATGAGCCTTGTCGGCCATCGATGTACAGGACCTCCAAATTGTTGACACCTGGTTTCCACTCACTACCTTATCTTCTACAAAAGGTTGAACCTCGTAGTTTCTTCATTTCAACTACAAATTCTTCACAAATGGAGCAATTTTTCACCGAAAAACTCTCGAATTGGATTGCAACTTTGGATGGCTCGGAAAAGGTAAATTTTCGGGGTTTTGGCATAAATGCACTTTTCCTGTTGAGTCGTTCTTTGCTTTGTTTTCCATTCCTACATGCCGCGGCTAGATGTTGGAACCCTATTACACATGTCTTTAGCTTTGGGGGACAAGCGGTATGCCCGACAATCGAAGAATTTGAGGCACTAATGAAATCCCAGCGCGATGAGAAAATCATACCTCAACCCCGTTTTGGCCACATCCAAGCTTTGGAATGGATGTGTGGGCTCACTCTACATGAGGTTCGATATTTGATTCACAACGGAGAGCTGGATATCCCCAGCCTGATCCATCGATTTTCTGCCGTTGGTGACCGTGGTGACCTTCTTTGGCAGGGTTTTCGGCAACATGCCCTTTGCTTATGTATGTTGGCTCATTTCCTTTTTGCCCCTAGTTTTGGAGGGTCTAGCATTCAACTCGACGAAGTGGCCCAAGGTTTGAAAGAGGGCAAGAGTTGCATTGGCTTGACATTGGCCGAGACTTTGATGGGTTTAGACGCTTTTTATCGGCGAAAGACAAGCAAATTCGCAGGAAGTCCACTACTTTTTCAAGTAATGTTTCCTACCCTTTCTAATATGTGTTTCTCATACCACTCGGCATTTATGTTCTGTTTTTCTCTCAAAGCCCTTCACTCACTTTTCTCTCAACATACATCTCTCTATTATTTAATCTCTCTTTTCTTTCATCATTCCCTAGATATGGCTAATGGATAAGCTGAAGGTAATGGATTCTTGCCCTGCATACTCAGCCCAATTGTACTTTTTTCGCTAACAGCTAGTGGACTTCCTGAATGAGGGACGGTGGTGCCACTGGATGTGCAACAGGTCTGCTGCTGATATTGCTTGGCGTTGCCCTAGCTTAACCTGACTAAAATGAGTTATAGCATGACTTGGGAACCTGGCATTCAATTGATTGGCCTTACACACTCTGTATTCTACTTTCCGTTCCGGTTCAGGCGTCAGTTTGGACATGATCAGACTTGCCTAGAGAAGGGGGTAAAGTACCCGGTTTCATTCCCCGTCCGAGGTGCCCATTTAGCTAGGTACCACACTGCTTAAAGGACGAGAGAGCTTCTGGCCCCTACCCCTAGTTTCAACTGCGTCCTTTCTGGCGAGTGCCTGACTTGGCTCGAAGATGAGGCACAAACTCGGCCCACCTTAGCATCAGAAGCTTTCACAAGCACAAGTGGGGGACGCAAGAGTACCTGACTCATCTATGCCCCTAGTTTATTACTTTGATCTTGCTTTTCAAGTTTTATGAATGTAATAAAAACAATTTTGATTTGTATCGAGAGTTGGAGAACTTTGTATTGAAATCAATGAGATTAAAGTTGTGAGCACTAAAATTTTTCCTTTTAGTCCAAATATGGTCTAAATTGTAAAAGGTAAAATTTGAGCAAAGTCAACTTTTATCAAAACTTTTCAAAACCATTTCCGAAAAGGATCACCACTTGACATGCACGGAATTTATCCTCGAGATGTATAACCCTGAATCCGAAGATAACAAATTGCCCCTTAATTGAATAACACTGCTCAGCGTTGTAACTAGGGATGTAATCGGTTCGGGACGGTTGGTGTTTAGGTGAAATTTTGCACCGAACCGATAATGTCGGTTTTATTATATTGAAAACCAATACAGACCAAATTTTTTATCAAACCGCATCAAACCGCACCGATTCAATCGGTTCGGTTCCATGCGGTTTAATCGGTTTAAATGCTTTTAAAATTAAGTCATTTCTTAAATTTATAGTATAATAAATAATTTATATAAAAATATTAAATTAGCCATTTGTACACAATTTTAATCATATCTAATCTAACCATTCACAAAAATACAAATAAAAAATTAATAACTACTAAGGCTTGAAGCTTTTAGTGAATTAGAATTAGAAACAAAATATAATTTCAGAATCAAAGTCTTGACATCAAAACAAAACCAAAACTTAAAACAATCATCCCATAAGTCTAAACCACAAGTCTATCAAATAGAGTCAAAATATTCATTATATATTTAATATATATTATATGTAAATATATTCGGTCGGTTTCGGTGCAAATCGGTGTATAGTATACCAAAACCGGCACCGAACAGAAAACTAAAAAAAATTAATTTCCAAAACCGAACAGACCGATTCATATTAAAACACCGACCAAATATGACCGGTTCGATCCGGTTCGATCGGTTTAGTCGGTTTTTTCGATTTTTCTTACATCCTTAGTTGTAACCAGTTCTCCAAGAGGATCACAATCAAACATTCAGATAAAGGATAGACAAAGACGACCTGATCAAACATATGGATAGGACCGTTGAGTTGGAGGTGTTTACGGTCGAACTTCAGGATGAAGTTGCCTGCGTATCCCGAAGACGGGAATTAGGCCTTACGTAGTTCGGTTAGGGTTCACTCGAGTATTAACACTCTCCTTTTGCGCTCTAACTTTTTCCAAGACCGCCCTTTAGGGTTTTCAACCCTGAGAGCTCAGTTTTTCTTTATTTCCAATTTTTTATACTCTAACTTTTGCCTAGGTCGCCCTTTCGGGTTTTCGGCCTAGCAAGCCTCTCAGGGAAAGTATTTCTTCAATTTGTCCATGTTGATTGGTTGGGAAAATTCTAGGCCATCCAGGTCCATGAGAATAACAGCTCTACCCAATCAGATAGTTTTGATGATATAAGGACCAGCCCAATTGGGTCTGAACTTGCTCCTAGGGTCATGGATGGGAGTTTGGTTATCTTTCAGCACCAAATCTCCTTCTTTGAGATACCTGGACCTAACTTTTTTGTTAAAAGCCCTAGCAATCCTGCGTTGATAACCCTGAACATGGTATAATGCTTTCAGTCTTCTCTCATCAAACAACATGAGTTCTTTAGTCTTACTCTATTGCCAGTCCGCTTCTGCTATTTGACACTTAGCCATAACTCGTAGCGACGACATTTCTATTTCAATTGGCAGAACAACCTCCATACCATAGACAAGAGAATAAGGAGTTACCCTTGTAAACGTCCGGATTGAAGTTCTATAGCCCCAGAGTGCAAACGGTAATTTGTCTAGCCACTCCCTGTAGGTCTCAACCATCTTTTGCAGAATATGCTTGATGTTCTTGTTAGTGGCCTCAACAACTCTGTTGGTTTGCGACTGGTATGTGGATGACTTATGAAAAGTCACGTTGTATTTCTCCAACAAGTCTATCACTTTCTTCTTGAAATAGGAGCCATTATTTGAAATGATCTTGTTTGGGACTCCATATCGGCAAATGATGTTGTTTCGGATGAACTTAGCCACATGCACTGCTTTCACACTGCATAGGACTAAGCTTCCACCCATTTTGTGAAATAATCAATTGTCACCAGAATGTACTCATGCCCATTCGACCCTTTCGGTGTGACTGCCCCAATGACGTCGATTCCCCAGACTGAGAAAGGCCATGGTGAAGTCATGTTGTACAGCTTCGACGGCGGGATGTTCATGCGATTAACATGAATTTGGCATTTGGGGCATTGCCGAACAAAACCGATACAATCCTCCTCCATAGTAGACCAGTAATAACCTTACTTGAGAATCTTCCGGGCTAACATTACTCTATTCATGTGCGCTTCGCACTCCCCTCCATGGATGGCCTCCATTAGGCACTTTGATTCCTCTGCGTCGACACATAACTTGTGCATTCCCAGATGACCCCTCTTGTACAGTTTACCTCCATAGATGATAAATTGAACGGCTAACCGCTGTATTGCCCTTTTATCTTTGGCATTTGCCCCTGGTGGATAAACCTCATTTTCCAAGAAGTTCTAGATATCATAGAACCAAGGGTTTTGATCTTACACTTCATCTATTGCGGCGATAGACTCGTAGGCTGGCATATCTCTATTTAATGATGATCGGATGTATCCAGACTCCAAACGGGATGTCTATCATAGAAGATAGAGTTGATAATGCGTCAGCGAACCTGTTGTTCTCTCTTAGTAGATGAGTGAAGGTCAGTTTTTCAAACCTAGGAATCAGAACGTCCAGGGTCTGGTGATAGATCTTCATATTTTTTTCCTTGACCTTCCAGTCTTCTTTTGCTTGAGACACAACTAGGTTTGAGTCCCCAATGACGTTTGACCTTTTTGCCCCTAGTTCTAGGGCGGCTTTCAAGCCAGCGATACACGCTTCATATTCTGCTTCGTTATTGGATATTTTGAACCGGAGTTTGAAGGCTAAAGGTATATGGGAATTGTCGGGTGCTATTAGCAACACTCCTATCCCATAACCATACTGATTAGACGTTCCGTCGAAGTACATTGTCCAAATCTCTTCCTCGACCTGCAGAATCGTTTCATCTAGGAATAAGTATTCTACCGCTTCATCCTCTTCCACTGGGTGATCTGCCAGGAACTTTGCTATTGCTCTCCCCTTGATCGACTTGCGAGTAATATACTTCAGATTCAAATTCAGAAAGGAGAAGCAACCAACGGGCTAGCCTACCTGTAAGCGCTGGTTTCTCGAAGAGATATTTGATGGGATCTAATCTCGAAACCAGAATTACGGAGTGAGCTAACAAGTAGTGCCTTAACTTCCTGGTAGCCCATACTAAGGCTAAGCAAGCTTTCTCCAGCGGGGTGTAATGGGTCTCGTAATCCAGCATTTTCTTGCTCAAGTAATAGATGGCTTTCTCCACCCTATCCTTAGATTCTTGAGCAAGTATGCATCCCATAGTTGCGTCCGTTACTGACAGATACAAAATCAAGGGCTTCCTTGGCTCTAGAGGCGACAACACGGGTGGGTACTGAAGGTACTGCTTGATCTGCTCAAAAGCAAATTGACACCGATCATCCCATCGGAATTTCTTTCCTTTCTTTAGGAGACCAAAAAGTGGTTCACAAGTCAAGGTTAATTTAGAAATAAACCATCTTATGAATTGCACTTTACCCAGAAAGCCTCACACTTCCTTTTCAGTCCTTGGTGGTGGCATTTCTAGGATGGCTTGGATTTTGGAAGGATTTACCTTGACGCCCCTCTGTGTGATCAAGAAACCTAGCGTTTTCCCTGCTGTTACGCCGAAAGTACACTTTTGCGGATTCAACCTTAGTCTGTATTTTCTGATCCGTTGGAAGAATTTGTTCAAGGCGGTGTAGTGGCCTTCTCTTTCCTTGGACTTGACAATCATGTCGTCTATGTACACCTCTACCTCTTTATGGATCATATCATGTAGAATTGTGGTTGCAACCCGTTGATAGGTAGCCCTGGCATTCTTCAGTCCAAACGGCATTACTCTATAACAGTAGGTTCCCAACGGCGTAGTGAAGACGGTTTTCTCTCTGTTCGGGCGCCATCGGAATTTAGTTATACTCGAAAAATTCATCTATGAAAGAGAGCAATGCATGACCCGCGGTGAAGTCCACCAATTCATCGATGTACGGTAGAGGAAAGTCGTCCTTTGGACTGGCTCTGTTTAGATCCCTAAAGTTCACACACACTCGAATTCTGCCATCTTTTTTCGACACCGAGATGATGTTGGCCAACCAAGTCGAATACTTAGATACTAGCAAGAACCCTGTGTCTATTTGCTTGGTGACCTCCTTCTTAATCTTCAAAGCCCAATCCGGGCATATTCTCCGCAACTTCTGTTTGATGGGTCGAGCCCCAAAGTCGAGAGGGATCTAATGCTGTACAATCTCAGGATCGATTCCAGGCATGTCTTCGTAGGACCATGCGAAAACATCTTTGAAATCTTTTAATGAAGCGACTAAGCGCTCGCGTTCCTCCGAAGACAACGTGGACCTGATCTGGACCAGACGTGGGTCTTTTTTAGTATCCACATTAAAAGCAATGATTTCATCAGCGAAGGGTTTTGCAAACCTCTCATCCTCTCGATTAATCAATATTTTCAAAACCAGAGGAATTCCTTCCTCATCATTTTCAACAAAATTTTGAAAATCATGATCAATGCAATAAACAAAATGCACAGAAAAATACTCAGAATCTGCAGTGGCATTCTCATTCACAAGGTCAAGCTGATCTAGTTCCTCGGTTACAACTGACTCAAAGGAAAAAGAAAAGGAAGACCTAGACAAAACCTCAACATCTGGGTTATCAACCCCAGGAATACCGGACCCAGACTCAGAAGACCCGAAATCTGATTCTAACTCCACAGACGCTGTGGAATCAAATTCTGGCTCACTACCCAACTCAGAACTACTAGACAGCTAGCCCTCTTCCAGCTGCCAAACAAGGGATGGTGCGTCAGATACATCCAAGATGCTGCTAGAAGGGTTCACACCCGGTTGGTCCCCGATCATGGGAATGGTCAGGTTATCCCCCAAGCTCTCTGAGTTGATTGGAGGATCTGAAAGGAGACATGCCAGTGTTGCTCCTACTTCAAGCTTGTTGCTGTTGGAATCACTTTCTGTGTTTTTCGCAGCTTTAGTAGTCGGTTCAGCCATTTCCTCTGTATCACTGTCTTGTAGCCACGAACCCGTTGCCTCTCAAAGTTGAACCAGGGTTCAGGGAAACCATAGAATGGGAAGTCTTCACCCTGCTGAACAAAATAGCCATTCAGGGTCCCCCGAATTTGTCTGTGCACAAGTTCATAGCACTTCCCGGTCTGCTTAGCTCTGGCTCTTCTGGCTATCTCTTTCCCTTTCCTAACCCAATCCTCTTTGGTGGGCGTATAACTAAGACCAAAGGCATGCGGGTTATGTGGCACATCAGCCAATGCAGTGATGTTTTCCGGCCACTTCTTCCTAGTCCCATTCTTGGCACGTGTTGGAGCTTGTTCATGAAGTATACATATTGGGCATTGACATATAAGCCCTCATCAACAACCAAGATATTCTGCACTACCCGGGCCTTAGCCAAGGTAAAGCCTGAAAGGAAAACATCCTCTTCGCCATGCACAATCTCCAACACAAGTGTAGTGACCTCTGGCGGAGGATGAATAGATGAATTCCTAAAGACTATGGCCACCCTTTTCCCATGGGGGTACTTCAGCATTTAGTGAAGGGTGGAAGAGACAACTTTCACTTGGTGCAGCCAAGGTCGCCCAAGTAGTAAATTAAAAGTGGCTGGAACATCTAGGACATGGAACTAGATATCCTGTTGAGCTGGGTTGACCTGTACTCTGATCAGTACTGTTTCCATTACCTCTCTACTGGTATTGTCATACGCCCGGATCACCTCGGCTGTAGGCATAAAATTCACCGGTTTCAGGCCAATAGCATAAGCCGTACGACAAGGACAGACGTTGATTGCTGACCCGGTGTCGACCAATACCACTGGTACCCACTTTTCTCGGCACTCCACTGATATGTATAGAGGCTTGTTGTGTGCAGAGTCTTCTGGCGGCAATTCCTTGTCCGAGAAGGTTAAAGCTGGTGCAGCTCCTGTCAGGAAGACTAATCCTACTAGTTATTCTAGGGTAGTGTCGATGGACAACTTAGCTTTATCCATCGCCGACAGTACAGCCTGTCTATGCACTCGCGAGGCCATAAGCAGACCCCAGATAGATATATCAGCTTGAATCTTCTTCAACTGTTTCAACACAGCCTCTTCTTCTAACTATTTTTCCTTATGCTTCTCGATTTCTTTATCCTTCCTAGCTGCCTCAGGTTGGTCCAGATGCGGTGGTTTAAAATATTGGCCACTTCTTATCATACGGTCGACCTCTTCCATATACCAAGTATTGTCGGGAAGATCTTCACCCCAATCCTCATCAGTATGGGCCAGGTGTAGGTCGTCGTTATTCCACCAGATTCCTTCGGCAGCCGACAAACATTTGTCCAACTTCGTTCGGATTATCTTCTCGTCACAAATTTCCCCCGTAGGGTGTTGGACTTTTCCAGCTTTTCGGTTGTTTTCACCCATTTCTTGCTCAAAACACTTCAGTGCGGCTTCTTGCTCTTTATGTACAGTACTAACAATGCCCAATTCCTGAGTCAATTGTTCTACACTGATGTTTTCCGGCAGTTTACTCTTCCCATCGACCATTCTGGCCATTACAGCGGTTCCCGCTTTCTGTTTTTCCAGCTTCAATTTAGTTCCCTCATCTCTATCGGTTCTTTACTTAGCCACCCAGAATTGTCCGTCGACCTATTTAGATCAAACAAATCAATATGCACGTCCCCTTGATCTTACTCATCAAAGAACTGTAAATTATCTATGTCCTTCTCTAGGTTGGCCAGATCATCTAATCCCTGACTTGGCCCATCCTCTCAAACTACACTAACCTCCATCCGAGTCGGCAACACCACTTCGGTTTAGCTTGATTGATTGGCACAATATAGCAATACGGGTTGTACACCCCTTCAAATAAGTCCTCAGAGCCCTCGGGCAACGGACTGGCATTTTTCACCACGGCCAACCTCCCTTCATCTACCATAGTCACCACCACGGGTTCAGGTTGGAGTGTAGACGTATTCATTATGCATAAGTCCATGCTCTCAGGGATGATCACCGTCGGTTTAGGTAGGTGGGAAGGGGTTATATATATACTGGGGTCATAAGGGACGGCCAGTGTGTGGATAAGGTTTGTATGCCGAGATGGAGGGGACTTGATTATGTGGTGGGAGAGGATTTGTAGTGACATTGGGTTTCTGGAGAGGTGCTATCATCTTATTGTTGATGAGATCTTGAACCTCATGACGAAGCCTATAGCATTGATCAGTGTCATGACCATGCTGCTGGTGAAAAGCACAGTATTTGGCCGGGTTGTGTTTCGGGAGGAGAGGATCAGGTAAAGGGGAAGGCTTTAGTGGCTTGAGATGCCTCTTTTTGATAAGGACCCCTAGGGCTTTGGATAAAGGCATATAGAGCGGGGTAAAGATCCTTTGAGATCGAGCCTGGCTGGTTGAGGTTTATGGAGTTGTGTTGGATGTACTAGTGAAAGGGTTGGTTATTTTGGGTGTAGTGGTGACCATACTCACATCCGAAGGCCGTGCAGAGGTGCTACCACTCGTGGTTGCATTGGAACTGCGTATAAAGGGCCTCTTGGGTTGCTCCTTCTTATCAGCTATTAACTTCTGTTTCATCGCATCTTCAATCTGCACCTCTATCTCGTGGAGCTCAGCGAATATAAACAACGGCAAGACTATTATCTTCAATAATAATCTCCTTTGCAGATTGCGGACCACCATTCTGATTCGATCATTCTCGGATGGCTTGATAGTCATCATCGAGGCCTTAGCCCTTCATCGGGTTACAAAGTCTGAGAAGCCCTCATTTGGCTCCTGACGGATCACTTCAAGATCATGGGTTGTGATCTTGATCTGGGTATTGTATGAGTACTGCGCGATGAAGGCCTCAGCCATTTCCTCTCAGTTTCGTTTCACAGAGTCTTCCAACTTTACATACCAGATAGCCGTTATACCCGACAGGGTCTGGCCAAAAAGCAACAGCTTTTGAAATCTGGTAAGGCCCATTGGCCGCAGAATATTTGAGAACAACCGTAGATGGACCATGGGATCCCTAGAGCTGTCGAACTGGTCTATGTGTGGTATCTTGAATCTATCTGGCAGAGTTACTGCGGAGTCTGTGTATCCATCCTTGATGTCAGGGATTGAGTTCACACCCTGTGCCCGCTTGAAAAACTTTTCTAGCTTATTGACCTTTAGTGCAGTGGGGTCAACCTCAAATTCAAATGGCGCCTCAGTTTGGTACACTGGTGCCTTGGAGGTTTGCGGTGGGATCGGATCTACTAGAATGCCCAGATTCTTTTAGACATTGATAGTGCCTCCGGGTGCTGGAATACCTGCAGGAGGTGCATGGGAAGTAGAAGTTGCTGCTTGCTATGGTTGTTACTGTTGCAGCCTATTTATCACTTCCGTTTGGTGGGCTATGACTTCAGTTTGGCGGGTAGTATCTCACTGCATGGTTTCAATGGTTTGTTGGAGATGACGAAGCATGTCTTCCATGCTAACCGGGGGATGTTGAGCCATCAAAACTAGCGAATAATCTCTCACTAGAGTGGAAGTAAAAGATTGAGCCTAACTGGGTGTTGGCGAAGTAAAAAGTAATTGCTGGACTGGTGAATTATGCCTAACCCTCTTCCGTCTCGTAACCGGTGGGAGCGAAGCAAACACTGGCTGTCCCCTAACAATATCTCCGGATCTATAAAGTCTTCTTACACGAGTCCAGAGTGCTTGGGGGTAACAGAATTGTTTGAAACAATTGTGATAAACTACCTTGCAAAAAGAAATAAAGCAAAAGAAAGCAAAAATCAGAAACCGCACAGCACCTCAGCTCAGACATGAACAAGAGACAATTGTAATCATAAGCTGTAGAACTGCACTCAACACTAATTTCTGCCCCCAAAATTGATACCCAAACTTACAACTGATATGCACATTCCTGTAGAGTTTCACTCTAAAAGCAAATAACAGTTAAGTGGGAGCCAAAACAACCCTATGATGGGGTAGGGTTACCCTGTCCTAGCTTCATCAGGAACTAGGGTTAACTATTCAAGCAAAGTGGTTTCACTGAATCTTGCATTCGGGTGAGCAACCTGTCCTAGCTTGGAACGGTCTCTATAGCTTTCGATATGCAACTAGGCCGATTGGTCAAAAAGGGTACCTCAGCAAGACTACCTAATATACCTCTCACACCTAACACGAAGAAGTGAAAGGAAGATCAAATGGTACAACGGTAGTCCAGATTCAAGGGTTGTGTTCCGATCGTGGCAGAGCCCGCAACCAGTTAGCCTTTTAGCAAGTTTTTCCAAGCAAGCCCTTGGCAAACCGTTCAGGAATAGCAGATGGCAAACACAGTGACTTAGGCGCGCTAATGCAAATGCAAAGAAACACATAAGTGTGGATAAAATGTCATATCATGAGTTCGAGTCAAATTCTCTAAATCCCCAACAGAGTCGCCAGAAATTGTAGCTTGGCTTTTTCACGCCCCCCTTTCAGAAACTCGAAAAGAAGCTCTACAGTTCGGACTCCCGTGGTTTTGAATCTAGTCTCACAAGTGCAATATGAAACTGATAAATACCAAAGAGTCCAAATCCGACAAATCGTTTGGAAAGTTGATTTTGAATAAAAAATGCCAAAATTGGACTACTTTGCTAAATACAGAGTCACTGCTTAAATATTTTATTTTTGGAGAAATTTAGGAAACCCAAGACTCATGCAAAGGCCACGTGTCCGTCATCACCAAAGTTGCCTTTCGGGAACTTAGGTACGAGAGGAGAAGGTCATGGAGTGAGCACCCCCGCTCGCCCGATCAAAGATCGGCCTCTACTAATCATGATATGATTTTTATATACATTATGTGCTCTTGTTCCGGTTTATTAAGCTAGCTGTACTATGTGATACGCACAAGCAAGTATAGACTAGTTTGCAAGATTTGGAACAATTCAATTTTATGTTTGTTTTGCGAAAGGGATTTGAATTTGCTACTTCAAGTGGGCTTAAAGTTTGCAGATTTGCCACTTAACAAAGTGGGCTTAAAACTGTGAATTTTCCACAAGACATAGTGGGCTTAAAACGTACATTCGTTAAATTATTCCAATTCAAGTAACAAGCTTTCATCCACAGGTATTCAAGCATTTTAGCAAGCAAGCATTTAGCCTCATAGCAAGCATGCTAGTCATGGCAATCACTCATACTCATGCAAGTATGCTAAAGCATTAAAAACTCACCTAGTACTCCAAGCTAAGAAGATTTGAGTTAGAAAAATATGCATGGTCCCTAATTATACAAGATGTCTAATGCAACGCATACAATATGTAATTAATAAGCTCGACTACTAATATAGCATATGGATCAATTTTGCTAACATGCGGTTTAAACATGTATTCAACGAAGTAATCGAAATGACAATGCAATTTGAATGATGCGCCGAGCCTCGGTGCATGCAAAACAAGATAAATGTATGCGAGCATAAGGTATGCTAATTGAAACATGTCCCTAATCTAACTATCAAAAGCGGATAAATAAAAGGGAGAAATACATGGGGTTGGAAGACATGCACATTATTAGATTTTGCTCTCATGAAGGAGAGTCCAAATGAATAAAGCAAAACTAACTAGCAACTAATTAGAGCTAAGCTATTTAGGCTAATTATTACAAACCAAATGAAATAAATAGCTAAACTAATTAACTAATTATTACATCACTTGAATGAATTAACTAGTAAGCTAACTAATTAAGTTACAACACAAATGTAAGCAAATTAGGTAATTAAAGTCTCTAACTACGTTGCCACTACTCCGCCTCGAGAAATGGAAGATGCACATGCTCGGATACCACCTGAAAAGACCTCCATTTTGCTCTCAGAAGCCTCTGTTTGCAGAATTGAACACTTCCAGAACCATTTTGCTCCACCTTACCAACATTCTGCTGAGGTTTGCATCAGTGGCCAGCCGGTCACTGGTAGAGACTGTCGGCCATAGAGGTGGCCTGCCGGCCATCAATAGTGCACTGTCGGATGGTGGCCTGCCAGCCACTGATGCACTGTTTCACCTGCTGCAACAGAAGACAAAGAGAGCAAAAATGAAGGCATTCTCATAGATTGTTTGCACAATTTCTTTTCATGAACAAATCCAAGGAGTTGTGAACTTAAGCCACAAACCACCAATCCAAGATATGCAAGCTCAATAAATATAACACAAGACAAACAAGAACCATCACCTTATCATGCATGATCAAGGGCAATGGAGACCTAGGAAACTTGACACATTTCATCATTTTAAGTATGAAATGTCCCAATTTTCCTTGTGTTCAATTAACGTCCGATTGAACACACAACACACAAGTTATTATCTTGCTTAATTTTAGTCCCAAGTTGTTAGTTACTCATTTTAACTTACCAACCATTCTTTAATCTAATTAAGTCCAAAAGGTGAGTTAAAGTCCTCTAATGGAAAGAGGGCTCAAAACACAAGTCACTTTAGGTATGAAAGAAACCAATGAAAGAAACCTCATACCATTGGTAATGAACCCTCTAAGGGATTAAACCATTAAGTATGAAGCCTCAATTTCACACTTAGGCAAACAAATGTCTTGAAACCACTTTCAAAGCAAAATGAAAAGCCAAGAAAGGAGGGAGGTTGCAGAGATGGTTAGTGCGAAAATGAAGTGCAAAATGACACCAAAGCATGCAATCAACTCAAACAAGAGGTGCCTAATGGCCTAAAACACCATTCTTGTGAGGACCTTTACACCACAACCATGAAAAATAAGACTTAACTGACCCAAAGAGCATAAAACAGAGCTAAAGTAGTCTAAAACAAAGGCAAAAACATATTGGAATAAAGCTACAAAAAGCTAGAAAATTATGCTAACACATATAACTAATTAGGCTAGCAAACAAGACACAAGGAGGGGAGCTAACCCCTCCAATTTTGGACTTCAAAACATGTTTTTTGCCACTGAAAATACTTTGAAATTCAATGGTTAAAGGCCCAAAAAAGGTTGGTTTGAAAGTGGGAAACAAAGGTGCAAAAACCTTAGAAATAAAGAATAAAGAAGGGTGAGACACCCCCCCTAACCTTAAATGGCTTAAAACACCAATTTCATCCCATTAAAATAGAGATTTTCACAGCTCAAAAAATGGCCCAAAAATAGTGGGAAAAGATAGAGAAACAAGTATACTAAAACAAGTTAAAAGACAAGTGTTATACCTCTTGAAGCCAAGCACAACTTTAGGTACAAATACAAGTCAAAACCACCTTTAAGAGCTCCAACAAGACCTTAAGGGACCTCAGCTCAAAGGTGATCAATTTTGGTTAAGGATGTGCATGCAAAAGAGTGATATAATTAGACAAGTGTGCACAAAATTACAAGAGAGAGAGAGAGAGAGAGAGAGAGAGAGAGAAAGAGAGAATTTTTTTTGAGTTTAAAATCTGCTAACCTCAAAACATGACAGAGGGGGTCTCTATATATAGGAAACATGAAATCTATACAGGGAGATCTAGCCCTCTACGTGTGGACAGATGCAAGCATCTGTGCAAACAGCTGGCACAGTTGGCATAAAATATCTGTAGAAAACACTAGTAGCCGGCCGACCATCAGTGATGGCTGGCAAGGCACATCAATGGCCGGCAGACAAGAAGTGCTAGCTAGCAACCTCCATAGATAGCCGGTAGGCCACCAAAGACTGCAAGAGGGAAAGACCAAGGCATGGTCCAAAAATGAGACAAAATAGATTTAGGGTTTGAAAGGCTCAAAGCTGTGGTGTTCCACTGAGGACTTTGAGCGCTCGGCGAGCAATCAGACTCGTCATCGGATGTACTTGCAAGAATATCTAAGTCTTGAAGGGTCGTAAAAAATGGGGTGTCTACAATTGTGTTTTTGATCTGATACATTTTGAAATTGACTTATGTTTTTGTCCTGTCGCGGCGCCTAGCCTTTGGGTACTGGGTTTGGGTCACGACATAATCTTTTCTCGTTTTGAAAAGAGTTTGAAAAACAAAAATCTCATGAAGAATTGAGATATCCGTTGTGCGAGGAGATTGGAACCATTCAAACTTAGGCAATGAGACTTCCATTCAACGAGCAATCATAGAGATATAGTAAATAAGCACATAACCTTATGGTAGTATACTAGACATAATAAGAAGTAATCATAGATGAGATGCAAAGATGAAAGAAACTCACTTAATATTCCTCTGCACCATGTCAAGAGCGTAAAGGGTTAGAAAATAATGCATGATCCTAGATGCTAGACTAAATGATATGCATGGAATGTGTTAGAGATGCTTACTGAGTACTCTAGCCAAGCACAATAGAGAGCAACCTATGAGAAATGTGCATGATCCTAGATGTGATAACTAATGCAAAATCCGCACATAATAGGTCTTAGGGGCTTTGGATATTATCAAGATGGCATATGAAATAATCAAAGTACACACTACATAATTCATCTGAAAGTAATGGTCCAAGCCCAAATGCATGCCTTTAATCATATGATTATGATGATGTCGGAGTTAAGTCTAAACATGCAAGAAGTAAGAGAGTACGGAGGATAGAAAGTGAGGGTAGAGAAAAGAGGAACTCGTCCCAACACATACACGACAAATATAATGAATAGACTCTAAGAATGCAATAAAATAAAACAGAAAACTCCAACAAAGATAGAGAGATTCTCACCCTCTAACACATGAAAATGAGTAAAAACTACCCAAATTCATGAAATATAATGATGGGAGGGGAGATTCAGTCTATTTTCGAAGAGGAAGCCATATATGGACTTCTACATGATTAAAACTAATAAAATGGGGAAAAACTCTAATGAGAGAAAGGAGATTATCATCCTCCTACTCATGGAAAGGAGCTTAAAACATCCAAATCCATATAAAATAGGTTTTAGAAGAGAGAACCTAAACCCTCTCATAGAGGAAACCATGCTTGCGTTTTCAATCCATAAAATCAAAAGAAAAGCATTTCGAGCTCGGCCAGAGCCTCGATATAAGCTTTTACTAACTACAAAAAAGGAGAGAAATAGATAATCCAACTATGTTACCAACAATTCAATCAATAATCCCAAAATATCTAAAAACAAAGTCAAAAGAAAGAGGTAGAGATAGATTTAGAAAGGAAATGCAAGAGTGGAAGTAGGGATTACCTCTATGCTAGCAGAGATAGGACCCGAGCTGATCACAAGCTCTACTCCAAGCTTCTTCTGATCAATAGAGGTCTTCCAGCTCTAAGTAATCCAAGTGAAGGAATGTAGAAAGTAGTCTAAAATTCTCACCAAACTCTCTCTCTCTTACGCTGTGTTTAATTGGGGGATTTGGGAAGGAAAAAGAAAAATGTAGGTAAAATGTGAATAAAATATACCTACATTTCATCTAATGTCACATACCTTTTCCCTTTCTTTTCTAAATCCCTTCCCAAATCTCTCAACCAAATACAACATTATTGTAATTAATTAAATATTAGAGGGATTAATTATGAAGAATTAGGGATTTTGATTAGAATTTTTGAAACCCTCATTCCTCAAAAGGGGAGGGGGGGTCATTTTATAAGCAGGGAGGGTTATTTTATAAGCATTGGGGGTTCAGAATATGCCTCTAGATCCCATGGATCCGGATGACATATTCCAAGATTCTTGGGACACCTCACAAGAAAACTGTTCGGCAAACATCATAACAGGTTGTGTCGAATGAGACTCGTTTGGCTAGTGTAGAGTAGCCCAACGTATTTCTTCAGAATTTTGTGTGGTAAAACAAAAAATGCCCGAACATGTGTCCACGGACCAAAAATTGTTTGACGTGTTGTTTGGAAGTTGCTTGGCCGACTTGGTCTCATCTAGTGAGTTTTCTTGAAAGATTTTCCTTATTTCCTCATTTATTTTGGCTTTCTAAATATTTTTTCTCGAAAAGCGGATTAATGATTTTTGAAAAACATACTGCTAAGAATGGCCAAAATGAATGAAAATATGCCAGTTACCTAAAACACATTTTGAAAATAGGTTTGAGGGTCCAGAAAACCTTTTGGCCAAAATAGGTGTAGAAAATGTATGTCACTCTCTCTATCCCTTACTTGTTGCTTGAAGCGATCTCTGGTTTCTTCATTGGGAGCTGTTCATAGAGTGTCCAAGTCTTAAGGCTAATCAAAAATAGGGTGTCTACACCCATCATATGAGCAATTTGGTTTATTAGTCTGAAATAGGCCCATTGAGACCCAACAAACCTCTTTGGTTGAATGTTCAACGGCAAAAATAAAGGGGTAAATTACCAACTAGTCTCAATAAATAGAGTTAAATAACATTAAGTTCTATTAAATTTTTGAATGAACCAATAAGTCCTACAATACCAATACCTATACCGATCAAGTTCTTTCATCTTCTCTTCTCTATCTATCTCTATCTCTCTTCACCATTTTTCCAAAAACTTCATACCACCATTGTCTACCACCATTGCCATTGCCCATGTACTATCACTGACATCGCCGTCTCTACCTACCATCACCACCGTCATCATTGTCCACCCTTAATTTCTCTTAGCTTCTCTCTCTCTCTCTCTCTCTCTCTCTATTATTTTTCTAAAAGCTTTACATAACCATTGTCTACCACCATTGCTGTCGTCGCCATCGACTCGCCACCATTGTTGTTACCACAACCGTCTACCCACAACCACCATCATCGTCGTCATCCACCCACCATTACCATCGTCGTTATTTGGATGCCGGTACTGTTCACTAACCATCTCCACAATGGTCTTAGATCTATACTCTAGTGTAGTCGATTTTCACTTTACTGTCATACATCTACACTCCACCGTCACCGATCTACACAACTATCATATCACTACTGCCTCCTTTGTTTAAGATTCAGATTTATTTTTAGTGATAAATTTATCAGTCTCTCTTTTTCTGTGTATGTAGAAGATGATGGTGAATTCTTATAAGTGAGTGAGTGAATATGAATAAGAATAAGGATGATAAATATTAATGAATAAATTTATTTGTCAATCAAAATTTATAAGTAAATAAATTTAATTAATAGGATTGGACTGTAAATGCCAAAAAATAAAAAAATAAAAAATAATTCCCTACAAAATAAGAAAATATTAAACAGAAGATGCATGGCCCCAATGGAAAGGCTTCACTATTGATTTAAGTTATTATACCATAAAGTGAAGATCAAACAAAATGTGGTCCATCCTTATGGAGATAAATCACTTCCAGGTGGCATTGCACACCAGCTACGCTGACTAGCCAACACACTCTTCATTAAAAAAGTGAAATTATTCAAGTGATAGATTTGGATTAGTTGTTTATGTGAGTCGGACAATTATATGCACTAAATCAGTACAAAAACGTAATATCACTAAAATTGAATAACAGCAGAGTTTGTCTCCGGTCCATTAATATAGAGGGGATGATTCAGTTTGAGTTCATAGAATTTACAACAGTTTTCATTTTAATTATTTTCGAAACATTGATTTTATAATTTTTTATATAGAAATTGTTTATTTTAATAATTAAATTGATTCAATTGTTATAATCGTATGTTATTTTGCTATATTTATTTCGAGATGTGATTGGGAGCTCGAATCCGAGCTCCCCCGAACGCCCCGAATCCCTTTTTTTTTTTATTTTTTTTACAGCGGAAGAAGCAAGAAGAAGACGAAGAAGGGGGAGGGGAGGGGAGGGGAGGGGGAGGGGGAGGAGGAGGGAGGAGGGGGCCTAAAAAATGGAGGGGGAGGGGAGGAGAGGGGAGGAGGAGGAGGAGGGGGACGGCGGAGCTGCGACGACGGAGCTGCGAGCTGCGACGACCAGGGCAGAGCTGCGACGGGCCGGCGGACGGCCGGAGGCGAGCTGCGACGACCTCCTCTTCCTCTTCTCTCTCTTCTCTTTCTCTCCCTCTCCCTCTTCTCCCTCTTCTCCCTCTCCCTCTGCGTCAACAATGGCGGAAAAAAAGAAAAAAAGAAAAAAAAAAAAACCTAAAGCCCAAAACGACGTCGTTTTGGGCTTTAGGGGCATTCGGGGCCCTTTTTTTCGAGCTAAAAAACATTTTCGATTTATTTCAAAGTTACTTTTACAATTTATTTTAAAAAATTATGATTATAATTATAAAAAATATAATTTTTTTTTTATAAACAATTCACACATAAAATATTACGAAATAAACAAATCAAATACTTTTTGGTTGCTCCCCAACATTGAAAAATGAGTGAGACCCCCTTTGTGGAGGACCCCCTTTGTGGAGGACCCCCACAACCCCCTTATTGATCTACACCATTTATGATGTGTGGGGCCCACTCATGTATGTGTGGGGTCCACATCATGAATGGTGTGGATCACAAAGGGGGTTGTGGGGGTCCTCCACAAAGGGGGTCTCTATCATTGCTGCCCCAACATTAGTGCCGTTCATGATGGCTTGTGTACTGGCTTGTGTACTAGTGCATAGTAAATCTTCAAACCATGTTAATATTAGGGTCCACAACACAATGTGGTGTTTTGAGAAATTGATAAAAAAAATATTTTTTAAAGTTTTTTTTAGTCTATTTTATTTTTTTATAGATAAAAAATGTGGAGGTGGTGTGAGCCAAAATGGGTAAAAAGTTAAAAGTTGACTTTTTTTTTGCTTCCCAAAAGACCCCAATATATGCAAAATAAGTAATACTACAAACCATCTTTATTAACTTAGAAATTATTTAAAAATTAATTTCTACCACACTTTATATTAACCCTATATAAACTTTATATTACATAAATTAATTTTTACCACACAATAATCTACTTAAAAAATTCTAAATGAATAAATTTAAGTTACCAGACTTTCCTATACAAAGGTCGAAAATTCAATTCTTTTTAACTGCATGAGAAATTTATGATTACAAAATTTTTGTTATCAATTTTGTAACTTGTACAAATATGAATGTACATAAAAGATAATTTTTTTTCGACAATGCTACGTAGCTCAAATTTTGTGGCTCAAAAGTGGCTCAAATGGCCAAAACGACGTCGTTTTGAGTACAGAACAACATACAAATGGCCAAAACGACGTCTTTTTGGCCATTTGAGCCGCTTTTGAGCCACAAAATTTGAGTTACGAGACATTTTCTAATTTTTTTTAATGAAAAAATACAAGATTTAATATATTGCATATCTAATAATAAGTCTTCTAATAAAGTACATCAGAATATAAAATAGATTGCAAAAGAGATAAGAACCTCTACGGAGGAAAGATACGAGTCTCCACATAAGAAAAAAAAAAAAAATCTCTAAGTAGGGAGGAGAAAACCTGTAACAACCCAGATTATGCAATTCAGAAATAGTTTCTGGAAAGTCTTAGATGCGGAGCTGCAGAATAGACACACACAGCATTTTTATGATATTCCTCTATGTAAATAATGACCTTTTTGGTCAATATAATTTTGTAATAAAAATAGAAGCTCCGATGATTATTTTGGTACCCTTATTTAAATAGTACTTCCGCTTGCATTTATCGATCTGTTTTAGAATTGGCCGGAGGTAACCTTAGTTACTGGCCATCACTATACTTAACCCTTGGGTACGAGGAGCGGGTCGTGACAAAACCTCTACATAGCAACAAAAAATATAAATAAATAAATAAAAATAAAATGATCACCACCAAACAAACAATACTAATTACATTCACGATTCATTCATCGTCGCAATCGGTAACTTTGGTTTCTTAATTCCCACCTCTTCATTACAAAATAAAACATTTTGGACATGAGGTGGTTGCTTAATGTATAACAACACGTTTAACAGTACCAGATCTCGATCATGAATCAGATATGAGTCAAGATCTGAAAGCTATCTCGGTGGAATATCTAGCTACAAAATATTTCAGAAAAGAACTTTTTTTTTCCTTTTTATTGTCTTCCTCATTTTTTCTTAAGAAAAATGTTTGGAACACTTAATAAAAATCACAATGATGTGAAATGATAAGTGTCAACTTTTTATTTGTCACATACTTAATTAGGTGGTCTTTACTTTTTTAATTAAGAGTGTATTGGGGTCTTAAATTTGCGTTTTTAATATTAAAATGACAAATTTCTCACATAATTTCTGTTTTCATATCCTTTCTTTAAAATTGGAAAGCAAGCATTAAAAAAAATAAAAAACATAAAAAAGAAAACAAAAAAATATTGGAAAGCTCGATTGGACTGGACATTTGCCTTTAGTCAGAGAAACGGACCACTAATTATGAGAAAAATAATGATAACCAACCCATGTGAGTTTGTTGCAATGGCCCCCCTCACAATTATATTCAAATTCAATCCCGTGTTTATCTTTTTCTTTTTTTTTTTTCTTTTTTTTTTAATAGAGAAAAAATTGTTAGTAAATTATTTACCAATATGGGAAGAATTAAATCTAAACATTTATAGTTTGAAAAAATTATTAAATACTCTAAAATATCTAAAATATCATATAACATTGTTTATAGTTTTTTTTTTTTTTTTTTTTTTTTTTTTTTTTTTTTTTTTTAAGGTTCCTCGTATTAAGATTTTATAGCATAAAGGACATTTAATATTTTCATAATGTCTAAGATCCCTCAAGTTGATCCAGAGAAAATTGGTCTAGAGAAAATTCACGTCACAGAGAAAATTGATCCAGAGAAATTCTGGGAAGAAAAATTATTGCACTGAGTACAACCAAGAAACAAAATTCAGCTATTTTGAAATTTCTCTGAGTTGAGAATTTCTCTGGACTCACTTCAACTCAGAAATTTTTCTCAAAGCCAGAGAAATTTTTCTCACCAACCTAGAGAAATTCACTCAAATCAGAGAAATTCCCCCTCTCCAAATCACCCAACCTAGAGAAATTCACAGCTCAGAAATTCCATTTTCTGTCACCATTCGAATCCGACCACTTAGCTTGCTTGATCTTCTCAAGCTGAACCTAAGTATCCTTGAACAGCTGCATCCTCTCAACCTTCAAATGTTTAGCGAATTGCATTCTCTTCTTCTCTGAGTTAAGAATTTCTCTGACTTGAGAATTTCTCTCTCTCTCATTCCTCTCCCTATATGTATATATAGATTAGTTGTGCATGAATCCTCTGCTCGTGTTCGACCTTTCTGCAACCTTTACATATCTACCACTCGATGTCCCTAGTAATTACAGTCACACCATTCTGGTATGATAGCCGTCGCCACTGACAACCGGGAAACTGAGAGCCCACTCTCCTCCCTAGCTCTTGACTTCCCTCGCCTTTAGTTCTTCCGCTACCGGCGCTTGAGGTAGCCAGTCAATCCAGCTCGTTTTTCATACTCATAATCAATATACACAGTGGTGTTGTTTATATACATACTTACAATGCTGAATTGGAGGAGTCACCGGAGAGAAGGACAGGAGGGAAAGAACCGGAGGGGGAAGCTGACGGAGAAAGCGTCGTCGTTTCACGGACGGAGTACACCGGGGCATGCATTGCCTCCATGACCTGCTCGACGGCACTGGTGACCAGAGATCCAATTCCGTTGCCGAAAATCAGAGTGATCTCGGAGCACCATCTTTGGGTCGGGGCATGTACGTTACGGATCGTGATGGTGATCGAGTGCGGAGTTGTTTGAGGATGGATGTGAATCGACGAGCCATTCATGTGGAGGACTTTGATTCAATTTTTGATTGGATTTCTTGACAAAATCAGAGAGGTCTGAGAATGGAGAAACAAAGAGTCAAATTTTTCTGATATATGTTTAGGGACCTTAGACATCAAAAAATAATTTTGTGGATTTCTTCTATTACGAAAAGTGAGAGAGGGACCCTAGACTAATTTTCCCTTGTTTATATAGTACTCTCGATAAATAAATAAAAAAAATTCAACACCCACGAAGTGCGTCATTCTTTACCTCAACTACCTAACAAAAATAAACCAATGTGTCTCACCCATAAAATTTTCTCTATATGGTTGATTTTAAATATCACATATATATTGTCATATTGCATAGTCCAATAACTATAAAAACCTAACAATCAAACAAAGAGCCCATAATAGGGGAAGACATAAACAAAAAGCCCAACAACAAACCCAATAAATAACCCTATAATGGGAGGGAAATATCAATCTTTTCCTACTTAACATAGACTTCTTAAATATAAGTGTGTGTGGCACTTAGATTTTCACTTTTAATAATTATTTGGAAAAATAACATAACCCCATCAAAAGTAAACAAATTCAATTAATTAAATAAAAAATGAAGTCTTAGATTCGAATCTTAATATCTTATTTTACCCCATATGTGAGGCTCAAAGGTAATTACACGAATCTTAAATTTGTACTCCCAAGGAGGGTTCAAAAGACCTTACCTAAGATTGATTCTCAGTTAAATAAAAAAAAAAAAAAAAAAATTGAAAATTCAATTTTGTTCTCCATTCTCCATTAATCTAAGAATTCAAAGCTTGCGATTGAAAAATAACAAAAATATTCACTTTGTTTGTTTTCAGTTTTCAAAATTTACTTTTCAGAAAATTCTATTATTTTGTTTTCTGTAATTTTTTGTTTTCATTGATTTTTTAAAAATATTTTAAGAATTTTTTTTAAAAATTTTTTAGACACCTAACATAAATACACTTAAAAAGTATAATATTTGTGAAAAAAATCTTTAAAAAACTCACCAAATACCAAAAATACAAAAAAATATAAAAAATTCAGTATATTTTTCATATTTTTGTGTATATATTTATTTTTTAAAATATTTTTTCACAAATACTTTACTATTTAGATACATTTAAGTAAGATGCATTTAAAAAAGTAAACAAATTGCTTAAAATTTTAAAACTATTCACTAAAAACAAAAACAAAAAAAATGAAAAATAAAAAACTCATTTTTTAAAAAACTGAAACCAAACAATTAAGGCATGGCATGCAAAAAATACACCTTTTTTTTTTTTTGGGTGAATACAAAAAAAAAAAAAAAAAAAATACACCTTGTGATCAAGATTTACTTAAGTGATACGCACCGTTAAATTAAATCTGTTATTTTAGAAAAATTCTATGATATACACCATCTATTGTATTCATTGTGATATAATTTATAACTCATTTTGATATTATTTATGACCTATTTGATTATTATTTTGGTTATAATCCAAAAACTTTTTGTTATATTTTATGCAGTGTTTTGGTTATGATTTTTAATTTTTTTTTTTTTTATTATAGTTATTACTGAAAAGGATTTAATTATAACACTTATATGATAATTAACCTAACAAAGATCATAACTTCATATAGTATACACTTCAAAAAAATCTGTGTATATAACCTTATTTTTATTATTTTTGTTTTTGGGTGTGTATTTAGTATTTGTGAACACAACGGTTTGAAGTTGCCAAGAAAATACATGAGTTGACAAAGGTAATATGAGGAAATGACATGCATTTCATGGTTATATTATATAGAGTAGCTGCCAATTGATATTTATATAAGATAAAGTGTGATCTCAAAATAGCTGTTAACTTGGTTATACATACTATATAATTAACAAATCGGTCCAATAATCTTTGAGTTCAATGTTTCTAAATTGAATCCAACACAGCAACTATATGATATGTCGATTTTTTCCAAACACTAGTGGGCAGTTGACACCAAATGGATCATACAAAGAGTTTTAACATGTGGATGGCTTGATTAGAGGATATATACATTTGGACTGAAAATGATGGCTTTAGAGGGGCAGGGATATTCCGTATTCAAATTATTATTTATTTATTTTTGTATTCATTAATTATAGATTTTTTGTCTTTTAAATTATTGTGTCCAATGTACTTATAACTGATGTGATAAAAATATTAAAAGAGTGGTGCTATATCCCTTAATACATCACTCTTATTTTGACTTATAATGAGGTTGAAAAGAGAGAGAGAGAGAGAGAGAGAGAGAGAGAAAAGAGGGATGAGGAGTGTGGATTCCCCTTCACATGTTTCATTTCGTCATTAAGATTAGATTGGAAGTGCTCAATTAAAGTTCCTAAGCATTTTTCATCTTAAAATACGGAAATCTTAAGATGTGATAGTCCAGGCATTAAATATAGAGGCAAGCTTTTTGAGATGAGGGATCTTTTATTATACCTAATGCGTTTGCAAGATAATATAAAATCTAAAAACACGAAAATTTCAAGACAGGATCGTGCATTGGGGATAAATGAATAGGAATTTGAAATAAAAGATCTCGTGTCAATGCCAAATGCACTTTCAATCGTATGATGTGAATATCAAAATACTAGAAGATCAAGGCATGATTGTGTGTTGGGAGTGTATTCTGGGTAGATGGATATGAATTTTGAGATAAAAGGATCTCATTACATATCCAATTCACTCTCAATTGTATGATTAGGAGTCAGTGTAAGGCCATGTTTGGAAATTGCTTATTTTAGTTAATTTTTTAATTTTTTACTAAAAAATATGTAAAAAAATAAATAAAAAGAGTGATGTGATTGGACGTTTTGTCTTTTTAAATTTAGAACTTATGTGATTGTGCAACTTGCCATTGTAAGAAAATCACCGTAACAATTTAAGATTTTAGAGATAAAATTTTTGGGACAAAATAACTTTTTAAGGACGAAATATATTAATTGATAAAAGTGTCATTATTATAATTTTAGAGACCAAATTAAATATTCAGTGATAAATTACTATAATTTTGGGACTAAAATTGTGTCTCAAAAAGTATTTTTGAATGAAATTATTTTGTCTCGAAAAATGTATTTATTAGTGACGTTTTATAATTTTGTTACTAATTCTTTGATATAAATTAAAAAAAAGATCATAAAAAAAAAAAAAATTCATAAAAAAATATGATCATTTTCAATTGTTGCCAAACACACATTAATGTCAGTTCCACCAATCTAGTTTACCATTTAGGGACTCTAAATGTTTTATCAAATATTTAACTAAATGCCTTATATGGGTGTAAGACCCATATAAGACTCACATGGTGTGAGTCCCACATCCATGTAAGAATTTGGTAGAACATTTGGTGTCCCTAACATTTTCTCATTAATTTAAGTAGCTGTATTCATTAAGTAATGGCAACGGGTCGGAATTTTGTAGGTTTCATAGAATTATTGACTTGAAATTCTACTATTTTAATAATCAACAATACAACCGAATTTTTATAACTCGAATTGTTCGAATGTCTCAAAACAACGTCGTTTTTGGTGTAAAACAAAATCGTTTTAATATATTCAAGCCATTCAAGCCACACAAATTCTGACTACTAAGCATTTTTCTTTAACAATATAGTTTCGTATTTTACCTCAACTTTAATAATTTTGATATGCATATTTATATACTTTACCTTACCGATCGGATAATTTTGCCATCCTATGTGATTATTATTATATATTATGTAATTACAAATATTAGTTTTTATATTACATAAATAGTTATTTAGTTTTGTTTTTATTTCAATAAAAAAAAAGTATTTGAAAAGAAAAATACACTCACCGAACTTGAACATAGAATATAATGAATAAATACTAGGTGTTTTTTTTTTTTTTTTTTTTTTTTTTTTTTTTTTTTTGTTACAAGAAAATCCTTCCACTCTCCCGCAAGTCCAAGGCAGCGCCCCATGAGGAGATCACCAGGGTGTCCTGTTGTCTGTTCCAAGTAAGAGACTATAACCTGGAAGCTTGTCCCGACCTCCCAAGGCAAGCTCCGCTTAAGTCAAGACTTGCACAGCGGGGGAGAATGAAACCCACACAAAGTAGCTAATAAGGCATCCTTGAGGTCAACCTCCTAATCAACTGTGCTACGCCCAGGAGATTGGCCCAGGTATTGTGTCAACTAAACTACAAATATATTAATGTAACTTTGCAATGTTTATTTTTTAGTATAATATATGGGTTGCTGGGATCATTTTAAGGCTAAATTTAGAATAAAATTTTGGAAAAATTACAAACACACCCTTGAAGTTTACTTAAATTGTAAATTATCCTGTGTGGTTTTAGAAATTACATTATACCTCCTATGGTTTATAATTTCATAACAAATAAGTCATTTTATTAATAAATCATCAAGTTAATTAACAGTTTTTAACAATGTTAAAATTTTATTTCAATTAATAATTCAGATAATTTTATTATTATATAGGTGAACAGTTAAAAATTTCACTTTTTCAATTAATTCTATTAAATAAAAAATTCTGACAAGGAAGTATTTGTAATTTTTCAAACTACAGGTGACAATTTATATTTTAAGCAAAATCTCACGGGATATATTTGTAATTTACCCTAAAATTTTTAAATGCAATGTCAAACTAGACCGCATTTAGGCATAATTTTCTTTCTTCCCTTTCTAACCTAAGCCCAACCCGAATCATCGATGTCAACCCCTCCACAAAATCCAATATACTACTGTTATCTAATTTACTGAAGAAAATACAATTTAATAATTATGAATCTCGTTTTAATGATTTGAATAATTTATTTTATAAGATTATTGGTATATATTATTCATAAAAATTAAGTTGATTCAATAATCATAACATGTTCAATTTATTATATTTGTTTAAAAACAAAAGAAAGATAAATGTGTTTTTGAAAATGGACCATTCGATTTTTTTGGTGACAAACACAAGAAATTAAATAAATTTTGATTATTGAATTTATTTATTTATTATTAGTAAATGATATACATGAAATTAAAGTTATCGAAAAAGAATCTGAGGTGGACTTTATAGGCCGAGTCAGGCCCACCTAAACTGGTGGGAGCCCAGCCCTATGATAATTGGATCGGATCCGTAGTGATTCCAATTACAAATGGCCTTAAAATATCAAAAGCCCACATAACGATTTAGTAAATTCGTCATTTGACAGACAACCTTTGTGAGCACATGTATGTCTATTCAAAAGTAAATTACATTGAGGTATCACCTCGTTTAACAAAAAATACTTCGTATCTTTTTTATTTTTTTATTTTTTTTATATAACTTCAACTATCAATTTATATTAATTTGAACATTATATTAAGTAATTGGATGAAAAGAATCACATCTCATTTGTATATAACATTTCAAATATTATGAAATGAAAAATATTATTTCATTAGAATTTAATTATGTACATAATGTGTTTTTAGAATGATGTGACAGCAGTACACTAAGTAAACTACGTTGGTAAAAATGTGCTCTATTAGATGAACCATTACAAGTCGAATAATGTTATATGCACTAATTAATATACTAATAAGTATATTAACAGATGATGTGGCATAATTTTAGAGGTTTTGAGTATTTATAATTTGTATAATAGGTGAAGTCAGTGACGATGACATAACACTAGTTAGTACACTAGTGTGTACATTAATTGTTGCATGTAGCACTGCCGATCTATATATATATATATTATCAAGAGTAGTGTTATACAAATAAAAAATTTGTACAAAATTATTATACATAATCATGTGCCTTGTAAGATTAATACTACAAATACTAATTAGTATACTAATTAATACACTAATTAAGACATAAGGCATATATGTAGATTTCATCACAAATTGTTTCTAATTTGTGTGTTAGTTTGTACACTAGTTAGAGCAGTTATGACAACAAAAAAAGTTATTTTAAATATTTCATAATATTTGAGATATCATGTATAATACATGGACTTTTCTTAGGTGTGCGTTGCATATGGTATGCAAGGCATTTACACCCTTTCTATTCTTCATTTACACCATTTGTGTATTGGGTTATACGACATTTTTTGAAAGTTTACACATTGGTGACCTGCTAAACGGGTCACTTTGCAGGTAAATTAATTAAATAATATAATATATTAATAATTTCATAAAAGGTCATAAAAGGTGTAAAATGTGAAAATATTTTCAGAAATGGGTGTAAACTTTCACAAAATGTTGTAAGTGTTTTGACGAAAAAGTATAAACTTTCAGAAATTGGTGTAAACTTTCAGAAAATGGTGTAAGTATTTTGACGAAAAGGTATAAGTTTAGAAATTTTTTAGAAAATGTGTAACGTTTCATAAAAAGGGTGTAAAATTTAGTTTAGTGTAAATTTTATCGACAAATAACAGTTTAGTTGCTAAAGGTTGAAAATTTTATTACCATCAGCCCCCCTCTTCTCTGTTTCCCACCAACACTTTCTCTGTTCTCTCTCATACGCACACAGAATAGTCATCACCAATCCTGACCCCTGCTGACCACCCAAGCATCGGTGGCCTCCGGTGCTCACCGCCGTCTGACATCGCCACCTCTACGGCGACCGCTACGGCCACCGCCACCGCCGCTGCCACAAATCAAAGGTTTTTTTTTTCTCTCTATATCGATCTTGGTCTCTCTTTGTCGATGTCGGCCTCTTCTCCGTTGATGTCGGTCTCTCTCTGTCGATGCCTGTCTATCTCGGTCTATCTCCAGGGATCTTGGTTTGTCTGTGTCGATCTTGGTCTCTTCTCTATCGATCTCGGTCTCTCTCTGTTGATCTCGGTCTTGCTGTCTCTATCGATCACTGTCTATCTCGGTCTGTCTGTCTGTCTCTCTCTCTGTCCCTTTCTCTATATTAAAAATGGTTCTCTTTTACATTGACATACTTGGTTGGATTTGGACTAGGAGTCCCTATTCCAAACCCTTCCAAACTCGTCTTCTCTGAAACAGACTTCTACTAAGAGAAAGACCAAGCCCTCCGAAACGCCACTTCTCTCTCACATTGCCATTATTTGAACAAGACAAATACAATTTGATTGAATTTTAGGAACTTACACGTTTTGTGAAAAAACGAATCTTATACCTTTTGCGAAGTTACTTATATCTCTTGTGAAAACACTTACACTATTTGTGGAAGGTTACACATTTGTGAAATAATTTATTTTGTAAAATTTACATATTTTCGTTGAAATACTTACACATTTTGTGAAAAGTTACTACATTTTATTAAAAAAATTTACACATTTTATTAGAAGTTATACCTTTTCTGAGAACAGAACTTACACTTTTTGTCAAATAACTTACATCTTGTGTGAAAAAATTTGCACATTCTATGAAAAATATGTTTTCATAAAGTTTACACATTTTGTTAAAAACTTATACCTTTTCTGAAAATATACACCTTTTAGTGGAAAAATTACACATTTTCTGAGAAGTTACTCCGTTTGTGAAACAATTTTTTTCAGAAAATTTACACATTTTATTAGAACTTACACCTTTTGTGACATAACTTACATCTTTTGTAAAAATATTTACACCTCTTATGGAAAATATGTTTGAATGAAGTTTACACCTTTTGTTAAAAACTTACACCTTCGCTGAAAGTTTACACCATTGGGGGAAATACTTACACATTTTCTGAAAAGTTACTCCTTTTGTGAAATTATTTTTTTTATAAAATTTACACATTTTATTGGAACTTACACCTTTTCTGAAAACAAAACTAACACCTTTTGTCACATAACTTACATATTTTGTGCAAACATTTATACGTTTTATGAAAAGTTACATATTCTATGGAGAATATGTTTTCATAAAGTTTACACCTTTTGTCAAGAACTTACACTTTGCTGAAAGTTTACACTTTTTACTGGAAATATTTACACCTTTTCTGAAAGGTTATTCTGATTGTGAAACAATTTTTTTTTAGAAAATTTACACCTTTTATTAGAAGTTACACCTTTTGTGACATAACTTACATCTTTTCTGAAAATGTTTACACATTTTATGGAAAATATGTTTGAATAAAGTTTACACATTTTGTTGAAAGTTTACACATTTGGGGGAAATACTTAAAGTTACACTTTCTGTGAAATTATATTTTCCATAAAATTTACACCTTTAATGGGAACTTACACCTTTTCTAAAAACAAAACTTACACCATTTGTGACATAACTTACATCTTTTGTGAAACCATCTACAAGTTTTTTGAAAATTTACACCTTTCATGGAAAAAATATTTGCATAAAATTTATACCTTTTGTCAAAAACTTACACATTTTCTGAATGGTTACACCTTTTTGTGGAAATACTTACACCTTTTCTGAATGGTTACTCCTTTTGTGAAAGAACTTTTTCTATGAAATTTACACCTTTTATGAATCTATTTACACATTTTTTAAAAATTTACATCTTCTATGAAAAATATGTTTTCATCAAGTTTACACATTTTTTTAAAAACTTACACCTCTTCTGAAAAGTTGCTCCTTTTGTGAAACAAAATTTTTTAAAAAATATACACCTTTTAATAGGAGTTACACCTTTTCTGAAAACAAAATTTACACATTTTTTGACATAAGTTACATCTTTGGTGAAGACAATTACACATTTTTTGAAAATTTACACGTTTTACGGAAAATATGTTTTGATAAAGTTTGTTAAAAACTTATACCTTTTATGAAAGTTTACATTATTTGATGGAAATACTTACATATTTTCTGAAAAGTTACACATTCTGTGAAAAAAAATCTTTCATTAAATTTATAGCTTTTATGGGAACTTACACTTTTTCCGAAACCGAAATTACGCCTTTTGTCAAATAACGTACATCTTTTGTGAAAAAATTTACACATTTTTTGAAAATTTACACCTTCTATGGAATATATGTTTTCATAAAGTTTACATGTTTTATAAAAACTTATACATTTTCTGAAAGTCTACACCTTATGGTGAAAATACTTATACCTTTCGTCAAAGGTTACACCTTTCGTCAAAGGTTACACCTTTCTTGATTTTTTTTTCCCGTCATATTTACACCTTTTGCATAGAAATTACACCTTTTGTTCTACTTTTCCAGAAAAGGTGTAAATTTTATAAAAGAAATTATTTGACAAAATGTATAACTTTTCAAATATGGTGTATGTTTTTCCAAAAAAGGTGTAAATAACTTCAGAGAAGATGTAAGTTTTGTTTTCACTAAAGGTGTAAGTTCAAATAATATGTGTAAATTTTATGAAAAAAATTATTTCACAAAATTTGTAATTTTTCAAAAAAAGTTGTAAATATTTCCACGAAAAGGTGTAAATTTTTAGAAAAGGTGTAAAATTTAGAACTAGTTGTAAACTTTGTGAAAGAAAATATTTCACATAAGGTGTAAGTTTCGTTTTTACAAAAGATATAAGTTCGCAAAGAAGGTCTAAATTTTATCAACGAATAATAGTTTAGTCGGTATACGTTGAAAATTTTATCACCACCGATCCTCCTTCTTCTCTGTTCCACACCGCTCCTTTGTCTGTTGTCTCTCACACGCACATAGAACAGTGAACCAATCCTTGACAATTACACCAATCCTCACCCCCACTGACCACCCAACCGTCGCGGGCCACCGTTGCCCACCGCCGTCTGACATTGCCACCGCCACCGCCACCGCTGCTGGTGCAAATCAAAGGTTTTTTTTTTGTTTCTATCGATCTTGGTCTCTCTTTGTTGATCTCGGGCTCTTTTCTGTCGATGTCGGTCTCTCTCTATCTCTCTGCCGATCTCTGTCTGTATCGATCTTGGTTAGTCTGTGTCGATCTCGGTCTGTCTCTCTCTGTCGAACCATGTCTATCTCGGTCTCTGTCTGTCGATATCGGTCTGTCTCTCTCCCTCCCTTTTTCTATATTAAAAACAGGTTCTCTTTTACATAGACATATTTGGTTGGATTTGGACCCGGACTTGCTATTCGAAGCCCTCCCAAACGCCCCTTCTCTCACACATTGCCATGAACAACATAAATACAGTTTGATTAGATTTTAGCAACTTACTCGTTTTGCGAAAAAATGAAACTTACATCTTTTGTGAAGTTAATTTCATCTTTTGTGAAAACACTTACACTATTTCTTGAAGGTTACACTTTTTGTGAAATAATTTATTTTGGAAATTTACACATTTTCTGAATATTTACACATTTTCGGAAAAGTTACCCCTTTTGTAAAATAATTTTATTACAAAAATTTATATCTTTTATTTGAAGTTACACCATTCTAAAAACATAACTTATACCTTTTGTCAAATAATATACATCTTTTGTGAAAAAATTTACAGCTTTTTAAAAAATTGAAACCTTCTATGGAAAATATGTTTTCATTAAAGTTTACACCTTTTCTTAACTTTTCTGAAAACATTTATACCCTTTTTGAAAATTTACACCTTTTATGGAAAACTTCATTTCATAAAATATACACTTTTTGTTAAAAACTTATACCTTTTCTTAAAGTTTACACATTTTGGTGAAAATACTTACATATTATCTGAAAAGTTACTACATTTGTGAAATAATTTTTTCCATAAAATTTACACCTCTTATTAGAACTTACACCTTTTTTGAAAATAAAAGTTACACCTTTTGTGACATAACATCCATCTTTTGTGAAAACAATTACACATTTTTGAAAATTTATACCTTTTATGGAAAATATGTTTTCAAAAAGTCTACGCCTTTTGTTAAAAATTTACACATTTTCTGAAAGTTTACCCATTTTGGTGGAAATACATACACCTTTTCTGAAAATGTACTCCTTTTGTGAATTTTTTTTTTCCATGAAATTTACACATTTTATTAGAAGTTACATCTTTTATGAAAACAAAAGTTACATCTTCTGTGACATAACTTACATCTTTTGTGAAAACAGTTACATCTTTTTTTGAAAATTTCCACCTTTTATGGAAATGTTTTCACATTTTGTTAAAAACTTACACTTTTTCTGAGAAGTCACTCCTGTCGTGAAATAGTTTTTCCATAAAATTTATACATTTTATTAGAACTTACACCTTTTCTGAAAACAAAAGTTACACATTTTGTGACATAACTTACATCTTTTGCGAAAACAGTTTCACGGTTTTTGAAAATTTACACCTTTTATGGAAAATATGTTTTCATAAAATTTACACCTTTTGTTAAAAATTTACAGTTTTTTTGAAAGTGTACACCTTTTGGGGAAAATATTTACATATTTTCTGAAAAGTTACTCAATTTGTGAAAAAAAAAAAAAATTGCATACAATTTACACTTTTTATTAGAAGTTACACATTTTGTGAAAATATTTACAACTTTTTCCATAAGAGGTGTAAATTTTCAAAAAAATGTAAATGTTTTCACAAAAGATATATGTTATTTGACAAAAGTTGTAACTTTTGTGAAAAGAAAATGTGTAAGTTCCAACGAAAGCTGTAAATTTTATAAAAAAAATTATTTCTGAAAAGGTGTAAGTATTTCCACCAAAAGGTGTAAACTTTCTGAAAATGTGTAACTTTTTAACAAAAGGAGTAAATTTTGTGAAAGGAAATTTTCCATAAAACGTGTAAATTTTCGAAAAGGCTGTAAATGTTTTCACAAAAGATTTAAGTTATTTGACAGAAGGTGTAAGTTTTCTTTTCAAAAAGATGTAAGTACCAATAGGAGGTGTAAATTTTATGAAAAAATAATTTCACAAAAGGAGTAACTTTTTAGAAATGGTGTAAGTACTTCCACTGAAAGGTGTAAACTTTCAGAGAAGGTGTAAGGTTTCACAAAATGTATAAATTTTATGAAAACAAATTTTCCATAAAAGGTATAAATTTTCAAAAAATGTGTAAATGTTTTCACAAAATATGCAAGTAATGTCACAGAAGATGTAAATTTTATTTTCAGAAAATGTGTGACTTTCAATAAAAGGTGTAAATTTTATGAAAAAAATTAATTCACAAATGGAGTAACTTTTCAGAAAAAGGTGTAAGTATTTGCACCAAAAGGTGTAAACTTTTGGAAAAGGTGTATGTTTTTAGCAAAAGGTGCAAATTTTATGAAAAAATTTATTTCACAAAAGGTGTAACTTTTCAAAAAAGGTTTATGTTTTTCACAGAAGGTGTAAATGATTTCAAAAATAGTCTACGTCTTCGATTTACAAAATGTATAAGTTTCAATATGTGTAAATTTTATGCAAAGTTTATTTCACAAAAAAAGTACCTTTTTAGAGAAGGTGTGACTATTTTCAGCAAAAGGTGTAAGATTTAAGAAAAGGTGTAAGTTTGAACAAAAGATGTATATTTTTGGAAAGAAATTATTTCACAAAAGATGTAATTTTTGAGAAATGGTGTAAGTTTTTCCACAAAAGATCTAAGTAAATTGGCAAAAGGTATAAGTTGCGTTTTCAGAAAATGTGTAAGTTCAAACAAAAGGTGTAAATTTTTGGAAAAAAAATATTTTACAAAAGGTATAACTTTTCAGGAATGGTGTAAGTAATTTCACTACAACGTATAAGTTTTCAGAAAAAGTGAATGTTTTAACAAAATGTGTAAATTGTATGAAATAATTTCTTTCACAAAATGTGTAAATTTTCTGAAAAGGTGTATATTTTTTCACAAAAGGTGTAAGTCACTTCACAAAACGTGTAAGTCATGTTTTCACGAAAGGCATATGTTTTTCCACAAAAGCTTTAAGTGACTTTAGAAAATGTGCAAGTTTTGTTTTTACAAAAAGTGTAAGTTCCAAGAAAAGGTGTAACTTTTATGAACAAAATTAATTTATAAATGATGTAACTTTTCATAAGAAGGTGTAAGTAAAGTCAGAAAAGGTGTAAGTTGTCAGAAAAAGTATAAAATTTTCAAAAAAGGCGTAAGTGTTCAGAAAAGGTATAAGTTCCCTCGGCCCGTCCGTCTCTCTTCCATCTCGGACCCTCTCTTTTTGTTTGTCTGTCTCTCTCCCTGTCTCTCTGTTTTTCTATTTCCCCGTAGCTGTAGGGTTTTACAGAGAAAAATATTTGAGGGCAAAAATCATATTGAAAGAACAAGCTTATTTATTTGAGTTTAGCGAACATCAATCATTTAAGTTCTTGGGAAGGCTAGCCATGAAAGTGGATGTATAAATTCTTTTTTGAAGTTGATTTTTGTCGTTGGAGCACAATCGCAAGGGTTAATCGAGCATCACCGTTGCTTGGTCTCCTCCGGTTGGTATGTCCTTTATTTCGCGCTCTCTTTTTCTTTGTCTCCTTGTTTGTCTTTTTTCATTTGCATATACCTTCACACCTAACCCGAAATCGACCCAATAGGAACTGTTCTGTACTCCATTTTGGTATTTTGTGCTATTCGAATAGAAACTCTTCCCTTTGCTACCCCAAATCGACCCAATAGGAACTGTTCTATACTCGATTTTTGTATTTTCTCCTTTTCGAATAGGAAGTCTTCCCTCTGCTATCAATGCTGCAAGTTGAACATAGGTTTCATAGTAGTTAGCAATAAGCATAAAAGGTGTTCTGCATTTACATGGCCAACTTGTTAGGTTATATATAACCAAAAAAGACTTAAATTTTTTTTTTTGTGTAATGTTGGCACGGTAAAACAAATTTTTTTTAAAGTACCCAAAAAAGCAAAAAGAAGAAAGTCAAGAAACAAACAATGAGTAATCTTGATTCAACAACGGCTAGCACACTCGGTTGAATTCTGCTTCAATTTTGTAGTACTCGGTGATTTTATATTGTCGGAACTTATGTTTAGAAACAACCTGTGTTACACGGACTCTTCAAAATAGATCAAATACCCGTGTCGGACGCCCGAGAGTCGGACAAGGGTATGGGATATGCGTCGGATACTTTTCAACGAATACTTCTTATATAATTGTATATAACACAATTATTATATGTGCATATTATTGTCAAATTACTATAAATGTCATTTTGACACTGTAAGTTACATATAGTACCATTTTATGTCACATATTAGATTAAAAATATAAAAATATGATATTTTTTTCCGAGTCCACGGACCCTTAAATGTAAGATTTAATGAGTCAGACCTATACATATGTACCCACACCCGACACCCGTACCTGAGTCCGTGTAACACAGGAAACAACTATTTGTTTCAGTGCTGAAGTTCATGCATAGTTGACGGTATTGAACTTAAAACATAGGAAAGCCAATTGAAAGAGTTAAAATGAGGATGACGATTTTCAAATTTTGTAGAGAGCTATTCGTTCCCCATACCCAATTCCTTTTCTAGAGTTGAACCCTTCACTTTCATGGCTAGCCTTCCCAACAACTTAATCGGTTGGAGACAATGGTTGAAAACCAATACCTTCTCCCCACCTGATTCGCACAAGCCTAACAGATTAAGGAAGAAGTTTGCCTTTAGTCCTTCTCTAATATCCAACTTGTCTAAGATGTGGTCCATCTGGGCATCGTCAATGCCCTCTCTTTCTGTGGTTGACATGTTTGTAGGTGAACTCTTTAGGAGAGATCTCAACTGTGCGTGCATATAGAGTGTGCTCCCATCCCAGGTGATGTTGAACTTCTTAACTAAGTTCTTTAGTTCTTCAACTTCACGCACAGTTGTAGGGCTGAGGTGAAGAAATGTAGAAAAGTCAACAAGCCCATGCAATTCATGAAGAAAATCTCATTCGTAGAAATGGAGAACCTTGCCTGTCATTGCACGCAACTCTTGAATGACGGTTACCTTTCTCTTGAAATTATCATCTTTCTGTTGAATAACAGTTACATTTGAAGTGAAAGGTAGCTGTCATTCAGGAGTTGCGGGCTGTTTGGACTTTATTGAGCGAGTTCATGAAATGCGTACTTTCACTTGTGGGAGTATGACCTTCGTCCAGAATGAGAATGGATAGGTACGTTAGTAATATTTGTTGGCAGGTAGCGGTAGTCTTGTTTGTTTCATTGCCACATACAATTGAAGAAACTTGCTTGTATGCCTGGAAAAGTATTCTTTTCTAATCTGCCTACTGTCTGAGCACCCGAAGGTGCTGTGCTTGATTATCCGCTTTTACATAGTAGACGTCATATAGCGGAATGTCCTCAACTTTCCATGTGAAGAACTCTTTCTTTCATGTAGCTAGAATGCCTCTTGGCAGCACCACCAGTGGTCTAGCATGGGGATACTTGGCCAGAAAACTCCGCATAAAAGTAATTGTCATCAAAGTTTTTCGAGAGCCTGGATCATGGGCCAGGATGTAGCCACCTCGATTCTCTGCAACCAAGTTGCTCAGTAGGAAATTGAAGCCCTCAACTTGATGGGGTTTTATCTGGTTTTTGTGCCTGGGATGAGCACCAAGTTCAGTGACAGCAGAATCCTGTCCAAATAGTTTAACCCCATCATGAAATAGTTCAGTTGCTTCCTTGTCCTTTGTAGTTGGGCCTTCATAAAAGTATGTGCACGTAGTCCTTCAGCCCTAAATCAAAAACAAAATGTAGTCCTTCCTCTTCAATTTTTGGGAAATTATGCATTTATCGCTTGTACAAATAATTATTTCAATTGTAAGCTGTGTGAACTAAATGCAAAATTTTGATGTGTGTCCTTTCTTTTGACCGTTTCAAAATTTATATATGTGTTGGGAAATTATGCATTTTGTTGTCTGTGTTTACGCAAAATTTTCAGGTTAACAGCCACATGTTGAAGCCGTTTCTTTGTGTTCTTGTAAATATTGATTGGAATACTTTGCAGGAATTATCATCATTGCATCTGATGGATATTGGTCACCTCGCATCAACAATGTTAGTTTTCTCCTTTAAGACTTGCTACCAGTTGGCTTTGTACATATGTTTGTAAACAAATGAAATCCATCACCAAGGAATACGCTGAATTTTTTTTGGGATCAATTGTTACAGCAGCCCATGTACTTTTGTCTTTGTGTCATTTGTTTTACACAAATTTTGAATGGCCTCGTTTTGTATCGTCAACTGTGAACTTTTGTTTCAATTACGTCCATTTGATTACAACTCTTCACTGTTTTCTATCAGAAAATATGCATATACGTGGCAACTGAACTTTTTGTTGTAGTCAACTTATAACTTTACTCAACTTAGATAATCTCAATCAATTGACATTACAATATTTGTTATGAAATCACAAACGGCATTAGCAATTTGACCAAAATTGTCCACGAAATTTAAAATGAAGTGTTAGAATTGAGGGAGTTTAAAGTGCATCGATTCAAATTAGACAATGGAAAAAATGTGCACACCACCCTGTAATTTTCCCTTCAATCTAATTTGTATGATTTGCTCTTTCATAAAGGGGAAGGAAAAGATTGAAGACAATTGGCGAACAACATATCCAAATGTCTGACACTATCACTGGCTCTTCTCGAAAGCGGCCAGTTGCACCATTCATTTGTTATACGTACTAGTTGTTCATTTTGACAATCTGGAATTACATTTTTTGTAGTGAAAGTACGCGCCTTGTCGAAGTTCAGTTTGTGATGTTTGAAATTGGTTTCGTTCCGCATGTCTGAAAATGTTTAAATTGGTGTCGATTCAGTCTCGGATGTACGAAAGGTGTGTTATGCAGATTTTGGGGCCAGCTTGACATAAATACTTGCATATATATATGTATTCATATTTAAGATTTAGTGATGATAAGCTTCACATTGCTTGCACGCAGCCAGCAACAATTGAAGGAAATGCAAGGGCCAGACAACACTCAACGAAAAATGGTGAGTGTGGAAATCTGTATTCTCTATAATACACTATGATGGAAACACATGGCTGGGTTGCTATCCACGCGTTGTATTGAATGGTCGTACTGGGCTTGTGATTGTTTCACGTTTGTTGGATTATAGCATGTAATAATGTCACATTCCTATTATTTTTGTAAATTTCAATTCGTTGTAAAAGTCCAGCTACGTTTTGTTGCTGAGTTTTTCCTGCAACTGTTATTTGTATTTGCAGTCTTATTTAATTACCAACAATGCACGCGGATTGTGTTTGGCATAAAGTTGTAGTTACAGTTATTTTGGACTCATAGTTGTTACTTTTCTTGTACGTCTGTCACTTTCGTGCTTAAAGAGTAGAAAGGAGCTTGGAGAAAGGTGGAAGGAACTCCCCTCTGATGAGAAAAAGAGATTTGCAGAAATGGCTAAGGCGAGCGCCGAGGAACACGCCAAAGTAGTACCATGTGCACCGAAGTTTGAAAAGGTAATTACGTACTTCATGTTTTCGTAAATGCATTTGGCTAGGTCTTGCTTTGCTGACATTGTTGGTTGTATTTTTGTATTAATTTAAGGGTAAAAAATGTGAAAGGTAAAAAGCAACTCCGCATATCATTGAAGTCAATTGTTGAGCTAGTTAACCGGTTCAACGAAGCACAAAAGCAGGCAGTCATTGACAATGGGTTTGGTGGCCTCCTAGGGATGAAGTGTACACGTATAGATCACGACTTGTGCGCATGGTTGGTACAGAACTTCGATCCTGACAGTAGTTCATTGAATGTTCATGGTCGTTAACTCAGGCTGACCTGTAAGGTAGTTAATGTTTTATTGGGAATATGGTATGAATGCGATGATGTGCACTTTGCTGGGTCATTAGAAGCATATCCCAATATCTATGAAGAGGTTGGTGTTGTTAACGGAGTCATTCCTTTGAACAAGTTGAGACTTTATCTAACCGAGACTGATGGTGCGGAGGACGAGTTTCAGAGGAAATTTGCGCTTTACGTCTTGGGGGCCATGTTGTGTCCTACTATAATGACCGCCTTGACGCTATCGTTCATTCATGCTGTGAAGGACGTGAATGGTATGGGAGCTTGTAATTGGGTAAAGTTGACACTGCAATTCCTTCACAATGGTGTTCGCAAGTATAAGAGTAAAGGTCATCGCGTTGTAACTGGATATGTTTTCTTGCTAATGGTATGCCAATAACTCGATTGTTTTTTCCATTCCCCCGTTCATTTGTTCTGTCATGGTTCAACAAATTGGGTTTGATTGGGACATACAATGTTACCTGTTATGTGAGTACGACAAATAACACTCTTCCTGACCAAGTACGGTACTCGCAGAAAGATATTTTCTACAACCACCGTCATGAATTTAAGAACAAAGAGTACAGGGCAAAAAGTATCATGGACCTCAATGGAGGAACCAATTTGCTTTTGTTGCGAAGAGGGGAACATAATTGATTGATCTTCATCGGTTTAGAATAATCAATCAGACACGGAACTGACATAGGAAATATTATACACATTTGTTGGCAGAGTTAAAGAAGAATATACAAAAGAAGCCTTGATAGGACCATTACCAAACCAAACGTATTGATTCTGGGAAAGGTCTTTCGGGTTGCAGCCATTCATATATACAAACATGTACATAACTTTTTTTTCTTGGTTTCATCAATAAAGTCCTTGGTTTGCTGTACATTTTTTTCCCCCCAAAAAACATTGCATGATATTTGTTTATAAAGTCAACAGCATCGTAAACAAAATTGGTATTCTATGTATGTTTAGCTGCAAATTTGCAAGAATGAATGTCATTGTTACTAAATATAGTTGATTTTTGTGGGAAGAAGAAATTAATTGTGGTGTGCCCCTTAATGTCCACAGCTATTGTACCTTGATTGTTATATGTATGAGCTCCACAAGTACGTCGGCTACAATGCGGTCCATGCCTCGGCTTCATGATTGGGTTGATACCCAAATATAGGAGACGCTGTGACGTATCAGAAGGAAGCAAAATTTCCCAACAATTACGGTAAACACTCCAACCACTGTGCACATTTCACACCATCGACCCACTTGTGTTCAACATACAATGTCAGACTTCATTTATGTGTTTCTATGATTAGGTGGAGTTTGATTACAGTAACGACGAAAGTGACGCCGATGATGCTGACATGGATGCACACCATGTCGATAACCAACAAAAAGGACAGTACGATGAAGTCCGTATGAGCAACGTAGAGTTTGACATTCGAGAACTGAAGGAAATGATGAAGCAAGTTCTCTAGAACCAAACAGATTTAATGGAGATGTTGCAACATTTCCAAGGCAAGCAAGTTGTTGACAATGACAAGGTAATATATCCAATCATTACGCAATTTTGACACAGTTGAGCCACATCATTTGAAGATGATTTATAAGACTAAGTTGACGTATGTGTTTGTATGATTCGGTGGAAGGCAATGATGTGTGTATCATTAACGTTTCCTCCAATGTTGCTGAACTGAAGGAAATGCTGAAGCAACTGCTTCAACATTTCAGTTTGGGCTGTAACGAACCATTCACTGAACAAACCAATTTAGGTGAACTGAAGCAAATGTTACACCACCTCATCGAAGGTATATTCTCTAGACCATAATCGGCAGGCGTGGACAAACAGGGTGTAGACCTTGTTGTTGGAGTGGAGGCGCATGACGATGGCGTGGTCAAACCATCTGACAAAGTTAACCCAATGGAGTGTAATATTTCTGATGTTCAAGGGGTCGATCACCAACAACAGAATGTGAAGGGAACCTTGGCAAGGGAGAAAAGTCATTTCCATGATGGACACAAGCTGAACATCGAAGAAGGTGGGGATAACCAGAAGAAGGGAGGCCTTTAGTTGGGGGAAACATACGAAACTGAAGATAAATACACTCCTGACCTTCAGTCAGTGGGCGTCAAGAACGTGGCGTGCGATGTGCATACTTCTCCTACTAAGCTTGGCCAACCATTGGGAGCAACTGGAATCGTTAGAGGAAGAGGAAAGGGAAGAGGAAGAGGAAAATGAAGAGGAAAAATGCGCGGAAGTGGAGTTCAAGCCACTGAGGTCGGGGATATGCAATTGTGCATCGATAGCAAAACAATTAGTGGAGTTGACGACATAAGTTCACTTGTGGATGTTGATGGTGTGAATAAGGCGAACAAAGTACAAATACTTCCTTTAATGCCCTACAAGTTCTGAATAACCAATTCATGCCCACATTAATAATGTGAATCACTAATTTTACAATCATTTGTGTTGTATTGTACTAGTTGTCAAACAATTGCATGTTTGCAGTTATGACTGCTAGCATATGTTTTTATACATTTCTAACAAACTCCGCACCAAACATCACAAGTTGGGAAAACTCTAAGGTTCAGAGGTTATACATCATTTCACGTTTTTTTTTTTTTATGACTAACAACCTTGTTGTGTAAGCTTCAATTTTTTTAATTTTTTTTTAATTTTATGAAATGTGTTGTGTTAGTTGGTGTAGACACCCCATTTTTGACTGCCTTTAAAACTTGGGCGCTACTGATTGATTATTCGATGGTGCAGGCTATGTTGTGCAAATGTTTGATTTATTTGGCAAGGAGAGAGAGTCAAATTCCAACCTGACACCCCATTTTTGGACTAAAACTATTTTGACTAAAGATTTTAGACCTGAAAACCCTCTCTTTCAAAATATTTTTGAAACAAAGTTCCTACAATGTTTCGAGGCTCGCATTTCGTTAAATGTTGCGCTTTTCGGTAAACCGAGTAAGGACAAAGTAGAAATGAATGAAAGAGAGGTGAACTCTTTGAAAAATATTTAAAACATCTTGTTTAGGGGTTTGGAGTTGAAGAAAAGAAGAGGAGAGGGAAGAAACCCAGGTTGGGGAAGAAGATGGGCATGAACCGTTAAAAGAGAGAGTTGGGCAGCCTTCGCTAAATCGGGCCTATCCATTTGTACACTTGGATTTCAGCTATGAGGTCACCACCATTGGAAAGTGGACTTCTGAGGCTTCATTTTACATTCAAGAATCTCCTCAAGCCGAGGCCAGATGAGGGAGATATGGCTGGTTGAAGTTAGCCATCAATCCGGTTGGACTGAAACTCAATAGTCTTCACTACAAGAGGGATACCTCTTATCATACTTGGAATTTTGATGTGAGTCTGCTACCATTGGAAAGAAGACCTCCGGGGTTTCAGTTTAGGCACAAGAATGACCTAAAAATGAGTCCAGATGAAGGAGTTATGCCTGATTGAAGTCGGGGCCAGAACCAGTTTTTGCTGTCGGCCTCTAGGGGAGTGTGCTGGCCACAATGGAGGGTGCCAGCCATAGGTCGGCCAAAAGTGACCCTTGTTTGCCACCATTAGTAGCTGGTCAGCCAAAAATGTGCCCGGTCGGCCACATATGTCCAGAAAGCTCAGAATTTGTAGATATTTCTCCTCCAGCTGTCCTACACTGCTCCAGATATTTCTATCTTGATATTTTTGACCAAGGCTTGTATTGTTGTTATATATGGAGGCCATATCTCTCATTTGGCAAGGTTAGAAAGTTGGGAGCCTCTCTCTCTCTCTCTCTCTCTCTAGGCTTCTGTCTCTTTTGCCTTTTGTGCATGCAAGAAGAGAAACACCTCTCCTCTGCCTAGACATCCTTGATGAAAGTGGTTCATCTTTGGGCTGAGGTTGCTTGAAGCTCTCTTGGAGCCTCATTTGAGCTCTAAAATGGTGGTTTAAGCTCAGATTTGTGCCTATTGTGTGCATTGCTTCAAAGGTATAAAACTTACCCCATTGAAGCTTATTTTGCACACTTGTTTTGCCACCTTTGCAAACTGTTTTTGACCTGGTTTTCAACTACAAAAACCTCTGTTTTTAAGGTTTAAAAATGGTGGTTTAAGCCCTTTTTGGAGTTAGGGGTGGTTCACCCTTCTTGTAGCTTGCTTGCTAAGTTGTTGTGCCATCTTTCAAAGTTGTTTTAAATCAAACTTTTTGGCCTTTCTAACCACTGAAAATCAGAGAATTTTTAGTGGTAAAAACCATGTTTTGAGGTCCAAAATAGGAGGGGGTGGCCTCCTCTCCTTGTGTCTTGTTTGCATGAGTAGATAGCTTAACATGTGAGCATGTTTTTTTACCATTTTGTGACTTGATCTCAGTATGTGTTTGCTACTTTTTTGACCTGCTTTAGCTCTATTTTGATCTGGTTTGGCCACTTGGGGCTTGCCTTGTATGCTTGTAGTGCAATTGTACTTGCTAGTTTAATTTGTGCTATGTATTAGCCTCTTATTCTAGCTCTTTCTAGCCTATTTAAAGCATATTTTAGAACTTCATTTAAGTTGTTTTAGGACTGTTTTGGATTGTTTGTCCCTTATAAGCCTTGTATTGTATAGCTATAGTGCAAATGCCTTCATTAGCTTAGTGTTTTAAGGCTTCTGACATGCTTTGCATGAGATGGTTGCATGCTATAGCATCATTTAACATGTAATTTCAGTGCATATATCTCTGCCACACTCTCACTTATTTCACTCTTTCATTGCTTTTGAGGGTTGTGTTTTGAGTCTTGCTTGTGAGCCAATATGTGAGCATGTTTTTTTTGCTTTCTATGCTTCAATTCCAGCATGACTTAGCCACTATTTTGGCATGTTTTTGCTCTGTCCAGAGTTGGTTTGGTCATTTGAGCTTGATATTGCATGCCTCTAGTGTAATGTTCTTCACTAGTTTAATGCTTTTGGCTCTTAACATGTTGTGCATGAGTTGCTTGCATGTTGTAATATTCTTTGGCATGCCATTTTAGCACTAAAAAGTCTGCAATCTCCCTTATTTTTTCATTTTTCTATTTGTTTTGAGGATTGGTTAACCTTATGATTGTGTTTAAGCTTGAGATAGAGCTTGTGCTCAATGGCTTTAACCCTCTTTTGAGGGTTCTTCCTAGCCAAAGGCATGATCTCTCTCATGTCTTAAATCATCCTTTGGTTTACCCCTCCCTCATTAGAGGACTTTCACATTGGACTAAATCGGTTAAAGGATTAATCGGTAATGTATAATGTGTAAACAAAATGAGCAAAGTAAAACATGAACAAGATAAGAATTTGTGTTGCATTGCATGTGTTTGGATCGGACGTTAATCCAAACACAAGAAATGTGGGACGTTTCATACTCAAAGTGATGAAACGTGTCATGTTTCTTGGTCACCGACACCCTTGATCATGCGTGATAGGGTGGAGGTTCTTCGAGCCTTGTTTGTGCATTCATTAACATTGTACAAGCTTGGCTCTTTGGCTATCATGCATTGAAAATGCTTGATTGGTGGCTTGAGAGCCAAGTGCCACACTCCTTTGAGCTTGAGAAATGATAAGGAGGGTGGCAGTACACACATTCCCTGAAAAATGCATTGCTTTGCCTTTGTTGTTCTCTGTTGTAGCAAAAACAGAAGCTTGGAAAAATGGGTGGCCGACCGGCCACTTGCAGTAGCCGACCGGCCACCAGTTCAAAGGTTGTCTAATGTGTTCATGTGTTGGAGCAGAGGCAATCTGGAAGTTTGTACAGTGTTCAGAGATCACAACAAAGTGCAAACAGAGGCATCCAAAGGCAAGGCGGTGGATTTTCGGAAGGAAGCCAACCGAGCATGAATGTCCCCCCTCACCCTCGAGGCCATTTTAATTGCTTTATTAGCTAGTTTTAGTTAATTAATACATGTGTTGTAATTAATTAGCCTAATCCGTTTTGTAATATTTTAATTAGCGCTAGTTATTCATTTGTGTTGTAATTAATTAGCTAGAATAGTTAATTAGTTGTGTAATTAGTTTAGCTTAGTGCATCTTAGCTTATTTATTCGGACCCTCCTTTGAGAGGGCGCAATGTTGTAATAAGGGTGCGTGCGTGTGTGCATGTCTTCCAACCCCACTTCTTTCTCCGTTTTACGTAACAGCTTTCGATGGTTAGTTTAGGGTCATGTTTTGATTAGCATACCTTATGCTTGCATGTTTGCATCATTCATTTGTCTTGCATGCACCGGGCTCGGCGCATCATTCAAACTGCATTGTATTTCAATACGCTTATTTGAATACGTGTTTCAAAGTATGTTATCAAATTGTTGCATTCATATGTCATCTTAGATAGCCGAGCCTATTTAATCGCATTATTACATGTGTTGCATTAGGCATCTTATATAGTTAGGATCATGCATATTTCTAGCTAGCTTTTGTTTTGGCTCGGAGTACACTGTAAGTTTTACACTTTAGCATACTTGCATGAGTGTGAGTGTTGCCATGATAGCATGCTTGCCATGAGGCTATGTGCTTATTTGATTAACTGCATGAATGCCTGTGGATGAAGGCTTGATTGCTTGAATTGGGACAATTCGATAAAATGTGAGTTTTAAGCCCACTTTGGGAAGTGGCAAATCATGTTTCAAGCCCATCATGTTTGATGGCAAATCCGCGCTTTAGCCCACTTGAGGGTGGCATTTTCAAACCATTTTCGAAAACAAACATGAGTTGTTTTGTTCCAATTCTTACGATCTTAGTCTATACTTGTGTGTGCGTTACATAGTAAAGTTAGATTAATAACCGGAATAAGAACACATGTGTTTATAAAACAACATATCATATTTAGTAGAGGCCGATCTTTGATTGGGCAAGCGAGGGTGCTCATTTCAAGACCTTCCCCTCTCATACCTAAGTTCCCGAGCCGAGGCAACTTTGGTGATGACGGACACGTGGCCTTTGGCACGAGTCAGGGTTTCCTAAATTTCTCAAAAACAAAATATTTAGGTGGCGACTCTGTAATCTGGCAAAGCAGTCCAGTTTTGGCAATATTTGATTTAAAATCTGATTTTCCAAAATGATTTGCCGAATTGGACTCTTTGGTGTTTATCAGTCTCGCATTGCACTTTGTGAGATTAGATTCAGAACCGTGACAGGAGTCTGAACTGTAGGAGACCAATTCGTGCCTCTCCAAAAGAGGGGTGCGCGAAGAAAGTCGAGTCTACAGTTGGCTGTTTATTTTTGTAGGACTCGTTGAGGATGTTGGATAGCGAAGGGTTGTTATCGACGGAGGAACAAAAACTTCTCGACTATGTATTTGACGATAGCAAAAATGAAATGTATTGTTTCATTTTGTACTTGCAAATTTTAAATGACTGTCCACTGTGAAATAACTATCGTTCTAAGGATCATTATTGCTTGTAGGGACATTGTTGTTTCCATGAATCTTCATGGACGGGCATGTGAAGTTGGTACCCGGCGTGACATGCGCATGCTAAAACCAGGGTCATGGCTATCCGACATTGTAAGTGTTGGCTGCGCACATATGCATCTGCGTTTTTCATTTGAAGAACTCAGAAACCTTTCTAATCAACTTGCCTTGTGTCTTACATACAATGTTCCAGCCAATCAACTTGGTGGTGGTGCAATTGACTAATCGACAGAGGAATTTACACAATGACGAGAGGCATATTGATTGGTTCTTTCCTATATATCTATCGGTAAGTAAATGTTTAAAGCTAGGTTGTGTTTTGTGTATGACATATTTTGACAAATGTTTTCATCAATGACCTTTATGCATTACACATGCAGACTTTGATTTTAAATAAAAATACGCAACCTCTGCACCATGAAAATATCGTCACATCATTTTTCGGACATGACAGATACACTGGTGTGGTTGATGCATGTCAGAGGGTAATATCAATGTTCATCCGGTTATATTAAAACAAAAATATGAAAGCCATTACATGTTTACATGCCCTCTAAACAAGGTTTGCACTTGTGTTTGCGTGTAGATTTACATGCCTTTTAATTATAGAGGAGTGCATTGGTTATGCGTTAAAATTGATATGGTGGACCGTGTAGCCTACCTATTTGACTCGTTCCCATCCAACTGACCGAACAAAAGGAAGCTAAATGCGGCACAAATTTTGGTATGTCCTTCTAGTGCATTTCTCAACACTACAACAAACTTGAACATCCTTTACATAAACCAACTTCAGCCTTGTGAAACAGGTTCAAGCTATGCATGACTTGCTGCAACTACACTTTGGAAATGATTATGTTACGGACGTGCGTAGCTTCCACATCCGCATGTTAGATGAGAGGCCAGTACAACAACTGGACGAGTAATCCACAATCCCTCCCTCACATTAATGTGTATCCTGAATGACTGATTTAACAAGCCTACTGACATTGATGACAAATTTAATGTGAAATTATTTTTGTAGCACGTTTGACTGTGGGATGTTCGCCATCAAATTCATGTAGCGACCTGATTTAAGCCCCGGTCCACACAAGGTACATTCTACCGCTTCCTTTCCATTTGTCAATCAAATCCATCCTTGTATGTTATGAAATTTTAACTGATTTGTCTTATGATCATTCTATACAAAGTTTCATCCCTCTGTGTGTCATAAGTTGTTGGTTGACATCATTATGGATGTCAATAATGCAAAGATCGCAGAGTACCGGGAGTGCCTTGATATCAGCAATGCCACAAGCTAGGCCAGTGATGGAAATGGCTGCTAATACGCCAGTAATTTGGGTGGCAATAGGACTTCACTAATTTTTTATTCTTTGATTTCAATATAGATGTTAATTATGGCTCCCCAGTATTGTTTTTGCTGGACGATGTAAAGATGGACTAGCTGCAAAGTGAAACTCAAATGTAAACATGGATCAAACATGTCGATGTGGCTGCTGTCTTATTACTATTTTGTTTACGCATGTTTCTTGTTCGGATGAATGCGATTGAAACAAATATAATTTACGGTTGTTTTTTTTACTCATATTTTGAGGAATGTACTTGCTGCCCAATTTCTCAGCATAACTTTGATGTCGCAACTGTAATAAAAAAACAATTTGAAATTTTTAAAAATAAATAAAAACTAATATAATTACAAAATATATACATAATTTGTACAAAAAATTTGTAGAGCACTAAAAAGACAAAATTATATAAAATTAATAATTAGTTGTATTTTTTTATTTGTTAACGAAATGAATTTATAATTTAATTACAAAAAAGAAAAAATTAATTTTCAGATATGAAACCAACCACATTAGACACATTCTTTTAGAAGCCATTTCTTGTGTTTTTAACTTATTTAATTATTTGTTAATTTTATGACATTTTCAGCAACTAATAGTACAACATATAAGAGTCTTGGAGATCAATTACTTTGATCGTTAAAATTGGAAATGTTGTTTGAACTCACATTTACAGACTAATTTATGCTGTGCCGATGGTTGTGGCCACAAGGTTGCCCTCAGAAGTAAAAAAAAAGGATTTCAGTGACAAAATGTCCAAAATGGTAATAATGAATAGACTTTGACGGACAACATAAGTTCATCCGAAAATCGTTTACTTCTTCATACAAAAAATAAGCTACACAAAATTACGTAAACATCAACGCTGAATCTATAATTCTGCTCAACTTGAATTGGGTGTAATTAATTAGCCCTTATTTGTCAAAAGGATATTTTAGTTAATTTATGATATCCGTTAACAGCGTTAGTTGCGATACAACTTTGATGTAATTTGTTAAACCTCGTTTCGTGGATTTCATTTTAGGGTACATGAAGTACTACTACCACATCCTCCTCGTTGTTGCTTTGGTAACATGAAATGTCAGATCACCTGTACACTCAGATAACTCTTCATAAAAGCTGGTTACTGTTTTACGCTTGCTCCTTAGTCATAATCATACTATCTTCCTTCTTCGTGCTGTTCTACGTGTGAAGTTGGCGGAAATTGTAATTCCTTATTTCCATTGATGTGTTTCATATTCCAAGGAAATTGTTGTCAGTGTGAGTTGACATCAAAATGTTATGGATCCCAAGTACATTACGAAATAACTTACGAAATATATGAAATGGGTGTAGGGCCCACACACGTGTGATTTGTGTGAGTCGGACACCTATGTCACCGATTTGGTAATTTGTTTGGTCATTTATTCGGGTCCTTAACAGAACTCAATTATTTATGTAGTAGTCAAATTGTTACTCGTTTTATAGTACTACATAAGTATTTGAAGACTGCATATGAATGAAAAATCAATACTCTTTGTAGGTAATTTATATATCAGCCCATTAGCACATATGACTCCAGCCAAAACATAAAATGCAACGTCTTACAGGGAAGGTAAAAAAAAAAAAAAAAAAAAAAATTCTACATATGTGCTGCATCATCAGTAGCGTCTTCTAAAGAGTTGTCCGTACTATCTGATTGACTGTCCTCATCCATTGTCTTATCAGAGTTCGCTTCGTCCACCTCCAATTTCTCATCGGTCAGCCAATCAACGTTCTGCTTCATAGCACTGACTTGCCGCTCCAAACTTGACAACCGTGTGTCCACTTCATTTAGCCTTTCATAGATATCTTGCAACTGCTGCAATACAGGAGCAACATGAGCTTTGACAATAACTTCAATCTTGTTCGAATTAGACATTTTGCAGGAATATGTGTATGGTTTATTTTACTTACTACTTTTTTAAAGAAATGTACAGATTCATAATATTACACAACACTACGCTGTAAGTATTTATAAGATATGGTACATGACTTGTATGTTTTCAGAAGACCTCATGCATAGTAACATATATTGTATTAATTTCTCCAACTGACCGAATTCATCTTGCACAAATTCGTTTCTTCTTGCATACACCAAGTCATCCGTTCAGTACCCCTGATCGTCCATTATTTGGCATTTCCAACACACATGCATTGTATCTTCCATCAGTACTATCCCACTGTCATTGATTTCTACACCCACAGTTTATCATACATTCACATTCGTCATTTGTATTTGTGCCCCAACCCAACTTTTGGTCTACCCCAACCCAATTACATGTCTACTTATCCATAAAGCTTAGCAAAATTCCTCTTATCAGATACATATGCCTTTCCAACTAGACCGAACCTATTAAATGAAATATTCAAATTAATTCATTTGCTTTTACTCAGTTTGGGTAGGTGTTTCCACCAAACAACAATAACTGTGTTCACATGTTTAAACCACAACTAAAGCAGTACGTGTTTTCACCTACCACCAACGTATTAATGACTACGGGTTTAAGGTAATTTAACATTTACAACCAACCACTATTCAAGTTTGCAACCAGTGTTGTTTCCTTTGTATTTGGGTTTGTTTCTGCGTCCATATATTATTTGTGAACCTGCGAAAACAAAGTTGGACTTAATCAAGAACCGTCACACCTATGGATGCACACCATGGTAAATGCGGTCATGGATAATCACTTGCAATGGCTGATAGCTCCCGACTGAAGTCACCAGAATTGGATTATGTAGGTGGGTATATTGATTCCTTCGTTGATCGACGTTTCTTTGAAATAGGGTTCCCACTATGGAGTTTTGAACCTCCACGGGATTACAATTGCACCCCAATACAAGATGCTAGCCTGGGAAAGTATTTTGGAATTCCAGTTGCACTGTTTGCCAAACGAGTTTAGTGTGAACACCACTGTCGATGTGTTTTTCTCAAGGTTACTAAAGCCTGATCAGTTGAAATGCAGTGGCAATTTCCTCATGTTAGTGAGTCCCAAGTTAGGCATCGTTTGCAAAGTGAGATTGATCAAATGACTCGTCGACTCATTAGGCACTCACGTATAGAGAACGCAAAGGCAGAGTCAAAGATACATGGATCGAACCCAGCATCTGCGATCAAGGCTATAATAGAGGATCCTGCACTAGTGTCGGACCCTGACCTTTCAAATTACTTAGACTCTAGGGTTGTTGATTTGAGCAAGGATTAGGAGACCTGGAGATGTGTATGACATAGCAAGTGTAGTGTTGTAAGTATTTTAGGTCGGTTGTGTATTGTAGATGACATATTTTCAGAAATTTTCGGCTGACTGACCTTTACATACCAAACATGCAGACTTTGCTACTAAATCAAAAAACTCAACCTCTGAACCATGAAAATATCGTCAAATCATATTTTGGACATGACAGATATACTGGTGTGCTTAATTCATGTGAGAAGGTAATATGAATGTCCATCCCATTGAAGCGAGTAGATTTAATATGAATGTCGGTAATATGAATGTCGATCCCATTTACATGAATGTCAATGTAAATATGATAGTGCGTAGATGTTTGCATGCCCTCTAAACAATGTCTTCACTTGTGTTTATGTATACATTTACATGCCTTTCAATTATAGAGGAGTACATTGATTGTGCGTACAAATAGATATAGTAGACCGTGTGGCGTACCTATTTGACTCATTGGCATCTGCCACAATGGACACCGACAAGCTGAATGCGGCAAAAATGTTGGTATGTCATGCTGAATTTCACAAATGTACTTCCACACTGTGACATCCTTCACATAAACCAACCGTCTCCTTCTGCAATAGGTTCAAATAATGCATGCCTTACTGCAACTACAGTTTGGAAATGAATATGCTCAAGACGTGCGTACCTTTAACGTCCACATGTTAGAAAAAAGGCCATTATAACAGCTGGATGAGTAATCCACAAACCCTGCGTCACATTTACTTGACTCCTGAATGACTCATTTAACGAACCTGCTTATATTTACGAGAAACTTAATGTTACATTTCATTTGTAGCACTTTCAACTATGAGATGTTTGTGATCAAGTACATGCAGCGGCTTGATATACCTAGCGGTCCACACAAGATACATTCTACCGCTTTATTTCCAATTGCGAAATAAATCCGTTTATTTCCTAACGCTGTAACTGTACCTGATTTCTGTTATTCGCTTTCTCTACATAGTTTCATCCTTCTATGCGTCGGAAGTTGGTGCTTGACTTCGTTATGGATGTGAATAATTCAAAGATCGGCGAGTATCTTTCGTGCATGTGATTGATTGATTGCAATTACAAAAAATAGGGCAGCGATAGGGAATGGCCTGCCAGTACGAGAGTAATTTGGATGCCCAACCACTACTGGATTACTGCATCAGCTTGTCGTGACAATTTTTAGGTCGCAGCTGTGATAATACTAATTTCCCACGCATATTGATTGTACACATAATTCCGATGTTTGGGACTGGAAAAAATGATGGAAAGTAGTAATGTTTGTTCACTTTTATCATGGCCTGTACGTACTTACGAAATTGTGTATAAGTTGGATGTCGCAACTCCATCGATCAGTGGAATTATGGGTACGTGTTTGGGTGGGCTGATGTCACCCTATGTCAGCAACAAATCAATGCAGTTACACTTGAATTTGTACAAATACCATGTGACTGAACGATGTCTTTCTTTGTGGGGTTTTTTTGAATGCCATAATTTTGTCCAAAATAAAGCAAAAAAATATCCCATAGAACAAACAGATAGCAGTGACTATAATGCACCAACAGGGGTCTACCTGTTGACAGGAATTCATGTGGTCAACAAACTGCTGTAATTCTCTTGTCGAACCACCTTACTATTATGTTTCCAACTGTCCCTGCACATTGTGGGCTTCACATTGACAGGTCAAGCTCTGTATTCTGCTAATGACCGTTTCTGCAATCCACCCAGTTAGTCCATGCAATATCCTCGTAACTGCTGCACCATGTGGGCCCTCACGTGTAGTTAAACTAAACCCCATTCATATGTGTAACTGATGGACTCTGACATTGACTTTGGCACATGTCATGTTGTGGTTGATCCATGTGTTGACACGCACAAACAAGTACAAATTTTATACTGCAAACAATAGCATAATACAAATTCCTAATCAATCCCAACTTAAAGCACATAAAGGAGTTTGGTATTACAACTTAGAAAAAATATAACATTTCATGCTCAAGTTTGACTATAAATCATGCTTATTACGAATGGACAGAAAATCAACAACAATTTCAAGTAAACAATTAAACCAAAGTTACCAGCCAACTGATTCAAACTGATTGAAATGCCTGACAAGTAGAACTTGGATACTGATTCGAATAAAGAACATGCATCTGATAAGAGGACCTGAAAGTCCTGCCACGGGTGAACTACGTGTACAATCCACTTTATAGACAATCCAATTACGAAACAACGATACACGTTGTTTTAATAGTACAGTACGTGTACATGTACGACTAGGAATCGATTTGAAAACAAAACACGAAACTGGAATATGTTTGCTTGAGTGCAATATTTATGTCGTCAGTTGATTATGAGTGCGAAAGTGGGCACCTGCTTAAAGCAGGTTGAACTTAATGGTGCCCATATAATTGTGTGCCACGCCAATGATGGTACTCGGAAGACTCTGCTCACGATGATGGTAACCTCAATGGTCCGATACATAAGAAGAGACTGATTTTGCTGCCCTTCAACAAGTTGGCCTTCAAAGAACCACAAAAGGATCTTGCTTGGACATGGTTTGATGCCATGAAACATTGACGAAACGTACAAGTTGAATATTTGCCATACAAAACAGAAGAACATCGTGGGTTTGAATGATATGGTTTTCACAAGAACCTGTTCGTTTAATGACAAAGCAACTCCTAAATTATGCAAGAATTATAAACTGCTTAACTTGTGTTGCTCATGATGTTGTCCTATCTTTGGCCAACATTGTCTGTTTTGATATCCGTATACTCTTTTTGTGGTCCATTATTACATGATCCCACACTTCAACCCCATAATTAAAGTGTAACTGCCCCCTGATTTTGAATCTTCCAACTCTGCCAAATATTAAATGTACCCTGTCGACCTTCCTTCCAACTCTTAAGTTGTCTCGTCTGTTAAATGTTCCAGCCAATAAACTTGGTCGCAGTTGAATTGACTAACGGACAGCAGCAAGCAAACAAAGACGGGAGGCATATTGCCTGGTTCTTTCTAGTATATCGGTCGGTCGGTAAGTAAGTGTTTTACGTCAGTTGTGTATTGTAGATGACATATTTTCAGAAATCTTTGGCTGAATGACTTTACACACTAAACATGCAGACTTTGATCTAAATAAAAATGCTCAACCTCTGTACATGATAGATATACTGGTGTGCTTGATGCATGTGAGAAGGTAATATCAATGTCCATCCCATTAAAGTGAGTAGATTTCATATGAATGTCGATCCCATTAATATGAATGTCAATGTAAATATGGAAGTGAGTAGATGTTCGAATGGCCTCTAAACAATGTCTTCACTTGTGTTTATGTGTACATTGACATGCCTTTCAATTATAGAGGAGTACATTGGTTGTGCGTACAAATAGATATGCTCGACAGTGTGGCGTACCTATTTGACACATTGGCATCTGCCACACTAGACACCGACAAGCTTAATGCGACAAAAATGTTGGTATGTCTTGCTGAATTTCACAAAACTACTTCCAAACTGTGACATCTTTTACATAAACCAATCCTTGGAAGGGCAACCACATAGAAGATATATAAACGGAAAATATGTGAAGAAGTATTATCCAACCATGTGGGAAGCTTTGAAGGGGGGTTGATTACTTCATAACAATGCACAAAGGGAGAAAAATTGCACAACAAAATAAAAAACCATACAACAGACCATTCAAAAATAGAGTATTGATATTCATTAATGAACAAGTTTGCACAATAGTTTGAAAGATAGCACGCATTCTGTGCAATACAAAAAAATATATATATATATAAACTAGTCTAGGATTTTGGGAAGAGAATGGCTAAAACACCCCATTCTGATTGAGCATCTGCCTACATGGCTTGGGCTTGGTCCAACTCAGCTTTAGTTGTCTGAATTGATGCAGGACCATGCCTAATTTAAGAGAGCATCATCCTTGCTTCTTGATTAAGCTGGTCATGTTACTGCTGCAGATGAGCCTTTCTTTGCCGAACAGTGGCAAGTTCTGCCATGAGTTTGGTTTTCTGAAGTTCAAGTGCTTAGTGTTGCTCAAGAATGGCTGCAGAGGTTTGGTGGCTGAGTTTGAGTGAATTAGATATGGTGTGGGCTTGGTTTAGGAAATCTTTTTTGGTTTGAATATCCTTTGAGCAAGTTTGAAATATCTGTGAAAGGGTTGGCCATTCCGTGATGATCTTGGCCAATTGCTTTAGTTGAATGGGGTTGAAAGGATTATGGGAGAGGTTTAAAACAGCAGAAAGACAGGCTAAGGTTTCATCAGGTTTGTGGAGAATGATTTCTTCAACTGGGGTGTTAATAAGGTTGATGAAGGTGGTTAAGGTTTGTTGAGTTTCAGCATGAAAGAGATGTAGCCTTTAAGGCAATGGGGATATTTCGTCTAGATGTTGTTCAAGAATAGAAAGTTCGGCCCAAATATCCTGAGATGGAATGATGGACTATGAATATTAATAGTTTGGTGAGAATATATGCTGCAAGTAATAAAGAGTAAATAAGATGAGGTTGGAAATGGTACTACCTGTCATGATAAAGTGCGCGCAGACGGTTGGCCTTGTTCGGCTGTGGTTGTGGCAGCAGGAGGAGTTGTTTTGGGTACTGATGAAATGGCAGCATCAGCGCCTTCAGGCTCTTTTTCTGGTTCTGGTAAGAGGGAAAGGTCATGAAGACCTTCAAGTTCTTTCTCAGACATTGGTCGTGGACATGAGTAATGTATTATGTCTGTCCTTGTAAATTGGAGAAGAAGAGTAGTTACTTAAAGAGAAGTTCTTTTTTTTTCAAACGAACAGTCACATTTGTATTTCTATTTACCTTGGTTGTTGTGAACTTTTGGTTGAGGGGATTTTGTATTGTCATCTGTTGGAGAGGATTGGCTGTTGATTGAAATGTCAAAATCAATCCTCTCTGATTGTTTGTTCGAAGTTTGGGAATTTGAGGAGTTAGATGGTGATGGTTGAGGGCTAAAGACAGAAGGGACAATAATAGGCTCAGTGCCCTCTGGGTAATCAACCTCCATCGGGAGAGCCCCAACTGTGACATCCCTGAGAGCAATAGGAGGAGCTTCTAGTTGTGAAGGATATCATGATGCAGATTATGTAGATTGCTGTGGCGAATATTGTGAAGGAGGTTATAATGAAGTTTGTTGAGATGCTTAAGGTGGTGGTGGAGTTGGTTCTAGAGTGGGTTCTCTGGGTACATTGGTGATGGGACTAGGAATTGGATGAATGTGTTGAGGAGAAGTGAAAGGATGTTGTGATGCAGATTGTGTAGATTGCTGTGGCCAAGACTGTGAAGGAGGTTGTAATGAAGTTTGTTGAGATGCTTAAGGTGGTGGTGGAGTTGGTTCTAGAGTGGGTTCTCTGGGTACATTGGTGATGGGACTAGGAATTGGATGAATGTGTTGAGGAGAAGTGGAAGGATGTCATGATGTAGATTGTGTAGATTGTTGTGGCGAAGACTGTGAAGGAGGTTGTAATGAAGTTTGTTGAGATGCTTGAGGTGGTGGTGGAGTTGGTTCTAGAGTGGGATCTCTGGGTACATTGGTGATGGGACTAGGAATTGGATAAATGTGTTGAAGAGAAGTGGAAGGATCCTCATCATCAGCAGTAGTAAGGAGTAATCTCCTTCTTTTTCTCTGCACAAAAGTAAGTGATCAGTCGGGCGTGAATGGAAATATGTAAAGTGAAGGCATACTCGGTAGAGTTTCCCTGAAGGATTTGATGTTGTTTGGCCAACCATTTGGTTGAGAGGGATATCCCAATAACTTAGGTCTGTACTTAGAGCAGGAGCAGTGAAGGCTCTTCTCTCTTCTTCGCCGTGACCTCTGTCTCGACAGGGGTACGGGTGGTAGTTCCTTTCTGTGCTTGTGTCTGCGAGGCTGCCAAAGAGTCTCCCATTAATTTCAGAACTGAGGGGGTGTTTGTCTGAATAGTTGGATCCATTGGAGCCTTGCCTTTATGTTGGTCCCTAACCAATGGTTCAGCAGCAGGCCCAATTTTGGCTGTCAAAGGTCAAACAAGTTAGTGTTGTAGAGAAAAAAAAAAAAGGGCATGAGACAGTCAGGGATATGAAGTATATGAAAGAAGGATACCTGTAGCCTTAAGCTTGGAAGGCGAGGATATGAGGCCCTGATTATCAATATAAGTATCGTGAAGGCAGGTTTCAAGTGGCTTGTAGAAAATAATGGCAGTCATAAGTCCCCACCAATGGTCAAAAGCAGTGGAGCAGTCCGAAGCAGGTTTGAAGAAGAAGGGGCTAAAATCTTAGAAAAGTTTGGTGTTGTCTGTCAGAATGGATTCAGCTTGCCTAGGATCTTTGAAGTAGATTATGGACTCAATCTCCTTATGGATGGTTGGGTGAAAATAAGGATAAGGGATACCCCGGGAAAGACCTAATTGCCTGGACCATTGATTGGGACAGTATGTCTCAAAACTACAGATCGACATCTTGGTGGAGGATATGGAATAGCCAACCAAGACATGTCTACAGGTGAGAATGTGTCTCCAAGTCTCATTTTGTGGTTGGACTTGCTCATTGTCTAAATCAGAAGGGTCTATGAAAAGGAAGCGAAGTCTACTGGAGGAGAATTGAAAGTTTTGAAATGGCATGTACAAGTTGGAAGGTCTTTTCAAAGGAAGGTTGTAAAATATGGTAAGATGATTTCTGAAAGTGAGGATGGGTTGGCTGTTATAAGTGAGCAATTGTTTAGCGTAGGAGTGGAAAACTGGTTTCAAGGTGTTAGGTGGTGGGGGTCGTGCCTCAGGGAAATAGGCATACAACCAAGCCTGGAAGAGCCATAACCGTCCACCACAGTTGCCAGAAATCTTCTTGTCGACAAAGGAAAATAGGGCCTTGTAAAGGGTGGCAAGAAGATAAGGGGCTAAAGCCATAGCTTGGCCATCTTGCATACACAAGGCAAGGGGCACGTACTCCTTGGTGATCTTGTACCTAGGGACACAAAAAAGAAACTGACAATGCCAAAGTAAGTAAAAAGCAGTTCTTTCTTGGTCCTTTACATGGGAAACATGCTTGCCTTTGTATTTCTGGGTGAAATCTGTATAGCTCCTGTCAGTGTTTAAAGTAAAGTTCACTTTTGGAGGCTCAAGGAGAGCATGAATTTCATTGCCCAAGATTGGAAGACCAGTCAAGTGAGCTACATCTAAGATGGTAGGGGAAATCATACCAAATTGAGGAGAAGGGAATTACAAGATTACGACCAAAAGCATGCAGCAGTAGCAATCAGCCCTTTGTCCATGTCATATTTCTTGGTTGATAGTCTAATTGCTTCACTAATGCCTTGGTGCTTCCATACTTTAGAGTCATGACCTTCAATTCTCCTGGCCCATCTTTGCCAAATAGAGTCTGGTGACCTCCAGCCTCTGACTGGGTTTTTGCTGACATTCCAGTTAGTCCACTTAAGTCTAGGTTGGTTGAGAAGAAGGTTCTCACCATTACTAAGGGGATAGTATGGAGCTAGCTTGTCTGGGAAGTAAGATGTGAAGGTAGGGCCTAGAGTAGCCTTAGCGACAGAGCTTGTGCTGGGCAATAGGGTAATACCTAATTTTAGAGGAGCGATACATGCTCTGATAGGGTCTGGCAAGCGGAGTAGGTCTTCATTGTTCTCCCCAGATGGAGATGGTTGAGATTTTTTGGGCGCCATGGCTTAGGGTTTTGTGGTGCTGTGGTTTTGAACGACAATGCTTGAGAAGAAGGAGTACAATCTGAGGAGTTCGAATCAAAGGGAAATGAAGTGGTTTGAAGTTGAAAATGTGGGCCTTTTATAGCTTATCATGGGGCCAATATATTTAAATGCTCTTATATTAGGCTGTAGTTTATGTTTGTTTTGGGCCCGTATTAAGAAATTTGCTATTGGACTTATCTCATGGGCTCAGGGGAATAAATCTCTGGGTTAAGTACAAATTGGGCCCAAACAATGGCCCCCTTGTTCAAGTTAAATATCATATGACTTGGACCCCCACAAGGGGGGCACCCCCATGACCCCCTCTCTCTCTGATTGGCCATTTTTCTGTTTTTTTTTTCTTCTTCTCCTCCAATCACCAGCCCCCACTTATGTGTGGGGGGTGGTGGGGGTGGTGATTGGAGGGGGTCTCAATCACTTCCCCAGATGGTCCACTTAATGGAGGACACGTGACCAAGTCTGAAGGAATGTCCACTAGTTGAAAGTGGGTTCTTTGCATGTGGGTCACCTACAAGTGATGAGGGCAGTTTTTAGCACCTGTCATGGAGTTAGTGGGCACACTTTCACGAGGAAGCATGAGACAAAGCAAGAGCCTTGCTCTGTCGACAGAAGTTTCAAACAGTTAGTGGCCATGAAATAAACAGAAGAAATGGGAGATCGACAGATAGAAGTGGAGGTTTAGTATACTTGGAAAGCCTAGAAGGGAGATCATGGGTTTTGATATCTGTATACTGTTTTTGTGGCCTATCATTGCATGATCTCACACGTCTACACCATAACTGCCACTGTAACTGCCTCCTGACTTCAAATCTTCAAGTCCTCTCTGCCAAATATTGACTCTTCCCTGTCGACCTTCCTTTTCACCATTGTGGGGCATGTCCCTCATCATTATGAGACAAAAATCGACTGAATATTGTCCACTAAACACAACCACAATCCTTGCAAACTGGGCTACTGAACCACAACACTTGGCCATTAACTGTAACTGCCCCCTGACTTTGAATCATCAAACTCTGCCAAATATTGAATTTTCCCTGTAATTTAATCAATTTATTCAATGTCGGTAAACTTGTTAATATTTGAAATAACCTTTTTCTGGATTGTAATGACTTAAACACAATTGTTGTCGTACATTTTACGTAACCACAATACACAACTTATTTATATTGAAAACAAAACATACATCTCGGGTTTATAATCATAAAAATGGAAACTACTTTTTTTTTGAAAAAAAGTTCACTCATATTTTTAGCTAAATTGTGATTGGTTATTTTTTAAAAATTCCTTTTTGTACCTATTTTTCCCACATCCTACAAACAGCTGCTCCATTCAATTGAGGACACATGGCAAGTCCACCTGAAGACAAGGGTTATCAACTAACATTGAATTTTGCATGCCACCTGACTTACACGGTGGAGCAGTTACTGGTAGTGCTCATGGATTTAGTGGCCAGTCTCCAAGAGGAAACATGAACGAATTGGGAGTCTGTATCTGTCGAGGAAAGGCTAAAAGGACTTGCGCACAGGTGGCAACTTCAAGGATATGCACTTCGACAGGTACAAGTGAAGGTTTTATGTGGTTTCAAGACATGGAAATGACCGTGCAGTTACAGAAGTTGCACAGAAACAGTTACAGATTTGGCAGATCATGGGGTCGTGGGAAATAAGAGCTATAAAGGGCAGAAGGTTTGCACAGAGAGAGAGGACATGAACAACAATACAACAACTTACTTTCTACATTGTAACTTCTGAGTAGTTTTTTCCCTTCTCATTTGTACTTTGTCACTGGGTGAACTTTGGTGATTTCAACGTCAAATCAGCAAAGGTTTATCTTCTACGATTTGTTACCATCAGCTCATATCAGAAAGTTCATTTTACTTGTTTACTTTGTTACCATCAGTTCATCGAAAGAAGTCTTCATCATTTTCAGGCATTCGAACCAATACCATAGTTGCTTGATTTTCTTCTTTAACTTGTCAACTTTAAATTACTGCTTGGTTGCTGTCGATATAGGCCCACCATAATTTTACTAACAATAAACCCATCACTTTCATAGTTAACATGAAATAATTTCACAACTCCTGTTTGTAACTCATAATTCATATAGCAATCGACATAGAGATAAAGTAAACGAGTTCGTTGGGTTACTTTCTCCAAGAAACACCCAAAATTAACTGCCACTTGGATTATATACAAAATGCATGTGCTGGGATGTAATTTTGCAAAACCACATGGACAAAATTCATATTTTACTCGAAATATAATACTAATTTACCGAAACAAGTCATAACAAGTCAATACGAAGCCAAACACATCGTTAGTTGATAAACCACACTGCAAAAAACCCTTCAGTTAGATCCAACCAAATATGGAATAGAAACAAGCAACCTGCAATAGGAATCTTGGAATGCAGACATAAGCCAATTTCTAACCCAAAACAATACACAGATAACCCATATATATCTCACCTTCAATTAGTTTTCAAAATGACAAGTCACTGCAAACACAAATGACAACATCACTCTAAACAATATGGGAAATTTATAACTTGTGGCCTTGTACATAAGTAACGTTGTGCCATTTCCTGGCATTGTACGTAACCAATTATTTACACGTTACGTACAACAATTCGTGCAAAATGAAAACTACATACATATCTACCCTGTTCTTCGCAATGATGTGTTTTCAATAGCTAGTACTGTCTACCTAATAAATTAAGGGAATAAGTAAATTATACAAATTATACAATTACCTGATTCACCTCATCAATTGTGGTCGAATCATTTTTGCACACTGCTGCTTTGACATTACCGTATTGGCCCACAGGCTGTTTGGAATTAGGAGAAACATCAAAAAATAGTCGTTGTTGCTTAATGTGCGGTGTACTTGGATCCAGAAACCCAGTCTTGCAACGAATGGGCAATGACTCCACATTGTAGTCATGGTCAGTGATGTGGGTTGTATCTGCATCTGAGTTACTACGCACTGTTAGGCTAAATCAAACCTTAGGACACGTTCACTTTGTGTGCCCAATGCATTTGCAATTCTTACATTTTCTTGGTCTTTGACAGTTGGACGAGGCCCGTCCCACTTTCTCTTTTGTCTTCACAAGATCAGGATCTTCTACTCCAAATTGTCATGGGATTGAATGTTTCTCTTTGTCTCCATCCCATCGTTCAGATTCCTCTCATATAACTCCTTCATCCGGCTCATCATCGGAAGATATGCATCCTTAGCCTCTTTGAAACCTTCCGTTGATTGCGAGGCATAGAAACACATTTCATTGTAGGAAGAACTCAATATCCCATACAAGGCTGTCTGTGTTATAGTGCTATCAATTGAGGGTTGAGGCCATTGTTGGCCATCCTTGCTTGCAGCCCTTGTCCATCTATGCAGCACACAAGTTGGGGGAATTTGCGTTAAATTTTTGACTTTCATAACACATATCATGTGACAGCAAGGTAGCCCCAATGATTTAAACTTCATGCAAGAACATCTCATTGCAGCATCCACTGGATTGTGTGTTACTATTAATGATTTATCCTTCACCTTGTACTTATGAATATAGTAGCATTTCTGACCATCCAACAAAGGGAACACGTCCTTGACATTCAATTTCCCACCTTCTAAGATTTCATCACGGAACATTCTAAATATATTTCGGGTGAATAGCTCAGCCCCATGTCTCTCTATATCTCGCAATGGAGTAATCAATACCGGAAAAATGTTAATTGTTTCAGCATCAGCCTCGTTATACCTTATCCTTGCAAGAGCCCGATCATAGTGCCTAGGAAATTCATATAGCTTCAATTTGTGTTGGAGGAAGGGATTGAAATAAGCATTCATGCTCTCTGAGCGCTGAGTGCTCTTCATCCCAGCAAAGAAATGCCCACGCATATATGCCTTAGCCCACATATGACGCTTCTCATATGTCTCCAACACCCAGCTGTTGGTTTGAAGTCCAATTTTTTCAACCATTCTCTTCTAGCCATGCTTAAACTTTGCCTCATCCATTTCCATGTCCATGCATTGCTTGAAAGCATGTGCAAAACTACTTTTGTGAACATTTGAAATAGTATTTTTCCCAAGATGCCAATTACATAATCGATGTCTTGCATCTGGAAATACTCTTCTGATTGCCTCTCGCATCGCCTTATCCCCATCTGTCAGTACGGACACAGGTGCTTTATTGCCCATCGCCTCCATAAATGTTTCCAAAACCCATGTGTATGTATCAATTGTCTCATTAGCTAGCAAAACATATGCAAATATCGTGGTCCTAAAGTGGTTAGTCACACCAGCTAACATGACAAAAGGTTTCTTGAACGCATTGGTTCTGTAAGTTGAGTCAAATATCAACACATCACCAAACTTTGCGTAGTCAGCTCGCGATTTTGAATCTACCCAGAACAGATTTTGTAACTTGTTATCCTTACACAGATCATACTTGTAAAAAAAATATACGTCAACATCAAGTTTTGCACATAGGTAAACCAACGCACCCTGCGCATCACTATCCTTAACTTCTGCTCTACGTTCGGCTTGAATGTGGTTGTGCAGATCCGTACGGATGAAACCAACATTCTCATAAGACCCGGATTGACTTACCATATAGTCCTTGATTTGGCTAGTCTTCACACCGACGTTGTGCATAGCCATTGCTTGAGCTTTGTCAGTGCTGTTTAAACCACAATGTGACCTCAGATACATCACACAGTGTTGTTCTGCCAATTCATGGTTGTGGTCTGCGATGAAGTGAGTCACAACAGACTTTCCCCCTTCACCAGCATCTGCATCGTATCGTATGCGAAATTGGGCTTTGCAACCTACTCTTGTTAGTGCCTTTGGAGCTCTACTCTTCTCAGCAACACGGTCCAAGTATTTTGGTAATCTCTAACCTTCCCTTGAACACAACCACAGCCTACTAACAACCTTTCCCTCTTTATTTGTGTTAAATCTGGATTTTCGAATACTAAATCCCTTGGCTTTAGCATACGCATTGTAGAAAGCTTCTCTATCTTAGACCGAATCAAATTTCTATTCCAGAATAGCACGTTCAATATCACCAACCATGTCATTGCGATGAGCATCGTCAACCATTTCTTGTTTCACATCGGGTCTGCCATCTTCAACGTTTATGTTGGTTGCTTCTTCATTGCTTGGACCAGCTTCGCAACCATGATAAGGTTCCGCCCGACTTTCATTGATCAAATGAATGTCATCTGCTTCATTTGGAATGTCATAATCATCACCTTCCCTTTTAACTTTCTCTGGGGCCATATTGCACATGACATTAGCACAAACAATTAATTGATGACCGAAAAATGTTAACACAAACACAAACATGACATTTTCACACGGTTTAATTGTTTGTGCAAACACAAACACTCGCTTGAGAAAGAGAAAGGTTAGTTGCCAATGGAGGGGTTTCCGTTTGAGCGAAGCGTAGAGCGGTTGAAGTTAGGATGGGGATTTAGTTGAGGGAAAATAGCTGAAGTGAAGAGGCCAGAGAGAGAGGGAGACAGAGGGAGGGAAACAGCTCCATACCTCATATCTAGTTGAAGAGAACGCCTTCACTTCAGCAATGGAACCAATATAGCCTTGTAGTTCCGTTGTTGTTGGAAATCGCCCGTTATACGCTTCCCTACAGAGCTTCGTCAATGAAACCCAGCAGGGGCTTCTCACTGTTAATGGAAATCAAGGGTTACACTGACTCAACCTTATACAGAGAGGAGAACAGAGAGAGATAGAGACGAAATAGAGAGAGTGAGTGGGATGCAATCATGCAAATACAAGCATTAACCGGTTGCCCCGGTTTCAACTTTTTCACGATTAAACAATTCAATGGTCTTGATCAATTATTGTAATCTAACGGCTAAAAATTGGGTTGCATATGGTGTGCAACCTTAAGGGGGTTGCACACTTAAACAACGTTTTATACGAAAATACAACATGAATGTTCACAATTTATAATTAATATACAACTAGTTTTAAAAAAAATAAACTCATACTAATGTGAACATGCACACTGCAACGTGAAAACATAAAATAAAATTGAAAAAAGTGAAAATCGATTATTTCGATTGTTCAATGGTAACAAAAATGATTGTTCAACCAACAAGCATTGTAAAAAAAAACAAAAACAAAATACAACTAACTTTTGAAAAAACTTCAAAAAAAAAAAAAAAAAAAAGAAAAAAAAAAGAAAAAAGAAAAAAGAAAAAAGAAAAAAAAAGCTCATATCAAAATACAATATGAATGTTCACAATTTACAATTAACATACAACTAATCTTAGAAAAACTAAATTTATACCAATGTGAACATTCACACTGCAACATGAAACAAAATTAAAAGAAAATAAAAATGACTATTTCAATTGTTTAATGGTAACAAAAAATGATTGTACAAACAACAAATATAGTAACAAATAACCAATGATATCTGAATATTCACATCTTACAAAATATATAATTATGCCCATATCTATATTTTAACACTTATTTATCAGATTTTCAAATAATGTGAAATGTGAACATTCACATTGATTGATAAAAAAATAGAAACAATGGCAGTAATAGAATTAGAAATCCAAAAAAAATTCAATCACTCTAAAAACAAAACAATTTCACCCACATCCTCATGTCCATCTTCATCTTCATATTTATCTTTATTATTATCATTATCATTAACAATCTATGCAATTTCACCATTCCACCAATCCAAATCAAACCAAACCCACATTTGAAAAATATGTTTGTAACAAATTTGACTGGATATAAATAGAGTTTCGACTTACAATAATGAAGAAATATAGAGTTTCGAACACGTAGTAATAATGGACGAACACAAAACTTCGAACACAAAGTGACAATGGAGGAACACAAAGTTTCACCGCAACAATGGAGGAACATAATATTATTTCATCGCCATGTGTAAACTAGAGTTTCAAAATCCTAGCATAATGAAACAATACCACAAATGTGAATGAAACTAATCAAAAAGAAAAAATATGAATAATGGTAAATACCAAAATAGAGGTAGCAACAAAAAGAATGTGTATATCTTTTTTTTTGTGTAATACATATCAATAATAGACATAAGAGTATAATAGTCCAACAAACAATATAAATCAAGAAAAAAAGGATCTCATGGAATAAAAGTATAAATACATAAGACTAAGTAGGTTATAATTTTCTTTAGTGGACTTATTAAGTTAAAACACCTCCAAATATGATTTATCAATAAAAAACCTTTATATAAATGCATTCACTCATCTATATCTTATATTAAAATAGTGCTATTAATTGCACCTAACTACCTAATTTGGACCCACCTCTTTATAATTTTTTCTTAATAATTTTTTTATTACAAGTTTAGGTATTACAAAATTTCCATCCTACTTTTACGTGTAACCTTTTAAACCTTAACCTTAATTTTACACCGCCTGACTATCACCACCATCGATTGCCACTCCCAACCCCCCTTCACCCCTCTCCCATTCCCAGCTCCTCCTCACCACCCATCACCCTCCCTGGACTCTCTCTAGCTCCTTCCCACCCTCCATCACTAACCTTCAGCTCCTTATCCCCTTCTCCAATAGCCCCCCACACCTTTTATAAGGAGAAAAATCATGTGAGAGAGAGACATCTTGAGTACTATAAGAAATTCAGGTTTTAGAGAGAAAAATTTAAGGACAAAATCACTTTTTAAGGATAAAATATTTTTGTTGCTAAAAGTGATTATTTTATTTTTAGTGACAAAATTGGACTGTAGACACCCCATTTTTGACCGACCTTAAGACTCAGACGTCACCGATTGAGCGCTCGATGATGTTGCATATTGTGCTCGTTCAGAAGTCTCAGAGTCGCGGCCGTGCGCCCTGCCTCCGGACTTCCGAACCCTCTTCTGTGCCTTGCCTCGGTTTGCGAACCAGACTCGATTTTCTCTGTTTTCTTTCCTGAGGGGAGGGAGAGGTCCCGTAGACTATCTCTCAGTGGCCGTGGGCTACATTTCGTGATCGTAGGCCATTTTGCCCATTTCGGAGCCCGGTTCCCGGTTTTCGGAGCCGTCAGGCCGTGTGCCTCGGTTCGGGACCACCCGACCATCTCCGATTCCTCCGGTTTTTGGCATGCATCTCATTTACTCCCTTTCGAGGGACACTGGGGTCTTAGATACCCACTTCGTGGCCAAACACCATTTTCGGTGCTTAACGGTCGGTTTTCGGGACCCCGAACTGCGTGTTTTGGCCCCCGAGCATTCGTTTTGCATCGGTTTTTGTTCATTTTTGGCAGGTACCTCTGTTTTATCACCAGGAAGATCACTGGAGGGTGGGAGGCCAGCAATTGTCTCAGCAACCAGTTATGCTCCTCCGGCGCCCCCCGGCGCCCGTTTTTCTCACTTCCGGGCTAATGTTGAACACCCTAGGGCCATTTTCTTCAAGCCAAAACCACATATTTGTATTGTACACACATGGGAGGACCCTAAAAACACATGGCCGGCCAGTAATTCTCATTGACCCTTTTGAACCCCTTCTAAAAGTGGCATGTTGTCTCTCTTGTTTTAGAGTTGTCAATTTCCAACCATAGGGTCTTGTTGTACACACATGGGAGGACACCAATCTTAGGTGGCTGGCCAGTAACTCTCATTGACCCTTTTGACCCCTAGCCGGTCGGCCATAGGGGGTGGCCGGCCGGCCACCTCCAGCAAAAGTAGAGGGCCGGCCATGCTTCTTGGGAGGTGTGTTTTACAGCTGTGTAGCTGTATCCCCCAAAATATCTGATTTCGGGTGATATTTTGTGAGCAAGGGAACTTAATCCCTTAAGGCCTACACTCTTGGAGACCTTTGGACTTACCACCCTTGCATGCATACATCTCTCTCTCTCTCCCTCAAGAGTTAGAACCCTTGCCTCAAGCTTACAAACACATATCCATCTCCATTTCTTTGATTTTTCTCAAGTTTGGTGCCATTCCTTCATCATCATCAAGCACCACCACCACCACTCCATTTCCAGCAGCAAGGAGAGGTTCTCAGAGGCTTAGAAGCAACATTCCTCAAGCCAAGGGGTAGAAAGGAAGAGGTCTTCAAGGGTAAGTCTCCATTTCCCTCTTTTGTAGCATTTTCTTGATTCATTTCTTAAGCCTACTTTCTCACTGTTTTAGGCTCCGACCCTAACTGAAAAGGTCACTCTTTTGAGCTTATCTTCATGTTTGTTCAAGGGCTCAACCCTGTTTGAACCCTTCATTTGGTACTTGCTTCAATATCATCTTGTATGTCCTTATTTTGCATGAAAGTTCTAGCCTATGAGTGATCTATTTTGGAGCATAATGTAAACTGTAAATGGGCCTATTTTGAGCCCCTCTTCAACATTGAAGAAGGGCTCAATCCTATTTGGGTCCTCTATCTTGCACTTGCTTCATAATCTCTCCTATTTACCGTAAATTTGCATGATTTGTTTGGCCTACATGTAGTCTGTTTCGGAGCATGTCATGAACTGTGAGTAGGCTTATTTTGTGTCCCTCTACAACATTTTAGAAGGGATCAACCTTGTTGGGGGCCTCCATGTTATACTTGTCATTATACCCCTCTTTGGCCCCCATTTTTGCATGCTTTTTTAGGCCTATCTAGCTTCTGTTTTCGGCCATGAGCAGTACTGAAAATATCCATATTTTGGCCTTCTTGTCATGTTTTGTTAAGGGTCCAAGGCTGTTTGATGAATGTAAGGCATACCTCATGTTATAACCTTTGTTGGCTTCAATCTTGCATGGTATTTTTAGCATATTTTCATACTGATTTGGGGGATGTCATCTACTGTAAATGTGCATATTTTTGGCCCCTCTTCAGTGTTATAGAAGGGAATTTTTCTGTTTGGGCTTTGCATTTACCATCTACTTCAATACCCCTCTCTTGGCCCCTATTTTTGCATACCATTGTTGCCCTATCTATGATTGCTGTTTGGCCTTGTTTTCTACTGCAAAAATGCTTATCTTGGGGCTGCCTTGCTACTGTATTTTCATTCCATGTCCATATTGTGCATGCATTGCATAGCTATAGGCCATTTCGGGTGCCTAATTTCGCATTTCGGGGCCATTTCATGCATCGGGTGTACTTTCGCCTCATTTCGGGACTGTTTTGCATCATTTGTGAGTGCTGAAATTCATTTGCATGTTTGCATATCACTTCCATGCCATTTCATGCCTTAGGGCCATTGCCTCGGTTTGCGTGCCCGTGTGCACGCATTCCGAGGCACTTCATTTTCATCCATCGGCCTCTTATGTGAGTGTGGCTGAGGCTCACTCATGTTAGTGTAAGTCCATTTTGCATTTTTTATGTCATTTTAGCATCATTGCATTCCGTATGCCATTGCCTCGATTTGCGTGCCCGTGTGCACGCATTTCGAGGCACTTCACTTTTATCCGACGGCCTCTTATGTGAGTGTGGCCGAGGTCCACTCTTGTCAGTGTAAGTCCACTTTGCATTCTGTATGCCATTTTAGTCTCATTGCATCGTGTATGCCATTGCCTCGGTTTGCGTGCCCGTGTGCACGCATTTCGAGGCATCTCATTTTTCATCTCTCGGCCTCCTATGTGAGTGTGACTGAGGTTCACTCGTATTGGTGTAAGCCCATACGGCATTGCGTATGCCATTTTCTCGTTTTGCGTACCCGTGTGCACGCATTTTGAGGCATCTCTTTTTCATCTCACGGCTTCTTATGTGAGTGTGGCTGAGGCTCTCTCATGTTGGTATAAGTCCAACTTGCATTGCGTATGCCATTTCATGCCTTAGGATCATCTCCTCGGTTTTGTGTGCACGTGTGCACGTACTTCGAGGCATTTCATTTTCATAGCATTCTGTATGTTAGGATTGTATCTTAGTTGCATTTCATACATATCATGCATTTTGCATCGTGTTTGGGATAAGAGTTAGCCTGGGCACGGGAAACGAGATGCGTTCCGTACTCCGAGTAACGGAATGTGTCTCAATTCCCCAGTCACCGACACTCCGGATTACCCATGATGGAGTTAGGTTTTGTTGTAGCATTCATATGCATTCATCCTATATTGAGTTGTGCAATTCGGTTCCTCGGCCATCATGCATCGAGATGCGTGATTGGTGGCACGAGGGTCGAGGCATGCATATATTTGTGAAATACATTGCTATGCCCCTTTCTTGCTCTCTGTTGCAGCATATCCAGAACCAGCGGTCTTCCGAAGCTTGGCGCGCTTTTCGAGAAACATTGCAAAACAGAGGCTAATTGGGGCATCCCAGTGGATTTCCGCGCAAGGCAGCTCCAACGTACATCATTCATCAGAATCAAGGCAGCCCCTGGCTTGCATGCCAGTTTTACATTTTTCTTATTTAATTTGTTAATTAATTAGGAATTTGTATATTATTTGGGACTGTAATATTTTGGACTGTATTATTCTTTCATTCGGGACTGTATATTTATTCGGACCCTCTGCGCGAGGGCATAATTGTAATAAGTGTGGGTGAGTGTGATGTATGTCTTCCAACCCCACGTCTTTCTTCCCTTTTATTTACCTGCTTATGATGGTTAGATTAGGGCATATTTCAATTAGCATACAGTATGACAGCATGTTTGCATCATTCATCTGTTTTGCACGCACCGGGCTCGGTGCATCATACTAACTGCATTTGTATTTCAATTCCAAATTGAATACGTGTTAGTTGTAGCATTCCATATGCCATGTTTAGAATAGCCGAGCCTGCTATAATTGCATTTTTGCATGTGTTGCATTAGGCATTTCTGTATACTTAGGATCATGCATGATTTCTAATCAGCTTTTGTTTTGGCTTGGAGTACTCGGTAAGTTTTATGCTTTAGCATCCTTGCATGCATGTGAGTGTTGCCATGAATAGCATGCTTACCATGAGGCTAATTGCTTATGTGATATAACTGCCTGAATGCCTGTGGGTGAAGGTTGGGTTATCTGAATTGGAATAATGCATTGATTGTTTGTTTTAAGCCCACTAGATTGTGGCAATACCATGTTTTCTAAGCCCACCCGAGGGTGGCAAAATCTGCATCTTAAGCCTACCTGCGGGTAGCAAACCATCTTTCAAACAAACAAACATGAAATGTTTTGTTCCAATTCAGACGACTCAGTCTATACTTGTATGCTGTGCGCATTACATAGTAACCTAGGCTAATAACCGGAATAAGAACACACAATGTTTTCAAAAACAGATATCATGGTTAGTAGAGGCCGGTCTTTGACCGGGCGAGCGGGGGTGCTTACGAAGTGACCTTCCCCAATCGTACCCAAGTTCCCGAGCCGAGGCAACTTTGGTGATGACGGACACGTGGCCTTTGGCACCGAGTCAGGGTTTCCTAAATTTCCCCATTAAAAAATATTTAGGTGGCGACTCTGCATCTGGCAAAGCAGTCCATGTTTGGCACTTCTTTCAAAAAATCTGTTCTCAAAACGATTTGCCGGATTTGGACTCTTTGGTTCGAGATTTAGAACCGTGACGTTTGAGTCCTTCGAACTGTAGTGACCCAATATCGAACCAGAACCGGGGGGGGGCTCGCACTCCTCTCCCCGGGATGCGTTCGGGGACGTCTACATGGACATTTAGTGATGAATTACTAACCTTTTAGGATCAAAAGTTGTCTTAAAAAAAAAAAAACCTTTTTTTAGGATCAAGTTGCTTTTTTTTTTTTTTTTCTTCTTAAAAGTGCATTTATTAGCAACATTTTCAAAATTTTATCTCTAAAAGCTCATTTTTTGACTCTTCGGGATAATCTTTTAGCGATTGTTTTTGCGACAACTGAAATTAATTCTCAAATATTTTTTGTAACAAAATTTACACTTTTAGAGATAAAAAATCTTATATGAAAGTGTCCCTCAAAATCATTTAAAAAAATAAATAAATTACAAAAGTCTCTCTCTTCACCAATCAAAGTGCTCAATAATTTTATGATCATCATAATATTTTGTCACATTTCATTTACTCATCTCATATATCATCATTACATTAATTTAACGGTTTTATTACTATCATTAATTTAATGGTCAAGTGGAAATTATGAAAGTGGCTTTCTACCCCAAACGATTCCATTCCATACCATACTAAACCATGTGTTTCAATTAATCGAGGTCACTTATATGAATCTTTTTCTAAAAAGAAAATGATATACAAACTTACTTTCTAGACATAATAATATATAAGTGATATGATTGGTTGATAACTAGAGAAGATATGAGAGACAATATTGCCTTAGATATCCTAATTGATTGTCATATTATTGGGCTTGAAAAATGAATTTATTTTTTGGACACTACAAGAAAAAGCGCTTTTGGCGACTAAAATTTTAGTCGCCAAAAGTCTGTTTTTAGTCACCGAAAGTCGAAATTTTACTTTCCCCGACAAAATTTTTTAGTCGCCGCATTTGTCGCGTATACGTGGTTGGTGTAGGTATTGGTGACTAAAACTTTTTTAGTCGCCAAAATACAGGTCTTTAGCGACCAAAGTGTTAGTCGCCAATAGTGTTTTACACTTTTGAAAATCATACATTTACCGACTAATAATTTAGTCGCCAATACTCACCCCAATCGCCGACTAAACCGTTTAGTCGCCAAAATAAAGACTTTTGGTGACTAATAATTTTAGTCGCCAAAGGTGTTTCCGTCGAAAAAAAGAAAAACCCACTTTTTTGCTTTTTCTGAGTTTCGAACCCCAACCGTCCCACATTCCAAACCTTTTTGCAACACACTCCCTCCACTATGCCCCTACAACATCACATGAATATATATGTAATATATATTATTTATATAGTATATTGACCGGTATTAATACAAAATAATATATATAAATATAATTATTTTAATTCAATATAATTTATGTAAAAAATAAATTATTTACTAAAAAAAAAATTTAGGCCACTTTTGGCGACTAAATTAAATTTTTAGTCGCCAATTCTATCATTTTCGGCTACTAATTATTATTTAGTCGCTAAAAAATTAAGTTCCGCCTAAAAATAAGCAGTTTTGGCGACTAAACCTGTTTTTAGTTGCCAAAAACGTCCCTTTTTGGCTACTAAACTGACTTTTAGTCGGCAATTGACTGTTTTTAGCTACTAATTTTTTTTTTTTGTAGCCAAAAAGCTTCACTTTCAGTGACTAAATTGTTTTTAGTCGGCAAAACACCTGTAATCGGCGACCAAACTGCCATTTAGTCGCCAAAACCATCACTTTTGGCTACTAAATCATTTTTAGTCGCCAAAATCCGTGACTTTTGGCTACTAAACAACCTTTAGTCGCTAAAACCCCTACATTCAGCGACCAAAATGCCTTTTAGTCGCTAAAACCCTTATATTTGGCGACTAAACTCTTTTAGTCGGCAAAAGTGATCAATTTTGGCGACTAATTCCATTTTAGTCGCCAATTCTACTACTTTCAGCGACGAAAAATGCAGTTTTAGTCGCCAAAAGTGCTTTTTGTTGTAGTGGGACTTGAATAGTAATAGTCTTTTTACAATTATGTTATGTTAAAGGTCATATACTTAGTTAAATTTAAAAAAAAAATATTTATATTTAATTTTTTAAACTAATGTGACACCTTTTGGAAATTGGGAAAGTGTCCCTTGGCATCACTTTTACTTTGACATTCACAATACCTGATAATTGAACAATAATTATATTATTTTATAATATTTTATTTATCATCTTATACGTCATTACATTGGTTTAATGAATTTTGCTACTACCAATATAGTACTAACACATCATGTGATAAACAAGTGTAATAGCATTGTGATCTTTATAGCATTATACCTACCATTTTGCCACATCTAAATATATACAAAGCAAAATTGCATCATCTATGAAAATATAAATAGGATGTGTTTGGGACATTGTTTTCACATTGATTACCCAAAAATAAAATACAAATAACTTTTTCATACAAACCATTTTTATAAATTGACTTTGCATCCAATAATAAAGGCTTAGGATTCAAATAAAAATGATTGAAACAAGCTACATCAATTTGTAAGAAAATGATTGTAGAGCATTAGTTGTCATTTGCTACTTCTATATTGTCTCTCAAAATATCAACATATGATGAGTCCTATTATATCTTTTTTTTGGTGGTGTTAATTAACATTGCCAAGTTTAAACTCGATATATTGGTAAGATTTCTCCATGTGTGATATTAGTATAGATAGGTAGTGATTATTAGTGGTAATTGTTAGGTTTTTGTTATTGGCAATCCTATTTGACAAAACTCCTTTCAGTTGTAATTTTGTTCAACTTTTATTTTAGTGAGGCTATGAGTTTTTAAATGCGAATCTAACCCGAATTGTGCCTTGCAGAGATGTTTCTAAAGTTAACTTTTTTATGTTTTCCACTTCGCTGACTATGTCAGGGATTGAGCTGTTCGCTTAGCTTGCGGGGGTCCAGGGGGCAGCGCCTCTTGGCGGGTTTGGGGCAGTGCCTGGTGCCCAGGCAGGGTCGAGGGGTAGCGCCCCTGAAGCAAAATGAAAAATTGCAGTCGAAGTTATTTTTCCGCTTGAGCGGCCATTCCTGCGCTCGAGCAGAGATCGCGACCTTTCAGAAGTTTCACTCACCTGCAAAAGTATTGGGAGTTGTTTTTTTCCGCTCGAGTGGTCATTCCTGCGCTTAAGCATAGACCTTGTTTAGTCACACACATTTTAGTTACTCTGCTCGATCGGTCATTCTTGCACTCGAGCGGAAATCGTGGATCTATTTTCTATAAATATGTGGTTCTATCAGATTTTGGGGTTATGATTTCTAGATCTTCTTCTTGGGTATTAGGGTTTTTATCTGGAGCTTCCTTACTTGTTTCCTTTGATATTTGTGAGAGTTTATATCATGAATTGAGTGGATTATATCAAAGGGTTTGTTTATTTTGTTTTATTCACAAAAGAAAGATTTGTTCTTCGGTGGATTCTGTGGAATTTGGACATGAAGCTTTGGTAGATTCCGGAGTGGCTCATCGTCGTGGATTCAACAACAGCGTTGTGGATTCAATGTTGGGCAAGACAATTCCGAGGTGAAGACGGGGCTAGAAGAGGCACATAGGGGTCGGTTTGATTCGTGCATAGATTCGCTAGGTAATTGAGAGTACACTTTTGTAATTCCTTTATGTCTTATTAGTGGATTACTTTGTGGCTTTTGCCCATGATTTTTTTTTATCACAATTGGAGGCACTCCAATTGTGGTTTTTCCACGTAAAATCGTTGTGTCGATTTGTCTTTGATTGTTTCATTGGGATTGCTATTTGCTGGTTAAAATTGATACATAATCACAAATCAATATCTAAGGGATTTTTAGATTTTTCAATTGGTATCAGAGCGGGTCGCTTTAAATTTTTTTTTTTATAAAAAAACTATTAGAGTGAGATCTTATTTGATATGTGATAATGGATTCAATTTGTGAAAGAAATTCCATGGTTCGACTACCCCTACTTGACGGATCCAATTATTCTTTTTGGAAAGCTCGGATAAGATCATTTTTAAAATCTATTGATGAAAAAGTTTGGCAATCTATCATGTATGGGTGGACCGAACCGATGATTAACATTGATGGAGTAACCTTCCCTAAACTAATTGATAAGTGGGACCCAATTGATTACCAAAATAGTAGCTGGAATAGTAAAGCTATCAATTCTCTTTTTTGTGCCATCACACCTGAAGAGTTTTGTCGTATTTGCAATTGTGAAGTTGCAAAAGAGGCTTGGGATATCTTACAAACTATTCATGAGGGCACTCCTTCTGTTAAATGCTCAAAACTTCAAAGGCTCACATGTAGTTTCGAAAACCTTTCTATGAAAAATAGTGAGACCATTGATGAATTTTATGCGAAGTTGAGTGACATTGTAAATTCTAGCTTCAATTTAGGTAAAAAAATACCAGAATCCAAGATTGTGGGAAAAATTTTGAGGTCCTTGCTCGATTGGTTCAAATCAAAAGTTACGGCTAGTGAGGAGGTTCAAGATGTTGACAACCTCAAGCTAGATCATTTGGTTGGAAATTTCCAAACTTATGAGACACATAGAAATTTCAAAAAGAAACAAAAAGATGATATTGTGTTCAGTAGTGCTCATATAGTTGGAAAGGATTCTGATAAAGATTGTGAGATTGACTCTAGGATTACGGATGCTTTCGTAAAATAATTTAAAAAGTCTTTTCTAGAAAGAATCCTAATCTTTTGGAATCAGCTCATAAATCCAAAGGCAAAGGTAAATTCAAAATTAATTCTACAACCTAGAAAAAGAAAGGAAAGATATAAGGGAACTCTAAAAGAGTCCAATGCTATGAATGCCAAGGATTTGGCCACTTTGCTCAAGAATGCCCTACTCGTTTAAGGGGAAAAAAAAAAAAAAAGCCTTCGCTATTACGTGGGGTGATGAATCAGAGTTTGACAAAGATGAAAAGTGACAACGAAGCACAAGACGAAGAGGGGCATGAACAATTCCTTGCTTTTATGGCGTCTTCTGAAACTGACAGACAAACAGAGTATCTGCAAAGGCCGATCGAGAATATCATTGATGATGAATCCTCGGGGAGTGATGATGAAGAACTTCAGCAAGCTTATGAAAAGTTGTATAAGGTATCTCTTAATTTATCTAAATTGAATGAAAAACTCACTATAAAACTCAAAGCATGTGAAAGTGAGAATGTCAAACTAAAGGAGGAGATTTCCGAGGCTAGGAATGATGCCATCAAGATATCTTATGATCAACAAGCCCTTTGTGCAAAACTCCTGAGCTACAGCAAATCTATACAACGTATGAAGAAAAGATTGATACTCTCGAGATATCTCAAGTTGCCTTGGAAGAGCTAAACATCAAGAAAGAGGAAGAGCTCAAGTGTGCTATGGCTACCATTGGTCTTTGGAGCAAAGGATCAAAGATTTTGGACAATATCACTGGTCTCAACAAATGAGTTATGACAAGAGTGGCATTGGCTTTTGTGGTGACCAAGAGCAAAAATGGAGTGCATCTACATCTCATGATACAAGAACTCAAGGAAAGGGAGAACAAAAAATTCAACATGAGAATGGACTTCTCAATCTTCCTAGAGTTGGTAAGGCCAAAGAAAAGAAGGTACACCCTGTTTTTATTTGTCATCATTGTGGTATGTATGGTTATATTCGCCCTTATTGTTATGAGTTGCATAAGAGAGTGTCGATAGAGATAGAAGAAATTCCAACATCTCGTGGGGGTGGGAGACACTTCATTGATGGTAATGAGGCTAAAGGTTATATTAGACCTCGTTATCTTGATTTGTTTGAGACCAACCATGAATAGAGGTTATGTTTGACTAGACCTAGGAATAGGAAGTTGGAAACCAAGTCGAGACGGGTTCCCATTGAAGGGAAAGGGACTCACAACGTCAAGACACCACCCAAGAACCACAATTCTCACAACTTTGTTGATACTAAAACGGTTTGGGTGAGAAAACTTGATTTGTGTAAATTTGCTTATTCATTTTAGTTTGTTTTGTTTTGTTTTGTTTTTTTTTTTGGGCTGTCGGTTTTGTTTGTTTGTTTGTTTGTTTTTTTTGGATCATTTAGTGTGTGCTTGTTCATTTTCTGTCTTGGTTTGTTTTAAAAAGGGGAAAAAAAAAAATCCAAAAAGATTTTCTTAGTATGGTTTTGCAAGCTTGTAATTTTTGAGAAGTTCTTGGTGCATATTAGAATTGATAAGAATATCGATTATATGTTAATATGTGTGTGCTTTTTTGGTCATTACTTATTTCGCAGTGTGTGTTCTTTGATTAGTATGTCTCATTCTGCACACACTCTTGGATTAGCAAATATCGGAGTCTTCTGCCTTAGTGATCATTTTTCTTTATGGACTTCTGTCATTGTATCTTTTGTTTTTCTAGAGGAATTGACCTATACTAGCACATCATGGGTGATGTTGAGTCTCTTAACCACCTTCCATCTTTTTGCATCTCCACGGCTTTCCCCTCTGTTCTTTGTTGTCCAGCCATGAGGAAAATGCTACCTCAGAGTCACCAACTAGGCTATCTGTATTGTATCCATGCTTCTCTGGTTCTTTTTCCATACTTTTGAGTGTGAAAGCCGCTAATGAGTGTGCAAAAAAAAAAAAAGGAAAAAAAATGTGCAAAAGAATGAAAAAAAAAATGTTAAAAAAGAAAGAAAGAAAAAAAAGATTCATTGATTGAGGGAGAGCCTCCACTTTTACTCAACAAATACCCTTTGATTCCTAGTGGTTTGACTTTCCTTAGTTGTGCTTAGATTCTCTTGCCGGAGGTCCAGCTTTCTGATCACTTCTAGAATTTGAATCTAGTGTTTGTCGAACTTTAAGAGTCACACACACACTTTTATCATGGGATCTATACTTTTCACATAATACATCACTCTCTTTTATGAGGAATCTTCTAGAGGCTGTGCATATTGTGTTTTCAAGTAATTGTGTTTCTTGGATAATCTTGTGTGGCTTAAGGCACAAATCTGAAATTCCTTACTTGCTCCACCATGTTATTTTATATCTTTTTTCTTCTTGCTCAATGTTTTCAGTGTTTGTGGTTGCTTTTAGTGAGGGAGAGTTTGGTCTATCATTGTAAGGGTTTTTTTTTAGCATGAACTTAAATCAATTGGTTTGGTAAGGGAGGTTAGCATTAGTTGGTTTGTATGTAGTTGTCCACTACTTGTTTATTGCTTACTTCTCGCAAGTTCTTAATTTTTACATCATCAACATCATCTTGTCCTGGCTTGTGTGGTTTATGCTCTTGCTTTCGTTGATTGAGCTTCCTTCGACAATTCATGACAAAAAGGGGGAGAAGTTTGAGTCAAAATCAAAATGGTTTTTGAGTGTGTTTGCATGTTTCTTAGGATTGTCATCTACTCATGCTACATGCTCTTAAAATCTCCAATTTACATTTATTCATATTGCCATCTCATGCTTCAAGATAATTTGGTCATATGTCTGCTGCTTTTTCATATACTCTTGTGGCACTAATAGTTGTTTTGGAGATTGTGGCACTAATAGTTGTTTTGCAAATCATGACTTTGAGAAAAAAGTTTGCTTTTGTTGGCTGTAATGGGTTTTGGAGATTGTGGCACTAATAGCTGTTTTGCAGATCATGACTTTGAGAAAGAAGTTTACTTTTCCAGGCTATAACGGGTTGGGGTGATCAGGATTTTATTTGTTAGGTGTATTTTGTCACGGCATTGTAAAATGGGGAGATTGTTAGGTTTTGGTTATTGGTAATCCCATTTGACAAAACTCCTTTCAGTTGTAATTTTGTTCAACTTTTATTTCAGTGAGGTTATGAGTTTTTAGATATGAGTCCAACCCTAATTGTGCCTTGCAGAGATGTTTCTGAAGTTAATTCTTTCATGTTTTGCCATTTTGCTGACTATGTTGGGAATTGAGTTGTTCGGTCAGCTTGTGGGGGGTCAAGGGGGCAGTGCCTCTTGGCGGGTCAGGGGCAGCGCCCGATGCCCAGGTGGGGTCGAGGGGCAGCGCCCCCCGAAACAAAATGCAAAATTGCAATCGAAGTTGTTTTTCCGCTCGAGCGGCCATTTCTGCGCTCGAGCGGAGATTGCGATCTTTCAGAAGTTTCACTTGCCTGCAAAAGTATTGGGAGTTGTTTTTTTCAGCTTGAGCCGCCATTCTTGCACTCGAGTGTAGACCCTGTTTAGTCACACGCTTTTTTGTCACTCCGCTCGGGCGGAGATCGCGGATCTATTTTCTATAAATATGTGGTTCTATCAGATTTTAGGGTTACAGCTTCTAGATCTTCTTCTTGGGTATTAGGGTTTTCATCCGCAGGTTCTTTTGCTTGTTTCCTTTGATATCTGTGAGAGTTTATATCATGAATTGAGTGGATTATATTAAAGGGTTTGTTTATTTAGTTTTATTCACAAAAGAGAGATTTGTTCTTCTGTGGATTCCATGGAATTTGGACCTGAAGCTTTGGTAGATTCTGGAGTGGCTCATCATCGGGGATTCGACATCGGCATTGTGGATTCAACATTGAGCAAGACGATTTTGAGGTGAAGACAGGCCTGGAAGAGGCACATAGAGGTCAGTTCGATTCGGGCGTGGATTCGCTAGGTAATTGAGAGTACACTTTTGTAATTCCATTATGTCTTTTTAGTGGATTGTTTTGTGGCTTTTGCCCGTGATTTTTTATCACAATTGGAGGCACTCCAATTGTGGTTTGTCCACGTAAAATCATTGTATCGATTTGTCTTTGATTGTTTGATTGAGATTACTATTTACTAGTTAAAATTAATACGTAATCACAAATCAATATTTAAGGAATTTTTAGATTTTTCAGTAATAATGAAAATATCAAGTAATAATCCGATGGGCAATGTGGGTGGCAAGTGCACATCTGCCAAACCACTAGCATAAATAAATAGATAGATAGAGAATCTCTAACATGGAATCCTTTATCTCAAAATCGCTGTTCTCATATCCTAGTACACTTTTAATTATTAGATTATGTCTTGAGATTTATGTATTTTTAATTTGCCATATCATCTAATAGTTTGATCAAACATATATGTTAAAGCTGATGTGTAGCACAAAATGATGAGGCCTCACTAGATTTTACTACGACATATGAAGATTTTAGAAATCAATTTTTTTGGGTTTAAAAAGTAAAAATTTGTTGCAAAACATATTCGGGGAATAATTCTTATTGTCGCAAGGGTCATCTCTAAAAAGTCCCCCCCAATATGTTGAAAAAAAAAAACTTTTAGCGACAATTTTGAAAATGTTGCCAATAAAAGCACTTTTATGAATGAAATAATTTGGTGCCAAAAAAGTTTAATTTTTGAGAGAAAAATTTTGATCATAAAAGGATAGTAATCCATCACTAAATGTTAAATTTTGTCGCTAAAAATTCAATAATGACACTTTTGATAATTAAAATATTTCGTCTATAAAAATGATTTTGTCCATAAATTTGTTTTCTAAAATGTTAATTTGTTGTGATATTCCTTGTGTTTCAATCATCTTGCAAAAGAACACATCTTTCCTCCTTCATATGAAGTAGAAACTCTTAGCGTTTTAAGAGTATTCATAGATCAGGATAAGCTGTTGTGTTATTGTGAACGATAATGCAAATAATAATAATAATAATAAATGTACCCATATCTCCTGAATCTAGACTTCACTCAAAACTTACAAATTCCTTCCAAGGGTGTTTAGTCAGTGTACCTGTGCACATTGTGATTGAGTTTGCATTCTTTCTAGAAAAAAAGAAAGAATTTTAACTAATAATACGTTAGCTATTTTTACTAGCTAAATAGTACATATAAAAAATAATCCTTATCTTAGAAACTCATTTTAACTAACATTTACTCTAATAATAATCTTTACTTAGCAACTCGAACGCTACTCTTTATTTTTCATTAATTAAAACACAAAAAAGACATATTGTTTATTTTGCTATTTTTTTTTTTTTTTAAATTTTTTTTATATGTGCTCCAACATTACTACATATTTTGCCTATCCATTCAAACAAAGTGTTTAAAGGAGCTCTCCAATCTCTTCAAATGCAGCTAGCATGGAGAATAGTGTTAAAATAGTTATTATAGTAGCTATCCTGTTGAAGGGATTAAAATGGATTGAAAGTAGCTACAATAACCAACAAACCTTTTTTGAAGAGCCCATTACAGATGCACTTAGCTCGTTATTATAGAAGATTTGTTTTTTTGCTAATGTTTTTTTTTTATTATGAAAAGATGAAAAAGGAGGAGAGAGGGTGAAGGAAATTGAGGAGTAAATAACTTTTTTAACGTTTGGCTAGTGATTTTGACCAGCTAAATTTGGCTAGCAAAAAGTAGGGGAAAGAAAAAAATAAAAATAAAAATAAATTACAAATACACCTTTTGAGATTTGATTAAAATACAAATTATTTCCTATGGTTTTGAAAATTGCATTCCACCTCCTAAGGTTTCTAATTTCATAACAAATCGTTCACGTTTATTAATAAATCATCAAGTCACTTAACAGTTTTTAATGATGTTAAAAATATGTTTCAATTAATAATTTTGATGATTTTATTATTGTATAGGAGAACAATTATGCTTTTCATTTTTTTAGTTAATTTTGTTAAATAATTTTTTTTTCAAACCACAAGAGACAATCTGTGCTTTAAGCAAATATCAAGAGATGTATTTGTAATTTATCAAAAAAAAAAGAAAAAAAAGAAAAGGCAAATAGCTATACCTCACTGGAAAATTTTAGATGGTCTGTTGGAATTATTTTTTTAATATTTTGCCTTGTTTCTAAATTTTAAAATCATCCACATAAAGAGTATAACCAAGTTAGACTGATTTGAGGATTCAATAACCAAAGGTTTGATGGTCCATTGCCGTCTCCTAACAATTGAATATGGGAGACTAGAGAAAGATCAGGAGGGTGGCATCCTTATATGAGAGAGAGAGAGAGAGAGAGAGAGTATTATTTAGCAAACTTTGTTATTGTAAAAATATAGGAAAACAATTATAAGGAAATCATCCACAACCAACCCACTTATTCATGCTATATTGAATCATATATATTTAAATTTTAACAAACAATAGATTCATGTGGGGTACTTTCTTTTTGTTTATTTCTCTAGTTGTTGGGCCACCAGAATTGAGCTTGAAGATGGTCTACCACTTTCTTGTCCACTTGGAATGCCTTAGCAAGAACATCATCAGAAATTCTTGGATTAGACCCAAACACTGCGTTAGCAATGGTAATGACACCAGGATTTTGGCTGCTCAAGCCAGCAAGAGCTACTGCATTAGTCTTTCCCTGATTAAACTGGAAGTGAATGAGACCTTCTGGGAACACAAAAACATCTCCTGGGTACAAGACCTTTGTGAAGAGGCGGTTGTCAGTGTTGGAAGTCACAAAGCCGACATAGAGAGTACCCTCCAAGACCACAAGGATCTCAGTTCCGCGAGGGTGTGTGTGGGGTGGGTTGAGGCCATAAGGTGCAAAGTCGATGCGAGCTAAGGAGATACCAAGAGTATTAAGGCCTGGTATTTGCATGACATTTACGGGAGTGACTGTCGATCCAACTGGATTAGATGTGTTTTGTGGAGTGAGGAGGCCAGAGTAGAAAAAGTCATTGGCTGTGGCGAGCTTTGGGTCGTTGCAGAACTTGCCATTCACGAAAACTGTATGCAAATGAACCAAGCTGTGCTTCAGTAAGGATTGGGTGAAAGAAAGAAAATCTTATATAAAATAATAAAATTTCAATATTGTTACGATGATCTAATCTAAGAAAATAAAAACCGATCCTTTACAAACTTAAACAATTAAAATGTAGAGTATATTTTAGGTAGCAAAAGTGCAATTAACCTTTTTTAGCTTGTGTATTTTTTGTTCCAAAACTAATACTTATTCTTACAATGAATACTAATGGAGCGAGTTTGGAAGATGACTTTGATACACATGTCATCCATTGAAAGTGAAATTGCCACAATTAAATGTTGATTACTAAATGACAAAAAAATATACTAATTGGGCTGTGTTTTTTATTAAATTAAATTTGCCACTAAAATCATATTTGAAAGCATGAGACTTGAGTTTGGAATGTAAAAAGTTGGGAGATAGAGATGAGTAAAAAATATACCAGCAGATTTGGAGTCTTTGACAGCAACACAAAAGTCTTGTAGTTGACTTGGGTCAGAAGCAGAGGCAAGTGTAGAAGCCAAGGCCATAATGGCTATGGCTACAAGGATGAAGTGAGTGGCCATTTTTCTCAATTGAAAGCAAAAACACAAAATTTGTTTGTTTGAAGCAAACTGGAATTTCTATATATGCCTAATTGCTTGAAGGAGGTGATAGATATCTAGCATGGAAAACCTGACTATTTATAGATATAGATAGAGATAAGAGTAGTTGAATTTTGTGATTATATTATTTCCAATGCCAATAAGATAAGAATTACCAAGTCCTCAATGGGTAACTTTTTTCCTCAACCACCATTGAATTCAAGGATATGAATGGTTCTTCAATATCTTCACACGTTTCTAATTTCTTCTTCTAACTGCTTACATCAACATCAGGGTGGCTTTGGCTCAAAGCCAGAAAATCGTCTCTATCCCAAAAAAAAAAAAAAAAAAAAAAAAAAAAATTGTCTTTGAAAATTGATTTAAAAAAAAAGGTTTAATTTTTTTTTAGCTATTATGCTATTTCATAAAAAAAAAAATTCTGAATTTTAAAGGCCCAAATAAAGCTTAGTGAAAATTAAAAACTGATAAATGATTGATATATTGAATTATTTAAAATTAATGGATGATATCTTTTACCAAAAAAAAAAAAAAAGAAGAGAATAATAATAAAAGAATAAAAAGCCAATATGTTATTATACTAGTTAGTCAAAAAAATATTCAGGAGTCTAATTGATTTTTGGAGATTGGTTAGGTTATAAAATAAAAGTTTTAGTGGCACATTAGTAAATTTTGTTTGATTATAAAAGACAACGGATGACAGTGATAAAATTGATTCAAAATCAAATAATTTAGCTATAATGAGGTAACAAAGCTAGCATGGCATTGACATAGGTATATATATATATAATGTTTAAGAGTCAATGATGAATTTGTCTCATATTTGTTAATAGAATATGATAATGTTTTTTTACCCAGTCTTCCACGGTTACATGATGAATGATTCTTCAACTGCACCAATCCATTTTTTATTAATTAAATTATAGTGACCATTTTTTAGATTTGTAAAAAATATAATAAATCTTTTAAGTTTTAGTATATAATTATATTGACTTATCTTTGAAAAAGATTAGGAGAAATTTACGTGTAGGTCCTAATAGATGAATTTATTGTCTAATAGGTTCTATGATATTTAATGGTATTTTTCATTAAACACTATTAAAAAAAGTCACTAATTATTAATTTCAACGACAGATTAAAAATTGTCATAAAAATTGTTACTAATTATAAATTTTAACAACAGTTTAAAAAAATCGTTACAAAAAAGTCATTAATTTTTGACTTTCAGCAACAGTTTAAAAAATTTGTCTCAAAAAAATGTTACTACATGTTACAAATTATTTTTAGAATAATGACTTAGACCCCCTTTTTTTCCCACCCCCTTGACCCACTCTTCATTTGATTGGCTACTTTTTCTTTTTTTCTTTCTTTTTATTCCTTTTCCTCCAATCACTACCTGCCACGTGTCTGTGGGGCGGTGGGGGTGGTGATTGGAGGGGGTCTCAATCATCACCCTTATTTTTAATTGAGCTATACTCAAGGGATGTGTTTTGTTTTGTTGTCATTTTTTATAGATAAATTGGAGGGACGGAAACACATATTTTCTAACACAATAAGCAAATTATAAAAGTACAACTATGATAAAGCATTAAAAAATACATTTCACTCCCTAGTTTTCATAACTTTATTTTACCTCATATCATGGAAAACACAACAGTCAGTTTAAACATTATTCTTTGTCTTTTGTGAAACTCAATCAAAACTAAATTGGGAAAAAAATTCGAGTAGGCAAGATAATAGTATTAGCCGTTTCTTTATTGACAGTTGTGTCAGCATTATTTGTATATTAAATTTTATTAATAAAATTATTTCATTTTGCTAATAAATGAAAAAAAAAATAGCGAAACCCTTTCTCAAGCCTCCACCAATTCCCTTTAACCTCCACCAAGTACTGCCTCTACATACTCGTTTAGTTTTGATTTTTTCTTTTTTAAATTTTTATTTTGAATATATATATATGTATATATATTTTTTGAGTTTTAAATGAAAATATATATACATTTGCTGAAGGTCCTATGGACAAATTAAATGTACAAGATATGGAAATTCCTAAGGTATTCGAACTTTGTTGGGTTGTTCATTGATCACAGATTAAAGAAGTTAATGTGTATGGTATTCTTTATTTACTAATGAAAGGCTGTTGGTTATTACTTACTCTTCTTTATGATCTGCACTATTACAAATGCTTGGGTCATGGCTGAATGGAAAATTAGGCCAATGTATGCGGCTGTAATTTATGAAAAATTTAAAAGATGATGTTTAATATATGTGTGTATGTATAATGCTTTGTACACGTATTGCAGGTGAATCAATCACTAGAATTATTGTCAATCAACAACAACTGGATCATTCAATCTATACTACACAAAGTACGGAGTTTATATCTTAAAATTTTTTATGAAGCGGGTATTTTTTTAAATATAATTTATTGTCTCTTTATGCTCTTTTTGGGTTTGGTGATGACAAATAACTATTAATTTATGTGATGCTGCCCCCAGTGTGATCATTGGATATAAAATGCTTCCTGTTGCTCTGTTGCATAAAATTGTATATGTAGAATTGTATAGTATGATTGGTGTTTACCCAGTCGCATAAATATCAACTCGGTCCCCATCACAAACTTGCTCCCTCTCATGCTTGTAGGTTCTCCCGATGATGAGACAATTGCCTTTTGTATGATTCAGGAATTTCAGCATAATCTATTCAGAAGACAAAAAATTAAAAAATTCTCAATTTTGAAGTCCAAAATTCTTTTAGTTGTCACATTATAAGCTAAACTGAAAGCTAAATTATTAGCAACACCAAAATTTCAGACACCATTCTGTTGGGGCAATACACTCCCAACCACTGTCAAGTGTAAATTAAAATATACAAAAATAAATTAATTTACTAAGACAAAGAAAATAGACAGCCATAAGGGACACCCAGATTTATGTGAAAAACCTCCTATGTAGAGTAGAGAAACCGCGGTGCAAATATAATCTCCGCTATATCAAAAGAATGGGTTCACAGTATTTCTTGAGAGTATGCTCTCCACTCCACTCACTAGTGGCTAAACTCTCCAAATAATAGGTAAACTCGAATTCTCTCAAAAAGGAGGTATACGACACACTCAAGTTTTTTTGCCCAAATTTTGAGGAATAGAGCAGAAGGAGATATCTCTCACTTGTCACTCCACTCAATTCTTGCTCTACTTTTCCAAAAAAAACTTCAATACAGCGGTGATACTATGTCATTGGTATCACCATCCAATCATTTCTTATTTTTTACCCTTCATGTATATGTGGTAAGACAATTATTGGGCTGACCCTCCGCATCATGTAACTTTATTGTTTGTTGGTCATACCATGTCATTGGTGTCACCGTTACACTGAATTTTTACTCCTGCCTTAGAAGCTCCCTCGAATGGGGTAGTTTATAGTTGAGATTGGGTCCTAAGAAAACCAAATCCCATCTGTCTGACCAGATTTTATTGTGCTATTTTCCTAGATAAAGATCTGCAGTAGAAAATCAGCAAATATGTTTGCTGCTGTATTTATTTCTACCCACCGAAAAAATTCATGCTTCACAACCTCCTTTTCAATTGCTTGAACTTACTCTTTCTTCAATTGTCAAAGAGCATTTACTATCTTTGAGATTTTGCATCAACATTTTCATTAATGATATTTGGTGAGGTGGACCGTAACACATTCCTTGAAACCAAAGAATTTCTCTTTTAAGCCTAGCTGTAGAAATATGAACCACACAACCTTAATTTGTTTCTTGATCAAGCAAACCAATAAAATCCTGTAAAGGATTTGCACAAAAATATGCAATGGAAATAGGAGGCACCGAAAAAAAAAAAAAGACACCCACAAAACTATTCACAACATATGAAGAAAGTTACACATTTCTTCCACAATGAAACTATGAGGCATGGAAAACTGAAAAGATTTGAAGGAAAATTACGAAGATACTGTGTTTGCACCTATCCCTCCGAACACCAAGTAATTCACTTTTGCATAATCCATAAACCTGCCTCTGTTGCCAACACCCCTATTATCCACAAACTAAAAACAAAAAATTGCACGTTAGTAAATTTTGTTTGATTGTAAACGACAACGAATGACAACGATAAAATTGAATCAAAATCAAATAATTTAGCTATAAAATTGATATAACTAAAAAAGTATGGATTAAATTTGATTTTTAAGTGATAATTTGCAGAGTAAAATAAAAATTTTATTTGTGATTATATTTTCATCGGAGTTGTTATTTGGTGGTCCGCATTGCTACATTTTTTTTTTATCAGTAAAGAAAAATTTCATTAACAACATGAAATTAAAGGTACATGAAGATGACATTGTTGGAAAATGCACTTTTAGCGGCATTTAAAAAAACTAAAAACGTCGCTAATTCTTTTTGTGACATTTAGTATCAAACGCCGACAACGCGGCCGTCGCTATAGCTTTATGGCGTTTGAAAAACGTCGTTATTTTAATATAGGCGGCGTTTTTAAACATCGCCAAATGTCTTATCCTAACAGTACTATGACATCACTAGATATTTAGCGACATTTTTGAAACACCGTCATAGATATTTAGACATTGGAAAATGAGTGAGGCCCCCTTTTTGGAAGACCCCCACAACCCCCAAAGTGATCTCATGAGTGGTGTAGATCACTTTGGGGGTTGTGGGGGTCTTCCAAAAAGGGGGCCTCTATCATTATTGTTATACATTTTAAAAATCTAGCTGTTGGGGTTAGGATATAGGGACGTTTAAAAAACGCCGCCATAGCCTTTTCTTTTTTTTCTTTTTTCTTTTTTCTTTTTTTAAATTGTGCTAAGCTTGACATTTAAATATAGCAACAGATATTTATACCTGCCATAAACGATTATTAAGAACTAATAATTGATGTATATTAAACTAATAAATAAACTAAGCTTGAAAACAAAATTAAAAATAAGAGACAATGCATTGCATACCCAAGAATATAAACAATTCATGTTCAGACTTTAATTACATCAATTAAAATCAAAATGGTCAAGAAGAAGTCAAATTACTTAAACTTCAAGAGTAGCTCTCATCAGTGTGAGATGAACAACATTTAAAAGAGGTGATTTGCCAAAAAAAATTGCACAGACCCCATAAGCTGTTTTAACAATTACAACCTTCAAGGCTCTCATCTTAGCTACTGCTTTAAAAATGAAGAAAGCAGCAACAACAACTATTAAAAATATAAGGATCTTACAAAAGTGACTCCCCAGTGGCATTAGCAGAGACTAAATAGAACTACTAAAAAAAATGTCTACTCAAGAGAAGAGACTCCCAAGTCCTCCTAGTAGAGCTACTTACATCCTTTGCTTAAGTGACCTCCATCTGGACTCATTTCTGTCTTGAGAAATTGCCAATTATTTATCTTCCTTTGTCACCACAATGACAGCTATGCTAGGTTTTTCTTCTATTCTACATCATTTGCTCCCAAGTATCATACAAGCAAAACTGAGAATTTACAATAGAGATGTTTCAACATTAGATAAATATTAGTATTCAAATAATTCATCGTTTTACCAGCAAAAAGCAGCAAATAATTCAAAAGGCAGGCTTCAAATGTAATGACAAGGTTTACATAATTAACAATGTGAAAGTATTCAAATAATTCATCGTCTTACCAGCGAAACCTTGCACCATTGTCATTAACCACTCAGCTACTTGCTGCATCGACCAAAAGGCACAGAATATTACCAAATATCCCACAAGATTTGGATTTTTTCAAGGTACTACTTTCTAGGTTAATATATAAAACTATGTGGCTGATTTGGCTTAATTCAAGTTTTTAATTTGTTTCCAAACTAAAAACAACCAAGTTGTATCACTCCAATTTTTCATTTTTCTCATTTTTTCTGGTTATCCAATCTCAATATCGCGCAAAGATGTGTTGCGTTGCGTTTAATTTTTTCAATTTTTAAGTTGTTTCCAAACTAAAACCCACTCTTCTCTGTTTTCTGTCCTCTGTTCTAGGTCTTTTCCCAATCTACAATTGTTCACTAATTTCCAACACCAAATCACATCATGTCTTAATAGATTTAGAAAAGTGAGAAATTAAAAACTAGTGATGTCAGTACTTTTACCTTGTTAGTTTTTCTACTTATTCTTCTCTTTCTTTGAAAGGTGAACCTATATTTAATAAGAACAAGTGAAGAAAGATTATATATATACCCCCCCTCCCAAAAAAAAAAAAAACAAAATGATTGAGAGCCTAGCTGTAATGTGTGGTAGGTTATTCATGCAATCAGACATATCAGTGAGCTACCAAGCAAGTGGGGTATGTGATGTAATTTGGCAATGTTCTTCAATTCAATTCAATATCTAAGTTTGGCAATGTTATAATTTGGCATGAGCATTGACAGACCATTGGAGTGGAGTTTTAGAGAGGTCTTTGTTATAATTTGACTTTGGCTACTGTAATAGCATCCCACTGGAGTTTCACTAACAATGCATTCAATTTCTACTTATTTTTTCCCAATAGAACCATTTGGCCCAACTAGAATTGTCATTTCAATGCTATATCAGGATACAATTATGGATCTCAAATTGATCTCATTCCACTTAATAAAGCACGAAGTATCAATCCATCATTGTAGGCTTTATCCTCTCAATTCTTTGCTCTAAGAGCTTTTATATTCTCTGTTTTGAACAAAAACTAATTCAAAGGCTCACAACTAGTTAAACAGCTATGTACAACAGGATCTACCTTCATCCACCTTTCTAGTCTCAAACTAACAAGGAGTTTTATAAGACTGAAATAGCTTAATGCAAAAATCATAGTCATTGAAGTAGTCTACGATGACAATGTCCACTTTAAGAATTGCATACATAAAGCATAGCTATGGTTAGTGGGGCACCTGCACCATCTGTGCTATTTCAAGTTCAGAACTCTTTATGCATTCAATGAGTAAAAGAGACTAGTGATTAAATGATCTGCAAAGAAAAACAACTTGAACCATACACACAAAATCCAATAACATGTACTGGACATAGTTGTTTGATACAAGATCCATCATTGTACCCTATCTTAACACCTGTTTTGGTCTATTAAGACAATTCCCCAACAATGGTGAGGGAACCCCTTTTCCAAAAATATTAAGAATATATATATATTATCATAACTAAAGCAAAAATATTAGTGTTATTGATATCTAAATAAAAGATAAGACCACCATCTGAAAAAATAAAAAATAAAAGATAAGACCCATTATCACATAAGATGATATCCAAAGAGCAATCATCAACCTAAAAAAAAATCCAGCCAAAATGTAGTGGTTGCTTTCAGTGCCTCTTGTCTTGTCCTGGTAATTCCTAGGAAAGAAAATGATATAATGCGACTAAAATAGCATACACACGCACATAATGGATTGTAAGACAACTCGTTCAACCTAACAATACTTGAGTAACAAACAGCTTATTGGTTTTTCACTGGACATTTCAATAAAAATTAATCTACTTTATAATTGGTATTTTTAAAAATATCCTCTTCTTTCACAAAAAAAAGCAAATTCATGATAAACCAAGTTAACTAGTAGCATCAAGAACATCAAAAACATTTCACACAAACAAAACATCAATCATTGAAACAGAGCAATACTATCGCATTACAGAATCAAAACTTGGCAACAACCAAATCAACAAAACAGAAGAGGGTTATAGTATATATAAATAGAATCACTGAACCAACAGAAACAAAACAGAATCAACAACCAACACAAACAAAATAGAATCACTGAATCAGATTTACGATAGTTATATATATATATATAGAGAGAAATGGGTAGATCCGAACCTTTCTGCCTTCTCTCAATGCCTTGATCTCCGCATATGCAATGCCTTGATCTTCACAAAAGAAAATCAACAACCAAATCAACAGAGAGACCTTCGAAATCAAGAAAGAGAGAGAGAGAGAGAGAGAGAGAGACCTTTGAAATCGAAAGACAGAGAGGGAGAGAGACCTTCGAAATCAAAAGACATAGAGAGCTTCGAAATCAAAATCAAAATCGCTGAGATGTCATTTTGAGATAAATCCCAGAGCTGAAGCAGATTTTGAAGGATTCGATTGGTTTTTCTGAGATTGTAGATAGCAGTGCTCAAAACCGAACTTTGAAATTGCAATCGCTCTAAGAAACTACGAGATTGAAGCCATACGGATGCAGATAGGTTGGCTTTGAGAAATTTCGAAATTGCAATCGCTCTGAAAAAGAATTGAGAGAGAGCAAGAGAGTGAGAGATTTGAGTGAGTGATAGATTCGAACTAGACGGTTGTGGGTTTTGAAAATAAAGGTTTGGAGAGACAAAATAGGGTTTGTAAGGAGACAAGACTTGGAGGTGTTTCCAAGCGTCTTCTATTCATAAAACGGGGCCGTTTTGATTCATATCAAATGCGACGTTTTAAAAACGTCGTTAATTATTAGAAAAAGTGACGTTTAATATAATACCATTAATTAAACGCCGTTAAATCCCTAATTTCCTATAGTGTGACATGCATTGAGAGAGATTCGAAAAGTACAAATTATCCCTACTACTACTATTCGCATCCATACAACTAACCCCTTCGCCTCACGAATTTTTTTTTTTTTTTTGGTGAACAAAATAAGTCGGCATTGCTACATACTATTTCAAAAATCAACATAAAAATGTAGGTCCCATAATGGGGTAACAAAGCTAGCATGGCATTGACATAGGTATATATAATGTTTAAGAGTCAATGATGAATTTGTCTCATAATTTTTAATAGAAAGTATATGATTATGTTTTTTTTACCCAGTCGTCCACGGTTACATGATGAATAATTCTTCAATTGCATGGATCCATTTTTTATCAAGTAAATTATTGTGGCCATTTTTAGATTTGTAAAAAATATAATAAATCTTGTAAGTTTGGTATATAATTATATTGGCTTATCTTTGAATAAGATTAAGGGAGACTTATGTGTAGGTCATAATATGTGAACTTATTGTCTAATAAGTTCTATGATAATTAATGACGTTTTTCATCACACTATTAAAAAATGTCACTAATTGTTAATTTTAACAACAGATTAAAAATTTTGTCATAAAAAATGTTACTAGTTATAAGTTTTAGCAACAGTTTAAAAAAATCATCACAAAAAAGTTACTAATTTTTAACTTTCAGCGACAGTTTGAAAAATTCGTCTCAAAAAAATGTTACTAAATGTTACTAATTATTTTTAATTGAGCTATACTTAAGGGATGTGTTTTGTTTTGTTGTCATTAATTTTGTATTATAAGTATCAAATAAACACATTTTTTATAGATGAATTGGAGGGACGGAAACACATATTTTCTAACACAATAAGCAAATTATCAAAGTACAATTATGGTAAGGACTTTTCTTAGGTGTGCCTTGCATATGGTATGCAAGGCATTTACACCCTTTCTATTCTGCATTTACACCTTTTATGTATTGGGTTATACGACATTTTTTGAAAGTTTACACATTGGTGACCTGCTAAACGGGTCACTTTGCAGGTAAATTAATTATATAATATAATATATTAATAATTTCATAAAATGTCATAAAAGGTGTGAATGTGAAAATATTTTCAGAAATGAGTGTGAACTTTCACAAAATGGTGCAAGTGTTTTGACGAAAAGGTGTAAACTTTCAGAAAAAGGTATAAACTTTCACAAAATGGTGTAAGCGTTTTGACAAAAAGGTATAAACTTTCAGAAATGGGTGTAAACTTTTAGAAAATAGTGTAAGTATTTTGACGAAAAGGTATAAGTTTAGAAATTTTTCAGAAAATGTGTAACATTTCAGAAAAAGGGTGTAAATTTTAGTATAGTGTAAATTTTATCGACAAATAACAGTTTAGTCGCTAAAAATTGAAAATTTTATTACCATCAGCCCCCTCTTCTCTGTTTCTCACCAACACTTTCTCTGTTCTCTCTGACACGCACACAGAATAGTCACCACCAATCCTGACCCCCGCTGACCACCCAAGCGTCGGTGGCCTTTGGTGCTCATCGCCGTCTGACATCGCCACCGCTATGGCGACCGCTACGGCCACTGCCACCGCCACCGCCGCTACCGCAAATCAAAGATTTTTTCTCTCTCTCTCTCTCTCTATCGATCTTGGTCTCTCTTTGTCGATGTCGGCCTTTTCTCCGTCAATGTTGGTCTCTCTATGTCGATCCCTGTCTATCTCGGTCTATCGCCCGTGATCTTGGTCCGTCTGTGTCGATCTCGGTCTCTTCTCTATCGATCTCGGTCCTTCTCTGTCGATCTCGATCTGGCTATCTCTGTCGATCACTCTCTATCTCGGTTTTCTCCGTCAATGGGCTGTCTGTCGATTTCGACTTGGAGTCACTATTCCAAGCCCTTCCAAACTCGTCTTCTCTGAAACAGACTTCTACTGAGAGAAAGACCAAGGCCTCCGAAACGCCATTTCTCTCTCACATTGCCATTATTTGAACAAGACGAACACAATTTGATTGAATTTTAAGAACTTACACGTTTTGTGAAAAAAATGGAACTTACACCTTTTGCGAAGTTACTTACATCTCTTGTGAAAACACTTACACTATTTGTGGAAGGTTACACATTTGTGAAATAATTTATTTTGTAAAATTTACACCTTTTCGTTGAAATACTTACACTGTTTGTGAAAACTTACTACTTTTGTAAACAATTTTATTAAAAAAATTTACACATTTTATTGGAAGTTACACCTTTTCTGAGAACAGAACTTACACTTTTTGTCAAATAACTTACATCTTCTGTGAAAAAATTTACATCTTCTATGGAAAATATGTTTTCAAAAAGTTTACACCTTTTGTTAAAATCTTACACCTTTTCTGAAAGTTTACACCTTTTAGTGGAAATAATTACACCTTTTCTGAGAAGTTACTTCGTTTGTGAAACAATTTTTTTCAGAAAATTTACACCTTTTATTAGAACTTACACCTTTTGTAAAAATATTTACACCTCTTATGGAAAATATGTTTGAATAAAGTTTATACCTTTGCTAGAAACTTACACCTTTGCTGAAAGTTTACATCATTGGGGGAAATACGTACACGTTTTCTGAAAAGTTACTCCTTTTGTGAAATTATTTTTTTCCATAAAATTTACACATATTATTGGAACTTACACCTTTTCTGAAAACAAAACTAACACCTTTTGTCACATAACTTACATATTTTGTGCAAACATTTACACGTTTTATGAAAAGTTACACCTTCTATGGAGAATATGTTTTCATAAAGTTTACACCTTTTGTTAAGAACTCACACCTTTGTTAAAAGTTTACACCTTTTACTGGAGATATTTACACATTTTCTGAAAGGTTACTCTGATTGTGAAACAATTTTTTTTTCAGAAAATTTACACATTTTATTAGAAGTTATACATTTTGTGACATAACTTATATCTTTTCTGAAAATGTTTACACCTTTTATGGAAAATATGTTTGAATAAAGTTTACACATTTTGTTGAAAGTTTACACCTTTAGGGGAAATACTTAAAGTTACACATTCTGTGAAATTATATTTTCCATAAAATTTACACCTTTAATGGGAACTTACACCTTTTCTGAAAACAAAACTTATACCATTTGTGACATAACTTACATCTTTTGTGAAACCATCTGCAAGTTTTTGGAAAATTTACACCTTTCATGGAAAAAATATTTGCATAAAATTTATACTTTTTGTTAAAAACTTACACCTTTTCTGAATGATTACTCCTTTTGTGAAAAAACTTTTTCCATAAAATTTACACCTTTTATGAATCTATTTACACATTTTTTAAAAATTTACACATTCTATGGAAAATATGTTTTCATCAAGTTTACACATTTTTTTAAAACCTTACACCTCTTCTGAAAAGTTACTTCTTTTGTGAAACAAAAATTTTAAAAAAATTTACACCTTTTAATAGGATTTACACCTTTTTTGAAAACAAAATTTACACTTTTTCTGACATAAGTTACATCTTTGATGAAGACAATTACACCTTTTTTTGAAAATTTACACGTTTTATGGAAAATATGTTTTGATAAAGTTTGTTAAAAACTTATACCTTTTACGAAAGTTTACGCTATTTGGTGGAAATACTTACACATTTTCTGAAAAGCTACACCTTCTGTGAAAAAAAATCTTTCATTAAATTTACAGCTTTTATGGGAACTTACACCTTTTCCGAAAACCGAACTTACGCCTTTTGTCAAATAACGTACATCTTTTGTGAAAAAATTTACACATTTTTTGTAAATTTACACCTTCTATGGAATATATGTTTTCATAAAGTTTACATGTTTTTATAAAAACTTACACCTTTTCTGAAAGTCTACACCTTATGGTGAAAATACTTACACCTTTCGTCAAAGGTTACACCTTTCTCGAATTTTTTTTTTTTTTCCGTCATATTTACACCTTTTGCATAGAACTTACACCTTTTGTTCTACTTTTCCAGAAAAGGTGTAAATTTTATAAAAGAAATTATTTGACAAAAGGTATAACTTTTCAAATATGGTGTATGTTTTTCCGAAAAAGGTGTAAATAACTTCAGAGAAGATGTAAGTTTTGTTTTCACTAAAGGTGTAAGCTCAAATAATATGTGTAAATTTTATGAAAAAAATTATTTCACAAAATGTGTAATTTTTCAAAAAAGTTGTAAATATTTCCACGAAAATGTGTAAATTTTTAGAAAAGGTGTAAAATTTAGGAATAGTTATAAACTTTGTGAAAGAAAATATTTCACATAAGGTGTAAGTGTCGTTTTTACAAAAGATATAAGTTCCCAAAGAAGGTCTAAATTTTATCTACGAATAATAGTTTAGTCGGTATACGTTGAAAATTTTATCACCACCGGGCCTCCTTTTTCTTTGTTCCACACCTCCCCTTTGTCTGTTGTCTCTCACACACACACAGAACAGTGAACCAATCCTCGACAATTACCTCAATCCTCACCCCTGCTAACCACCCAACCGTCGCTGGCTACCGTTGCCCACCGCTGTCTGACATTGCCACCACCACCGCCACCGCCACTGGTGCAAATCAAAGGTTTTTTTTCTGTCTCTATCGATCTTGGTCTCTCTTTGTCGATCTCGGGCTCTTTTATGTCGATGTCGGTCCCTCTCTCTCTCTCTCTGCCGATCTCTGTCTGTATCGATCTTGGTCTCTCTCTATCGATCTTGGTTTGTCTATCTCTGTCGAACCATGTCTATCTCGGTCTCTGTCTGTCGATATCGGTTTGTCTCTCCCCCTCCCTCCCTCTATATTAAAAACAAGTTCTCTTTTACATCGATATATTTGGTTGGATTTGGACCTGGACTCGCTATTCGAAGCCCTCCCAAACACCCCTTCTCTCACACATTGCCATGAACAACACAAATACAGTTTGATTAGATTTTAGCAACTTACTCGTTCTGCAAAAAAACGAAACTTATACCTTTTGTGAAGTTAATTTCATCTTTTGTGAAAACACTTACACTATTTCTAGAAGGTTACACTTTTTGTGAAATAATTTATTTTAGAAATTTACATATTTTCTGAACATTTACACATTTTCGTTGAAATACTTACACTTTTTCGGAAAAGTTACCCTTTTTGTAAAATAATTTTATTACAAAAATTTACACCTTTTATTTGAAGTTACACCATTATGAAAACAGAACTTACACCTTTTGTCAAATAACATGCATCTTTTGTGAAAAAATTTACAGCTTTTTAAAAAATTGAAACCTTCTATGTAAAATATGTTTTCATTAAAGTTTACACATTTTTTTAACTTTTCTGAAAACATTTATACCCTTTTTGAAAATTTACACCTTTTATGGAAACTTCCTTTCATAAAATATACACCTTTTGTTAAAAACTTACACCTTTTCTTAAAGTTTACACCTTTTGGTGGAAATACTTACACGTTATCTGAAAAGTTACTCCATTTGTGAAATAATTTTTTCCATAAAATTTACACCTCTTATTAGAACTTACACCTTTTCTAAAACAAAAGTTACACCTTTTGTGACATAGCATCCATCTTTTGTGAAAGCAGTTACACCTTTTTGAAAATTTACATATTTTATGGAAAATATATGTTTTCAAAAAGTCTACACTTTTTGTTAAAAAGTTACACATTTTCTGAAAGTTTACCCTTTTTGGTGGAAAAACTTACACCTTTTTTGAAAATGTACTCTTTTTGTGAAATTTTTTTTTCCATGAAATTTACACATTTTATGAAAACAAAAGTTACACCTAACTTACATCTTTTTTGAAAATTTCCACCTTTTATGGAAAAGTTTTCCTTTTGTTGAAAACTTACACATTTTCTGAGAAGTTACTCCTATTGTGAAATAGTTTTTCCATAAAATTTACACCTTTTATTAGAACTTACACCTTTTCTGAAAGCAAAGGTTACACATTTTGTGACATAACTTACATCTTTTGTGAAAACAGTTACACGGTTTTTGAAAATTTACACCTTTTATGGAAAATATGTTTTCATAAAGTTTACACCTTTTGTTAAAAACTTACACTTTTTCTGAAAGTGTACACCTTTTGGGGAAAATATTTACACATTTTCTGAAAAGTTACTTCATTTGTGAAAAAAAAAAAAATTGCATACAATTTACACCTTTTATTAGAACTTACACCTTTTGTGCCACAACTTACATCTTTTGTGAAAACGTTTACAACTCTTTCCATAAAAAGGTGTAAATTTTTAAAAAGGTGTAAATGTTTTCACAAAAGATGTATGTTATTTGACAAAAGTTGTAACTTTTGTGAAAAGAAAATGTGTAAGTTCCAACGAAAGCTGTAAATTTTATGAAAAAAATTATTTCTGAAAAGGTGTAAGTATTTCCACCAAAAGGCGTAAACTTTCTGAAAAGGTGTAACTTTTTAACAAAAGGAGTAAATTTTGTGAAAGGAAATTTTCCATAAAACGTGTAAATTTTCAAAAAAGCTGTAAATGTTTTCACAAAAGATGCAAGTTATTTGACAGAAAGTGTAAGTTTTCTTTTAAAAAAGATGTAAGTTTCAATAGGAGGTGTAAATTTTATGAAAAAAATAATTTCACAAAAGGAGTAACTTTTTAGAAATAGTATAAGTACTTCCACTGAAAGGTGTAAACTTTCAGAGAAGGTGTAAGGTTTCATAAAAGGTATAAATTTTATGAAAGCAAATTTTCCATGAAAGGTGTAAATTTTCAAAAAACATGTAAATATTTTCACAAAATATGCAAGTAATGTCCCAGAAGGTGTAAATTTTGTTTTCAGAAAATGTGTGACTTCCAATAAAAGGTGTAAATTTTATGAAAAAAATTAATTCACAAATGGAGTAACTTTTCAGAAAAAGGTGTAAGTTTTTGCACAAAAAGGTGTATGTTTTTAGCAAAAAGTGTAAATTTTTTGAAAAAATTTATTTCACAAAAGGTGTAACTTTTCAAAAAAGGTTTATGTTTTTCACAGAAGGTGTAAATGTGATAACCCTGTTCCGTATTATGCTAAGTTATCTTATTTATGATTGTGGTTATGTGTTTAATATGATTTTGAGTGTTATTTATATGGTTATATGTGGTTTTGAATTTCTATCTGTTTGTCGTAGGAAAACCTGTTTGATTTTCTACTTTAGAATTTAAATTGAAGGCCTTATCGGCCACAGAAACTGAAATTGATCACGCCATTGTGATTAGCGTAATTTTTAGAGCCTATGGTGAAATTTAATTGAAAATTTATTCGCATCAAAATAATTAGATTCAGAACAATTAATCAAACACCATTGATTAGCCTTAATCAAAATTTGATTAGGCCATCCTAGATAAGGGCCTATATAGCTTCATATTATGGTTTGGAGCTCATTTTTGCTGAGATTACACTGTAGAGAGAGAGAGAGAGAGAGAGAGAGAGAGAGAGAGAGAGCTCAAGTTAGAGAATTGCTCGAGAAGCTTGAAGATCTTGGAGTTTAACTCAAGGATTAACTAGAATTTGGAGGACTTGAACTTCTAGGTGAGTAAATTTATGAGTTTGAGTTTGTGATTCTGTGAATTCAAGGTTAAATGGTAATCAAGAACATGAATGGTGTTGATTATGATGAAATTGAAGTTTATGTGCACATGCATGCGTAGAATTGCCATGAAATTGCATCATCAAGCATGTAACAAGTTGAATATGAGAAATTGAGTGTTGAATCATACATGCAAGCATGGTTTTGTTGAGTTTCATGAGTATAAACATCACTTGTGCCATTTGGAAAGGTATTGGAGTCTATAGTACACATGCATGTATAATTCAAGGAGTTTATGGAGTTTGGTTATATGTATATTGAAGTTTAATTTTGAAGCTATGTGTTTTGTTGAGATGAATTGAGAATTGGATAATGATTTTGAGCAATTGGCCACACATTGCTTGTATACTCATGATATATAATGTGTTTCCACATTTTTGAACCAAGAACATGAGTTTTCGGCCATTGGATGTCGAGTTTGAGCTTCAAGAACAGTTCTGGAAATTCCAGAATTTGGCATGTCTGCTCGAGCGGGGAAAGCGTCGCTTGAGCGTGAAATGTTAGCTCCCAGAACTTTTGTAGACATTGATGTCTGCTTGAGTGGGGAGAGTCACGCTCGAGCGTCAGTCACATGTTTTGAACTCTCAGCTCGAGCATCCGAAGTCATGCTTAAGCGTAAAAATGAGGCAACCAGTACTTTTGCAGACCAAAGGGGTCCGCTCAAGCGGTGGAAATCACGCTCGAGCGGGGAGCCCTGTTTCAGAAATTTTGTAGAGATGTTTTGTATTTTGTTTTCCGTTCTCTTTCACTTCCAAGCACTCTTAGGCATGCATTGAACATTGTAAATGGATTAAGAAGATAAGAAAGAGGCTTAAGAAATGTATAAGTTAAGAACATATTAAATCGTTTGGGACCCATTATGTTTATGAAATGTGTAGGGTCAAGCACAAGGGCAAACCATCCGGCAGATCACTGTGAGTAATATCTTAGTAAAGATATTTTGAAGTATGCCATTTGTTCTATTACTTACTCCTATTTGAGTTTCATAAGTCTGCTAAACTGAATGAATGATTGGGCCGAAGGCCGTTTGACATGAATGATTGGGCCAAATGCCGTTTGACATGAATGATTGGGCCAAAGGCCATTGGATACGAATAAATGGGCCAAAGGCCGTTGGATACGAATGAATGGGCCAAAGGCCGTTGGATATGAATAAATGGGCCAAAGGCCGTTAGATATGAATGATTGGGCCAAAGGCCATTGGACATGAATGAATAGGCCAAAGGCCGTCGGAAATGAATGGATTGGGCCCGAGGCCATTTGATACGTTTGAATCTATAGTCACTTGATACACTAAGTAGAAATATGAATTGGGCCCAAGGCCGTTTGATGTATTTGTTTCAAACTCCATTCATGTACCTTCTTTATTTGATATTATTCACTGGGCTTTCGCTCACTCTCATTCATGTGTCTGTAGGTGAGCCAAGGAACGTCCAAACCCAGCCTCAGTGAAGTATGTAAGAGACAGTCAGAGTTTTGAGGAGTCAGCCCTCATGTCTCACGTACGAGACTTGTTTTTGACTTTTTGTCCTTTTGTATATTCTTGCTATGATTGGCGAAAACGATGAATTACTTTTGTATATAAGTTTTGTCTGGCTGACTGTATAACTGGAAGTTCTTGGATGAAGACTAACTTTGTGAATATATGCGAGTTATTATAAAATGTTGTGGAATGATTTTACTATACCATGTAAGCACAGCTCGATGGACAAAGTTTTAAGTTGCTTCCGTTTTGGCCCCTAAACTCTATTGGTAAAATGTTTTATTTGATTTGAGGCTATAGGTAATCTCATGATCACTGGCCAGTTATGTCCTTAACCCATAGGGACGGGTTCGGGTCATGACAGTAAATGATTTCAAAAATAGTCTAGGTTTTCGATTCACAAAATGTGTAAGTTTCAACAAAATGTGTAAATTTTATGCAAAGTTTATTTTACAAAAGAAGTAACTTTTCAAAGAATGTGTAACTATTTTCAGCAAAAGGTGTAAGCTTTAAGAAAAAGTGTAAGTTTGAACAAAAGATGTATATTTTTGGAGAGAAATTATTTTACAAAATGTGTCATTTTTGAGAAATGGTGTAAGTTTTTCCACAAAAGATCTAAGTAAATTCGCAAAAGGTGTAAGTTGCGTTTTCAGAAAATGTGTAAGTTCGAATAAAAGGTGTAAATTTTTGGAAAAAAAATATTTTACAAACGGTATAACTTTTGAGGAATGGTGTAAGTAATTTCACTACAACGTATAAGTTTTCAGAAAAGGTGAATGTTTTAACAAAATGTGTAAATTGTATGAAACAATTTCTTTCACAAACGGTGTAAATTTTCTGAAAAGGTGTATGTTTTTTCACAAAAGGTGTAAGTCACTTCACAAAACGTACAAGTCATGTTTTCATGAAAGGCGTATGTTTTTCCACAAAAGCTTTAAGTGACTTTAGAAAATGTGTAAGTTTTGTTTTTACAAAAAGTGTAAGTTCCAAGAAAAGGTGTAACTTTTATGAACAAAATTAATTTATAAATAATGTAACTTTTCATAAGAAGGTGTAAGTGAAGTCAGAAAAGGTGTAAGTTGTTAGAAAAAGTAAAAAATTTTCAAAAAAGGAGTAAGTGTTCAGAAAAGGTGTAAGTTCCCTCGACCCGTCCGTCTCTCTTCCATCTCGGGCCCTCTCTCTTTGTTTGTCTGTCTCTCTCCCTGTCTCTTCGTTGTTCCATTTCCCCATAGCTGTAGGGTTTTACAGAGAAAAATATTTGAGGGCAAAAATTATATTGAAAGAACAAGCTTATTTATTTGAGTTTAGTGAACATCAATCACTTAAGTTCTTGGGAAGGCTAGCCATGAAAGTGGATGCATAAATTTTTTTTTGAAGTTGATTTTTGTCGCTGGAGCACAACCGCAAGGGTTAATTGAGCACCACTGTCATTTTGTCTCCTCTAGTTGGTATGTCCTTTATTTTGCGCTCTCTCTTTCTTTGTCTCCTTGTTTGTCTTCTTTTATTCGTATATACCTTCACACCCAACCCGAAATCGTCCCAATAGGAACTGTTCTGTACTCCATTTTGGTATTTTATGCTATTCGAATAGGAACTCTTCCCTCAGCTACCCCAAATCGACCCAATAGGAACTGTTTTGTACTCGATTTTTGTATTTTCTCCCTTTCGAATTGGAAGTCTTCCCTTTACTATCAGTGTTGCAAGTTGAACATAGGTTTCATAGTAGTTAGCAACAAGCATAAAAGGTGTTCTACATTTACATGGCCAACTTGTTAGGTTATATATAACCAAAAAAGACTTAAAATTTTTTTGTGTAATGTTGGCACGGGAAAAACAAATTTTTTTTTTAGAGTACCCAAAAAAGCAAAAAGAAGAAACTCGAGAAACAAACAATGAGTAATCTTGATTCAGCAACGGCTAGCACACTCGGTTGAATTCTGCTTTCAATTTTGTAGTACTCCGTGATTTTATATTGCCGGAACTTATGTTTAGAAACAACCTGTGTTACACAGACTCTTCAAAATAGATCAAATACCCGTGTCGGACACCCGAGAGTCGGACAAGGGTATGGGATATGTGTCGAATACTTTTCAACGGATACTTCTTATATAATTGTATATAACACAATTATTATATGTGCCTATTATTGTCAAATTACTATAAATGTCATTTTGACACTGTAAGTTACATATAGTACCATTTTATGTCACATATCTATATAATAAAACAAAACGGTTTTTGAAAATATGTCAAAATGTATCAGAGATACATTTCATTTTAATGGCTCAGATCAATCTTCAATATATATCAACGGCTCTAAATTATTTATTTCCCACCTAAACACTTCTCTTCTTTAACCTTCTCACCTACCCACGTCTCCTCCTCATTCCCTCTTTATTTCTCTCTCCCTCTCTGCTCTTACCCACGTCTCTTCCTTCCTTCTTTATCTCTCTCTCCCTCTCTGTTTATTCTTCAACAGAACCCTCTTGACCACCGCCATCGCGACCACCTCTCTTCTCCCTCGCAAGACCCTCTTTGTTTCTCCTTCTTCAACAGATCCCTCGACCACCGCCATCACGACAGCCTCTCCCTCATCCCCTTTTATCACTTCAGTCCTCTCCTCCTCGCAACAGATCTCGCCGAAACCCTCTTTGCCTCTTTGCTACCGATGCTTGGCAAGGTACGATTTTTGTTTGTTTTGATTTCGGTTGTTATTTTTGTCTGTTTTGATTTTGATTTTTTTGAATTTGGAGTTTATTTAGGTTACTAATAAATTGGTGTATTGTATCAGCCCCTTATTTTCCTCCACTGTTGTTGTTTGTTGAGTTGAGGTCTGGAGTGAAGGACAGACCCATTGCTATTCTGAGAAGGGAGGGAGAGAGAGAGAGAGAGAGAGAGAGTTTGAGACAAAGTTGGGAGAGACCCAGAACAAGTTACACAGATTTGCTTTTCTCTTATCCCCACACCCCAATTCGCTTCTTTCACCCCTTAGGTAAATTCCCCTCTGTGTGTGTGTATATATCTATACATGCATTTTCTTTTGCATCCGTGTTGTTAGAATGAAGATAAACATTGCCCGTTCTGAAAAATCTAGGTGGTTATTTATGGGACTCAACATTTTTGAATTCTCCATTGCATGTGAGGCATGTATGAATTTAGAATTGAATCCAATTAAAGTCAGTCAAGTGGATTTTAATTTCCATAATTACCCTCCTGAAATGAATCCAATGAAAAAGCTTCCTTGTGAGGGAGGGAGGGCCTTCAATGGAGGGGGACGTGCGTCCTTTGAGGGCAAAGGCATATATATATACGGATACTTAATGGCTTGGGTGAACCGAAAGTAGATGCTATCAAAACACTTTTGGTTGGACTAAAAAAGTGGACTGTTCTTAACTTGTGAAATATTAATATGTTATAAGATACCAATGCTTTAATATGTTATGAACATGTTTAAATTTCTAAGAAAAATCTCTGAAGAATATCAAGGAAACGTAGAAAGCTACAGATATGAGGAAGGCAAGAGTGGATTGTCAGATTTATTCAATTTAGAAATGATGTAATGGGTAGAGCTGGTTGGATTTGAGGTTTGGTGAATGTAAGGTTTTGAAATTGAAGGGGGCAGAGCAAGCAACAATGGCTGAGATTTATATTCAAGCAAAATGTGAATATAAATTCTGGATATTCTTCTGAGATTTTTAATTAGGGCATTAGTGGCCTTTTTTCCTTCAAATAAATAAATAAATAAATAAATACGGCTTTGTTTATGGTATATTATACAAGTATACTTTTTATTTTTTAATTTTTTTTTTATCATATTGTAGACACCCCATTTTTGACCGTCTTCAAGACTTGGACGTCATCGTTTGAACACTTGATGATCATCCATGTTCGTGTTCGTCTTGAGTTCTCGGAGGTCTTGATCGCGCGCCTTGCCTCAAGATCTCTCGACATATTTGTTCTGTGCTTGGTTGGACCAAGGACTTGTGGTCTTTGCACCTGAGGGCGAGAAATGGCTTGTTGGCTATCCCTACACCCCACCGGCCTTGGCATGTTGCCATCGGCCCTGTTTTATTGCTACCGGTCAAAAGTGTTGGCCGGTCGGCAATGTTTTTATTCGGCCGGCCCTTTGTGTTGGTCGATCGGCCTTTTCTGCTGGCCGAACCCTGTTCATCTGCTTTATGTAGATATTTAGTGCCAGTTGGCACAGTCTCTATCCTCCATACACGTGTATGGAGGATTTGCACCTTTGTTTTAGCTTCTTGAGGAAGCTTGAACCTTTTGAACCCTTGTTTTAGCTTCTTGAGGAAGCTTAAACCTTTTGAACCCTTGTTTTAGCTTCTTGAGGAAGCTTGAACCTTTTGAACCTTTTTTTAGCTTCTTGAAGAAGCTTGAACCTCTTTAGCTTCTCCAAGAAGCTTGAACCTCTTTAGCTTCTTGAAGAAGCTTGAACTTCTTTAGCTTCTCCAAGAAGCTTGAACCCTCTTGTTTCTCTATAAGAGAGGGCCTCCCTCTCCTTTAGAGAGGTTCCAATTTTTTTGTCTAAGGCTCCAAGATATATATCTCTCTATATCTCACTATTTTGAGCTCAAAAGTGCTTGGTTCTTGACCCCTTTACACCACAACTCCTAAGCACACACCTCCACCACTCATCTAAGGTTCTTGGAGGGTCTTGAGAGGGCTCAAAGGTTGGGTTTTGGTCCAGAAATCTGTTGGTTTTTGCTGAGCTACAAGGGTAACTCCTTTTCTCTCTTTTATTCCCCATTTTTGCACAAGCTTTTAGCCTATCTTGCATGCTGTTTTGAGCTTAGTATATAACTGATAAAAGTTCTTTTTTTGCATGCTTTTGAACTTTTTTTAAGGTCACTTTTGTGTTTGGGGTTGTTTCCCCCCTCTTAGGCCTTGTTTGGCCTCTTTTTTTGTGCCTTTTTTGTGAACTTCGGGACCACCTTGTATTGGCCTTCTCACCACTGAAATCCAAAGGGATTTCAGTGGTGGGGATGATGTTTTGAGGTCCTAAGAAGGAGAGGGCCATCCCCTCTCCTTATTGTCTTGTTTACTTGCATTTTTGGCCTTACAAAGGAGCCCATATTTGCATGCTTCCAAGCCTTGTTTCAGGCCATTTTTGGTGACTTTTAGGACCTTCCTAGACTCTGTCTAGGGCTGGTTTGGTCACCTTGGACTTGCCTCTTGCATGTGTAGAGTAATCCCATTCATAGCTCATCAAAGTAGCACCTCATTCTTGCATGTATGGGTCATGTTTCAGTGGGTTTTTGGCCATCATTTGGCATGTCATGCTTCTTTTTTTGACTGGTTTGGTAGTCCCTCACATGCTTCATATGCTTGTGGTGTAACTCATGCTTACTAGCGTAGAATGCATGTTGTTTTGGCCCTCCATTCTAGCACATTTTGGCCATGCTTCAAACATGTTTTGTTCATATTTTGGGCTGCCTTAGCTCTGTTTTTAGGCCTCTTGGTCGATTGGTGCTTGCCATGCATGGTTGTAGTGTAATAGCCTTGCTTACCTTTGAGTTTTGGGGTCCCTTGGATGCATTGCTTGAGGCATTTTAGTGTTTTGGCATCATTGAATATGATATTTTAGAGCTTATATGTGTGCCATATTCTCATGTTTATCATGCCTTCAATGTGTTTGAGAGTTGTACTTTTATACCTCATTTATGAGCCATTGCATGAGTTTCATTTTGGTGCATTCGGAGCCATCATTTTAGGCCATTTTGCTACTATCTTGGACCTGCCTAGGATCTATTTGGGGCTGGTTTTTCCATTTGAGCATTGCTTTGTATACCTATAGTGAAGTGTGCTTCACTAGTTTCGGTATTTGAGCCTTCTAGCATGCATAGCATGAGTGTTTGCATGCTTCAGAGTCATTTTGGAGTCATTTAGTATGCCATTTCAGAGCTGGAATGTATGCCATTGTATGCCATTTTCATCCTTTCATTGCTTTTGGAGAGTTGCATTTTGTGCCTTAGGCTCGGGGCCATTGCATTGTGCATGTTTGCATGAGTTTTGGAGCCTTATTCCATCATCTTTGGCCACTGATTTTGGCATGCTTGCGAGCTATCCATGTTAGTTTAAGTCCATCTCACCATGTTGTTGCATGCTATACATATCCACATGTTTAGGTTGCATGCCTATTACATATTGCATGTTAACATGCTCGTGTTGCATTAGATTTGTTGCATACTTGAGTTATTTGCATGCTTGCTTGCTTGCCTAGGTTGCATTGCATTGTGTGTGCATCCCTTGCCTCTTGATCAATCATGATAGAGGTTGGGGCCCTTTATGTGTTTTGTGCATTTCATTCCATATTGAGTTGCACACTTGGCACTTTTGGCCATCATGCATTGAAATGCGTGATTGATGGTCCGAGGGTCGAGAACCATACTTCCTTGAGTTCATGACATGATAGGGAGGGTGGTCGTGCATACATTTGTCTTGTAAATTCCTTGCCATGCACTGTCTGTCCTCTGTTGCAGCAAAACTAGTGTTCTGCAAGTATAGATGGCCGGTCGGCCATCTTCAGTGCCGGCCGGCTACCAAATTCCAGCCGATGGCTCTACTTTTGGTCGGTGACTACTTTCCAATGGCCGGTGGTCCTATATTTTGGCCGGTGGCATCGCACAATGTTCAGGGAGTAATTCAGAGGCATCTCAAGGATTTTCACAGTTCTAAGAGGTGCAGAACAGTGCAAACAGAGGCAATATGTGGCATGGCAACGGGTTTCCGAGCAAAGCGAATCGAGCATGCAAGCATTTGACCCTTTTCCCGAGGCAGCTTTACTGCTTTAGTAGTTTAATTAATCTGTTAATTAATTACTGTTTTGTAATATTTAATTAGCTAGAGTAGTTAATTATTTATTTGATTTGTGTTATTCTTTTGGTCCCTCCGAGAGAGGGCAAATTCTGTAATAAGCATGCGTGTGTGTGATGCGTGTCTTCCAACCCCACGTCTTTCTCCCTTTTACTTACTTGCTTTCAATGGTTAGTCTTAGGGCACGTTTCAATTAGCATACTTATGATAGCATGTTTGCATACATTCATTCGTATTGCACGCACCGGGCTCGGCGCATCATACTAATTGCATAGTATTTCAATTCAAACTTGAATACGTGTATCGAGTTGTCGCATTTCACATGCCATTCTCAGGGTAGCCGAGCCTATCTTAGTTGCATTTTGCATGCGTTGCATTAGCCATTGCTAACATGAACTAGGATCATGCATGATTACTAACTAGTTTCTTGTTTTGGCTCAGAGTACACTGTAAGTGTTTATGCTTTAGCATCTTGCATGTATGTGAATGTTAACATGACAGCATGCTTGCCATGAGGCTAATTGCTTATGTGATATAACTGCCTGAATGCCTGTGGGTGAAGGTTGGGTTGCTTGAGTTGGAATAATTCGTCGAAACCCGTGTTTTAGCCTACTTGCGAGTAGCAAACTTCAATCCATTTTCAAAACAAACGAATATGTGATGCTTTGTTCCAACTTAGGCAATCCAGTCTATACTTGTATGCTGTGTGCATCATATAGTAATTTTAGGCTAATAAACCGGAACAAGAGCACATAATATTTTCAAAACTCGATATCATGTTTAGTAGTGGCCGATCTTTGATCGGGCGGGCGGGGGTGCTCATAGCTGACCTTCCCCAATCGTACCCAAGTTCCCGAGCCGAGGCAACTGTGGTGATGACGGACACGTGGCCTTAGGCAACGAGTCAGGGTTTCCTAAATTTTCCAAAATAAAACATTTAGGTGGCGACTCTGTATCTGGCAAAGCAGTCCATGTTTGGCACTTCTTTCTTAAAAATCAGTTTTCCAAAACGATTTGCCGGATTTGGACTCTTTGGTGATTTATCAATCTGGCATTGCACTTTGCAAGATTAGATTAAGAACCGCGACATTTTGAGTCCGAATTGTAGTGAGCCCCAAATGAACAAAACGAGATTCCCTCCCGGGACGTTTGGGGACGTCTACACATATCACTTTCTACTTTTCTACATATTTTTTTTAATAAAAAGTTAAATAGTATATTTATTTAGATCATCTAAAATAACTTTTTAATTTCAATTAATTAAGATTATTAGTCTAAAAAAAACTTCATCAAAATTAGTCTAGAATTCCATTATGATGGTATACTTATTTTTATAACATAGATATGTAGGTAAATTCCCCTCTATCCTATTTCCTCTGTGTGTGTATACACAAGTAAATTCCCCTCTGTGTGTGTATGTATCTATGTTATGATTCTTTGAGACTGAATTCTCTTTTGTTCTGATTCTCTTCATCTGTACCGCTAGAAGTAGCCACCACCGTTCAATCAACACGACCACCAAGTAGTTTGATTTCTCTTTCTCTCTCTTTCTCTCTATCTCTATTTGTTTTTGGCTCTCCTTTCCCAGATTTCTAAAGCCTAGCTGTGTTCACATTTTCTGGAGAGAGAAAGAAAGTAAAAAAAGAAGAGTAATTGAGTAATTGAGTGACGATTTTGGCATGAAGTTCACTGACTTCTTTGTTCAATTTCATGATATTTTATTTGTATGTGTATGATTTTCTTTGTTCAATCTCATGATTTTTTTTTCTTTTTTTTCTTTTTAAGAAATGTTTGAATGTTGGTGATGTGAAATGTTCTATTTTTGGTTTGGAATTGGATTGTTTTACTAAGAAGTTTTTGAGTGGGGCTGTTGGAAAAATTGAGGGTTTGGTTAAAGTGCTGATAAAGTTGGTTTTTTTGCATCCATTTTGGGTTTGTTTTGTTTGTGTTGATAGTCACTGTAGTGGATAGTGGAAGGAGAGTTCTGCAATTTCCAGGATTGAATGATGAGGAAAAGAGCTCTATTGGGTTCGATGTAAGTGTGATTAATTTATTGTTATTCAAGTTAAATTTAAGTTGATTGATTTACAATAAATTGATCTTTAGCTTTGTTGGGTTGGGTTGGGTTGGGTTGGTTTTTTTTTTTTTTTTTCCAGGGTTTGAAGGTGGATCTAATAATCACTTAACTTTTTTTATCAGTTAATAAATTTTCTGAATTTGGAGTTTATTTGGGTTACTAATAAATTGGTGTATTGTATTCATTTTGAATTTCATGTCTTTATTTAGGAATTTTTTTTCCTTCCTGTGAATTCACTCCCTACTCTTTGAAAAGAAAAAATAAAAAAGCAAAAAAAATTTCATTGATTTTAATTCATTTTGGACCATAATGCATCTTGAGATAGTCTGTAGTTTATGGAAAATTTTACTTTTCCGTATGATCCAAAGGTTTAGTCATGGAATTCTTGGGGTTTGTTTAGAATTTCCCTTACCATTTTTTTTATTTATTTAAAATTCCTATCCAAATCTATGATCTATACTCATTTGGAACCTATGATTTTGTTTTTGTTGTTTTATAGGTGTAACCTATGTTATTTGGTTTGGTTTGATTTGATTTGGGTCTGAAATAATATTTGATCTTCATAAAATGGGTTTTGATTTTAGAAATGTATTTTTATTTTTAGTTTGATTTATGAAATGGATTTAATTCCTTAATGGAAAATGAGTGTTGATTTTTTATGATTTTGAAAAAGTTTTTGAAATGGGTGTTGAAATAAGGAACACATCGCCACCTCCGCTCTATGAGTGTCCACCACCATTGAAAAAGAAGATCGAACAAAGAAAATCTTACCATTATGTTTTAATAATTTTATTTTGATTTATATTTTAATCTCATTATTAATTGCACCGTGCCTTTAGGCATGGGCATACACTAGTTAGATTAAAAATATAAAAATATGATATTTTTTTTCTAAGTCTGCGTACCCTTAAATGTAAGATTTAATGAGTTGGACCTGTACATACGTACCCGCACTCGACACTTGTACCCGAGTCCGTGTAACACAGGAAACAACTGTTTGTTTTAGTGCTGAAGTTCATGCATAGTTGACGGTATTGAACTTAAAACATAGGAAAGCCAATTGAAAGAGTTGAAATGAGGATGACGATTTTCAAATTTTGTAGAGGGCTATTCGTTCCCAACACCCAATTCTTTTCCCAGAGTCGAACCCTTCACTTTCATGGCTAGCCTTCTCAACAACTTAAGCGGTTGGAGACAATGGTTGAAAACCAATACCTTCTCCCCACCTGATTTGCACAAGCCTAACAGATTAAGGAAGAAGTTTGCCTCCAGTCCTTCTCTAATATCCAACTTGTCTAAGATGTGGTCCATTCGGGCATCATCAATGCCCTCTCTTTCTGTGGTTGACGTGTCTGTAGGTGAACTCTTTAGGAGAGATCTCAACTGTGCGTGCACATAGAGTGTGCTCTCATCCCAGGTGATGTTGAACTTCTTAACTAATTTCTTCAGTTCTTCAACTTCACGCATAGTTGTAGGGCTGAGGTGAAGAAATGTAGAAAAGTCAACAAGCCCAGGCAATTCATGAAGAAAATCTCATTCGTAGAAATGGAGAACCTTGCCTGTCATTGCACGCAACTCTTGAATGACGGTTACCTTTCTCTTGAAATTATCATCTTTCTATTAAATAGCAGTTACATTTGAAGAGAAAGGTAGCCGTGATTCAGGAGTTGTGGGCTGTCTGGACTTTATTAAGCGAGTTCATGAAATGCGTACTTTCATTTGTGGGAGTATGACCTTCGTCCAGAATGAGAATGGATGGGTACGTTAGTAATATTTGTTGGCAGGCAGCGACAATCTTGTTTGTTTCATTGTCACATACAATTGAAGAAACTTGCTTGTACACCCGAAAAAGTATTCTTCTCTGATCTGCCCACTGTCTGAGCACCCGAAGGTGCTGTGCTCGATTATCCGCTTTTACATAGTAGACGTCATATAGCGGAATGTCCTCAACTTGCCATGTGAAGAACTCTTTCTGTCATGTAGCCAGAATGCCTCTTGGCACCACCACCAATGGTCTAGCATGGGGATACTTGGCTAGAAAACTCCGCATAAAAGTAATTGTCATCAAAGTTTTTCGAGAGCCCGGAGTGTGGGCCAGGATGCAACCACCTCGATTCTCTGCAACCAAGTTGCTCAATAGGAAATTGAAGCCCTCAACTTGATGGGGTTTGATCTGGTTTTTGTGCCTGGGATGAGCACCAATTTCAGTGACAGCAAAATCCTGTGCAGATAGTTGAACCCCATCATGAAATAATTCAGTTGCTTCCTTGTCCTTTGTAGTCGGGCCTTCATAAAAGTATGTGCGTGTAGTCCTTCAGCCCTAAATTAAAAACAAAATGTAGTCCTTCCTCTTCAATTTTTGGGAAATTATGCATTTATCGCTTGTACAAATAATTATTTCAATTGTAAGCTGTGTGAACTAAATGCAAAATTTTGATGTGTGTCCTTTCTTTTGACCGTTTCAAAATTTATATATGTGTTGGGAAATTATGCGTTTTGTTGTCTGTGTTTACGTAAAATTTTTAGGTTAACAGCCACATGTTGAAGTCGTTTCTTTATGTTCTTGTAAATATTGATTAGAATACTTTGCAGGAATTATCATCATTGCATCTGATGGATATTGGTCACCTCGCACCAACAATGTTAGTTTTCTCCTTCAAGACTTGCTACCAGTTGGTTTCGTACATATGTTTGTAAACAAATAAAATCCATCACCAAGGAATATACTAAATTTTTTTTGGGATCAATTGTTATAGCAGCCCATGTACTTTTGTCTTTGTGTCATTTGTTTTGCACAAATTTTGAATGGCCTCGCTTTGCATCGTCAATTGTGAACTTTTGTTTCAATTACGTCCATTTGATTACAACTCTTCACTGTTTTCTATCAAAACATATGCATATACGTGGCAATTGTACTTTTTGTTGTAGTCAACTTATAACTTCACTCAACTTAGATAATCTCAATCAATTGACATTACAATATTTGTTATGAAAATCACAAACGGCATTAGCAATTTGACCAAAATTGTCCACGAAATTTAAAATGAAGTGTCAGAATTGAGGAAGTTTAAAGTACATCGATTCAAATTAGACAACGGACAAAATGTGTACAACCCTGTAATTTTCTCTTCAATCTAATTTGTATGATTTGCTCTTTCATAAAGGGGAAGGAAAAGATTGAAAACAATTGGCGAACAACATATCCAAATGTCTGACACTATCGCTGGCTCTTCTTGAAAGCGGCTAGTTGCACCATTTATTTGTTATAGGTACTAGTTGTTCATTTTGAAAATTTGGAATTACATTTTTTGTAGTAAAAGTACGCTCCTTGTCGAAGTTCAGTTTGTGATGTTTGAAATTGGTTTCGTTCCGCATGTCTGAAAATGTTTAAATTGATGTCGATTCAGTCCCGGATGTACGAAAGGTGTGTTATGCAGATTTCGGGGCCAGCTTGACATAAATACTTGCATATATATATATATATATGTATTCATATTTAAGATTTAGTGATGATAAGCTTCACGATGCTTGCATGTAGCCGGCAACAATTGAAGGAAATGCAAGGGCCAGATAACACTCGACGAAAAATGATGAGTGTGGAAATCTGTATTCTCTATAATACACTGTGATGGAAACACATGGCTGGGTTGCTATCCACACGTTGTATTGAATGGTCGTACTGGGCTTATGATTGTTTCACGTTTGTTGGATTGTAGCATGTAATTATGTCTCCTTTCTATTGTTTTTGTAAATTTCAATTCGTTGTAAAAGTCCAGTTACGTTTTGTCGCTGAGTTTTTCCTACAACTGTTATTTGTATTTGTAATCTTATTTAATTACCAACAATGCATGCGGATTGCGTTTGGCATAAAGTTGTAGTTACAGTTATTTTGGACTCATAGTTGTTTCTTGTCTTGTACGTCTGTCACTTTCGTGCTTAAAGAGTAGAAAGGAGCTTAGGGAAAGGTGGAAGGCACTCCCCTCTGATGAGAAAAAGAGGTTTGCGGAAATGGCTAAGGCGAGCGCCGAGGAACACGCCAAAGTAGTACCATGTGCATCGAAGTCTGAAAAGGTAATTACATCATATTTTCGTAAATGCATTTGGCTAGGTCCTACTTTTCTGACATTGTTAGTTGTATTTTTGTATTAATTTAAGGGTAAAAAATGTGCAGGGTAAAAGACAACTCCGCATGTCGTTGAAGTCAATTGTTGAGCTAGTTAACCGGTTCAACGAAGCACAAAAGCAGGCAATTATTGACATTGGGTTTGGTGGCCTCCTGGGGATGAAGTGTACACGTATAGATCACGACTTGTGCGCATGGTTGGTACAAAACTTCGATCCTGACAGTAGTTCATTGAATGTTCATGGTCGTTAACTCAGGCTCACCTGTATGGCAGTTAATGTTTTATTGGGAATACGGTGTGAAGGCGATGATGTGTAGTTGGCTGGGTCATTAGAAGCATATCCCAATATCTACGAAGAGGTTGGAGTTGTTAACGAAATCGTTCCTTTGAACAAGTCGAGACTTTATCTAATCGAGACTGATGGTGGGAAGGACGAGTTTCGGAGGAAATTTGCGCTTTACGTCTTGGGGGCCATGTTGTGTCCTACCACAATGACCGCCTTGAAGCCATTGTTCATTCATACCGTGAAGGACGTGAATGGTATGCGAGCTTGTAATTGGGAAAAGTTGACATTGTAATTCCTTCACAGCGGTGGTCGCAAGTATAAGAGTAAAGGTCATCGCGCTGCAGCTGGATGTATTTTCCTGCTAATGGTATACCAATAACTCGATTGTTTTTTTTTTCCATTCCCCTGTTCATATGTTTCATGCATTGTTCTGTCATGGTTCAACAAATTGGGCTTGATTGGGACATACAATGTTACCTGCTATGTGAGTAGGGCAAATAACACTCTTCCTGACCAAGTATGGTACTTGCAGAAAGATATTTTCTGCAACCACCGTCATGAATTTAAGACCAAAGAGTACAGCGCAAAAAGTATCACGGACCTCAATGGAGGAACCAATTTGCCTACGTTGCGAAGAGGGGAACATAATTGATTGATCTTCATTGGTTTGGAAAAGTCAATCAAACACAGAACTGACACAGGAAATACTATACATATTTGTAGGCAGAGTTGAAGAAGAATATACAAAAGAAACCTTGATAGGACCATTACCAAACCAAACGTATGGATTCTGGGAAAGGTTTTTTGGGTTGTAGCCATTCATATATACAAACATGTACATAAATTTTTTTTCTTGGTTTCATCAATAAAGTCCTTGGTTTGCTGTACATTTTTTTTTTCCCAAAAAATATTGCATGATATGTGCCTATAAAGGCAACAACATCGTAAACAAAATTGGTATTCTATGTACGTTCAGCTGCAAAATTGACAAGAATGAATGTCATTGTTACTAAATATAGTTGATTTTTGTGGGAAGAAGAAATTAATTATGGTGTGCCCCTTAATGTCCACAGCTATTGTACCTTGATTGTGTTTGTCTGAGCTTCACAAGTATGTCGGCTACAACGCGGTCCACGCCTCGGCTTCATGATTGGGGTTATACCCAAATACTGGAGACGCTGCGACGTATCAGAAGGAAGTAAAACTTCCCAACAATTGCGGTAAGCACTCCAACCACTGTGTACATTTCACAACATCGACCCACTTGTCTTCAACATACAATGTCAAACTTCATTTATGCGTTTCTATAATTAGGTGGAGTTTGATTACAGTAATGACGAAAGCGATGCCGATGATGCTGACATAGGTGCACACCATGTCGATAACCAACAAAAAGGACAGTACGATGAAGTCCGTATAAGCAATATAGAGTCTGACATTCGCAAACTGAAGGAAATGATGAAGCAAGTTCTCCAGAACCAAACAAATTTAATGGAGATGTTGCGACATTTCTAAGGCAAGCAAGTTGTTGACAATGACAAGGTAATCTATCCAATCATTACTCAATTTTGACACAGTTGAGCCACATCATTTGAAGATGATTTATAAGACTAAGTTGACGTATGTGCTTGTATGATTAGGTGGAAGGCAATGATGTTTGTATCATTAACCTCTCCTCCAATGTTACTGAATTGAAGGAAATGCTGAAGCAACTCCTTCAACGTTTCAGTTTGGGCTGCAACGAACCGTTCACTGAACAAACCAATTTAGGTGAACTGAAGCAAATGCTACACCAACTCATCGAAGGTGTATTCTCTAGACCACAACCGGCAGGCATGGACAAACAGGGTGTGGACCCTGCTGTTGGAGTGAAGGCGCATTACGATGGCGTGGTCAAACCATCTGACGAAGTTAACCCAATGGAGTGTAATATTTCAGATGTACACGGAGTGGATCACCAACAACAGAATGTGAAGGGAACCTTGGCAAGGGACAAACGTCATTTCCATGATGGACACAAGCTGAACATCAAAGAAGGTAGGGACAACCAGAAGAAGGGAGGCCTTCAGTTGGGGGAAACATACGAAACTGAAGATAAATACACTCCTGACCTTCAGTCAGTGAGCGTCAAGAATGTGGCGTGAGATATGCATACTTCTCCTACTAAGCTTGGCCAACCATTGGGAGCAACTGGAATCGTTAGAGGAAGAGGAAAGGGAAGAGAAAGAGGAAAAGGAAAAGGAAAAATGCGCGGAAGTGGAGTTCAAGCCACTGAGGTCGAGGATATGCAATTGTGCATCGATAGCAAAACAAATAGTGGAGTTGACGACATCAGTTCACCTGTGAATGTTGATGGTGTGAATAAGAAGAACAAGGTACAAATACTGCCTTTAATGCCCCACAAGTTCTGAAAAACAAATTCATGCCCACATCAATAATGTGAATCACTCATTTTACAATCATCTATGTTGTATTGTACTAGTTGTCAAACAATTGCATGTTTGCAGTTATGATTGTTGCCATATGTTTTTACACAATTCGAACAAACTCTGCACCAAACATCACAAGTTGGGAAAACTCTGAGGTTCAGAGGTTATACATCATTTCACGTTCTTTTTTTTGACTAACAACCTTGTTATGTAAGCTTCAGTTTTTTTATGAAATGTGTTGTGTTAGTTCGTTGTTTATTTTTGTAGGACTCATTGAGGATGTTGGACAACGAAGGGTTGTTATCGGTGGAGGAACAAAAACTTCTTGACTATGTATTTGACGATAGCGAAAATGAAATGTATTGTTTCATTTAGTACTTGAAAATTTTAAATGATAGTCTACTGTGAAATAACTATCGTTCTAAGGATCATTATTGCTTATAGGGACATTGTTGTTTCTATGAATCTTCATGGACGAGCATGTGAAGTTGGTACCCGGCGTGACATGCACACACTAAAACCAGGGTCGTGGCTATCTGACACTGTAAGTGTTGGCTGCGCACATATGAATCTGCGTTTTTCATTTGAAGAACTCAGAAACCTTTCTAATCAACTTGCCTTGTGTCTTACGTACAATGTTCTAGCCAATCAGCTTGGTGGTGGTGCAATTGACTGATCGATAGAGGGATTTACACAATGACGAGAGGCATACGGATTGGTTCTTTCCCGCATATCTATCGGTAAGTAAGTGTTTAAAGCTAGGTTATGTTTTGTGTATGACATATTTTGACAAATGTTTCCGTCAATGACCTTTATGCATTACACATGCAGACTTTGATTCTAAATAAGAATACGCAACCTCTGTACCATGAAAATATCATCATATCATTTTTCGGACATGATAGATACACTAGTGCGATTGATGCATATCAGAGGGTAATATCAATGTTCATCCCGTTATATTAAAATGAAAATATGAAAGCCATTACATGTTTACATGCCCTCTAAACAATGTCTGCACTTGTGTTTGCGTGTAGATTTACATGCCTTTCAATTACAGAGGAGTGCATTGGTTGTGCGTTAAAATTGATATGGTGGACCGTGTAGCCTACCTATTTGACTCGTTCCTATCCAACCGACCGAACAAAAGGAAGCTAAATGCAGCACAAATTTTGGTATGTCCTTCTGGTGCATTTCTTAACACTACAACAAACTTGAACATCCTTTACATAAACCAACTTCAACCTTATGGAACAGGTTCAAACTATGCACGACTTGCTACAACTACACTTTGGAAATGATTATGTTACAGACGTGCATAACTTCCACCTCCGCATGTTAGATGAGAGACCATTACATCAACTGGACGAGTAATCCACAATCCCTCCCTCACATTAATGTGTATCCTGAATGACTGATTTAATGAACCTATTGACATTGATAACAAATTTAATGTGAAATTATTTTTGTAACACGTTTGATTGTGGGATGTTCGTCATCAAATTCATGCAGCGACCTGATTTAAGCCCCAGTCCACACAAGGTACATTCTATCGCTTCATTTCCATTTATCAATCAAATCCTTCCTTGTATGTCCTACAATTGTAATTGATTTGTCTTATGATCTTTCTGTACAAAGTTTCGTCCCTCTGTACGTCATAAGTTGTTGGTTGACATCGTTATGGATGTCAATAATGCAAAGATTGTAGAGTACCGGGAGTGCCTTTATATTAGCAATGCCACAAGCTAGGCCAGTGATGGGAATGGACTGCCAGTACGCCAGCAATTTGGGTGGCAACAGGACTTCACTAATTTTTTATTCTTTGATTTCAATATGGATGTTAATTATGGCTCCCCAGTATTGTTTTTGCTGGACGATGTAAAGATGGACCAACTGCAAAGTGAAAGTCAAATGTAAACATGGATCAAACATGTCGATGTAGCTGCTGTCTTATAACTATTTTGTTTACGCATGTTTCTTGTTTGGATGAATGCGACTGAAACAAATATAATTTACGGCTATTTTTTTTACTCATATTTTGAAGAATGTACTTGCTGCCCAATTTCTCAGCATAACTTTGATGTCGCAACTATAATAAAAAAAACAATTTTAAAATTTTAAAAATAAATAAAAACTAATATAATTACAAAATACACACATAATTTGTACAAAAAATGTGTAGAGCACTGAAAAGATAAAATTATATAAAATTAATAATTAGTTGTATTTTTTATTTGTTAACGAAATGAATTTATAATTTAATTACAAAAAAGAAAAAAATTAATTTTCAGAAATGAAACCAACCACATTAGACGCATTTTTTTAGAAGCCATTTCTTGTGTTTTCAACTTATTTAATTATTTGTTGATTTTATGACATTTTCTGCAACTAACAGTACAACATATAAGAGTCTTGGAGACCAATTACTTTGATTGTTAAAACTGGAAATATTGTTTGAACTCACATTTACGGACTAATTTCTGTTGTGCTGATGGTCGTGGCTACAAGGTCGCCCTTAGAAGTAAAAAAAAAGGATTTCAGCCACAAAATGTCCAAAATGGCAATAATAAATAGACTTTGACGGACAACATAAGTTCATCTGAAAATCGTTTACTTCTTCATACAAAAAATAAGCTACACAAAATTACGTAAACGTCAATGCTGAATCTATAATTTCGCTTAACTCGAATCGGGTGTAATTAAGTAGCCCTTATTTGTCAAAAGGACATTTTAGTTAATTTATGATATCCGTTAACGACGTTAGTTGCGATACAACTTCGATGTAATTTGTTAAACCTCGTTTCGTGGATTTCATTTTAGGGTACATGAAGTACTACTACCACATCCTCCTCTTTGTTGCTTTGGTAACACGAAATGTCAGATCACCCGTACACTCAGACAACTCTTCATAAAAGCTGGTTACTGTTTTACACTTGCTCCCTAGTCATAATCATATTGTCTTCCTTCTTCGTGTTGTTCTACGTCTAAAGTTGGCGGAAATTATAATTCCCTATTTCCATTGATGTGTTTCATATTCCAAGGAAATTGTTGTCAACGTGAGTTGACATCAAAATGTTATAGATCCCAAGTACATTACCAAATAACTTACGAAATATCTGACATGGGTGTGGGGCCCACACATGTATGACTTGTGTGAGTTGGACACCTATGTCACCGATTTGGTAATTTGTTTGGTAATTTATTTGGCTCCCTAACAGAACTCAATTATTTATGTAGCAGTCAAATTGTTACTCGTTTTACAGTACTACACAAGTATTTGAAGATTGCATATGAATGAAAAATCAATACTCTTTGTAGGTAATTTATATATCAGCCCATTAGCACATATGACTCCAGCCAAAACAAAAAATGCAACGTCGTATAAGGATGGTTAAAAAAAGAAAAAAAAAAAAATCTACATATCTGCTACATCATCAGCAATGTCTTCTGAAGAGTTGTCCGTACTGTTTGATTGACTATCCTCATCCATTGTCTTATCAGAGTTCGCTTTGTCCGCCGCCAATTTCTCATCGGTCAGCCAATCAACGTTCTACTTCATAGCGCCGACTTGCCGCTCCAAACTTGACAACTGTGTGTCCACTTCATTCAGCCTTTCGTAGATATCTTGTAACTACTGCAATACAGGAGCAACATGAGCTTCAATAATAGCTTCAATCTTGTTCGAATCAGACATTTTGTAGGAATATGTGTATGGTTTATTTTACTTACTACTTTTTTAAAGAAATGTACAGATTCATAATATTACACAACACTACGCTGTAAGCATTTATAAGATATGGTACATGACTTGAATGTTTTTAGAAGACCTCATGTATTTTAACATACATTGTATTAATTTCTCCAACTGGCCGAATTCGTCTTGCACAAATTCGTTCCTTCTTGCATACACCAAGTGATCCGTTCAGTACCCCTTATCGTCCATTATTTGGCATTTCCAACACACATGCATTGTACCTTCCATCAGTACTATCCCACTATCGTTGATTTCCACACCCACAGTTTATCATACATTCACATTCGTCATTTGTATTTGTGCCCCAACCCAACTTTTGGTCTATTCCAACCCAATTACATGTCTACTCATCCATAAAGCTTAGCAAAATTCCTCTTATCAGATACATATGCCTTTCTAACTAGACCGAACCTATTAAATGAAATGTTCAAATTAATTCATTTGCTTTTACGCAGTTTGGGTAGATGTTTCCACCAAACAACAATAACTGTGTTCACATGTTTAAACCACAACTAAAGCAGTACGTGTTTCCACCTACTACCAACGTATTAATGACTACGGGTTTAAGGTAATTTAACATTTACAACCAACCACTATTCAAGTTTGCAACCAATGTTGTTTCCTTTGCATTTGGGTTTGTTTCTGCGTCCATATATTCTTCGTGAACCTGCGAAAACAAAGTTGGACTCAATCAAGAACCGTCACACCTATGGATGCATACCACGATAAACACGGTCGTGGACAATCACTTGCAATGGCTGACAACTCCTGACCGAAGTCACTAGAATTGGATTATGCAGGTAGGTATATCGATTCCTTCGGTGATCGACATTTCTTTGAAACAGGATTCCCACTGTGGAGTTTTGAACGTCTACGGGATTACAATTGTACCCCAATACACATGCTAGCCTGGGAAAGTATTTTGGAATTCCAGTTTCATTGTTTGCCAAATGAGTTTAGTGTGAACACCACTGTTGATGTGTTTTTCTTAAGGTTACTAAAGCCTAATCGGTTAAAATGCAGCAGCAATTCCCTCATGTCAGCGAGTCCCAAGTTAGGCATCATTTGCAAAGTGAGATTGATCAAATAACTCGTCGACTCATTAGGCACTCACGCATAGAGGACACAAAGGCAGAGTCAAAGATACATGGATCGAACCCGGCATCTGCGATCAAGGTTATAATGGAGGATTCTGCACTGGTGTCGGACCCTGACCTTTCAGATTACTTAGACTCCGAGGTTGTTGATTTGAGCAAGGATTAGGAAACCTGGAGATGTGTATGACATAGTAAGCGTAGTGTTGTAAGATGTTGTCATGGTGCGAAAAAATACGACGTAGAAACTAACAAACCTTCAAACTCTGCTCACTATTTCAACGGTGCATGTGTTAATGTTTTCATCATTTACGCTTTATTGAAGGTATTTTTTTTTGTCAACGTCATCAACCGAAATCTATCTTATGATTTTGTTGGTATGATGACATGGTAATTTTTTTTGTAATGTCATTGACTGATATCAGAAGCTATCATTAACCTAAGTTTTTTAATTACTTCATGTTTTGTGAATTGTTGAATATGGACAATAAGGTTTAATTGTTAGAATATTGAATGGAATCACAAGCCGTAATTGCAAAAAAAAATTGTGCACGACCGACCAATGCTCTCATACACTCTAATATCAATATGGGCACAAATGTTTTATTTTTTCAAACACAACAGTTGTATGGAAGCATACGTCGTGGGGTCAACCTGTGCATGAGCAATTTTTCTCCCTTTGTGCATTGTTATGAACTAATCAACTCCTCTTCAAACAAAAAAATATACAATAGACCATTCAGAAACAGAATATTGATATTCATTAATGAAGAAGTTTGCACAATGGTGAAGAAATCTACCACGCATTCTGTGCAATACAAAAAAATAGATATATAAACTAGTATAGGATATGGGGAAAAGAATGGCTAGAAGCTAGAAGACCCCATTCTAATTGAGCATCTGCCAGCATGGCTTGGGCTTGGTCCAACTCAGCTTTAGTTGTCTGAATTGATGAAGGACCATGTCTAATCTGGGAGAGCATCATCCTTGCTTCTTCATTAAGTTGGTCATGTTGCTGTTGCAGATGAGACTTTCTTTGCCTGACAGAGGCAAGTTCTGCCATGAGTTTGGTTTTCTCAAGTTCAAGTGTTGAGCATTGCTGAAGAATGGCTGAAGATGTTTGGTGGTTGAGTTTGAGTGAAGTACATATGGTGTGGGCTTCGTTTAGGAAATATTTTTTCGTTTGAATATCCTTGGAGCAAGTCTGAACCATCTCCAAAAGAGTTGGCCATTCCGTGATGATCTTCGGTGATGTTCACTTTTGTTTAGATGCCAAATAGCAGCCACAGATCTGCAACAGATCTCCCAAATAGTTTACATGTGGGTGCAATTTTGTTTAGATGCAATTTGCTGCAATTTTGATGCAATTTGATACAATACAGATGCAATTTTGATGGCAAACAGATCTGCCAGTTGATGCAATTTTGTTTAGATGCTTGGGTGACGTTCAATTTTGTTTAGATGCCAAATAGCAACCATATATCTGCAACAAATCTACCAAACAGATCTACAACAGATAACAAATGCAATTTTGATACAATTTGATGCAATACAGATGCAATTTTGATGCAATTTGATGAAATACAAATGCAATTTTCAACTTGCTTACAGAACCAAAGCATAAAAAAACAGATCTGCCAAATATGCTTTAAACTTGCTAATAGATAATAGTTGAGGCCACATATAAGTGACAAACAGATACTAGTTGACAAATAACAGATCTGCCAAATCTGTTCATTACAAACAAACCTGAAACAGATAACAGAAGTTGTTCATTACAACCAAAATTCATTCACCCAGATAACATAACCTGCAACAGATAACAGGCCACAGATAAGTGAGAAAGCATCCATAAAATTAATTCATCCACAAAGCATCTACAAAATTCATCCACATAGCATCCACAAAAATTCATCCACAGATCTGCCAAATAGCATCCACAAAGCTGTAACAATGAGACCAATGTTTCCCAAAATTCATTCCATAATAAAATTATAAGTTACATCATAATAACTTATAAAATTCATTCCATACATTCATTCCATAATAAAATTCATTCCACAAAGCTATTAAGTAAGTTACATCATAATAAAATTCATTCCATAAACATAAGTTACATCATGAAGTACAATACAACCAAAAATGGTAGAAACTTCCATTCAATTTCCCAAAGTACAATAAACTACAAAAGTTACATGATCAAGTACAAAATGATAGAAAATATATTGAAATACACCATCGCTTTGATATTATTTTCTATCATTTCAAGCTTTCAACCATAGTCATTTTCCAAGTCATCAAGCTTTGTCCTTACATCGTTAAAGTCTTCTACTGTTATAGCATGACAAGCTCTAGTGTTGGAACGGATTCTGGACGTAACGTCTTCATCATCTTCATCCACGAACTTGAAGTAATTGCAATGGGGAGTGGGAGTGGTACTCTACAATGCATGACAATCAATTAGTTGAATAAGACAAATATTAATGTGACTACTAAAGGATTAAAATTTCCAATACATACTTACATATTTTGATGGGCAAACAAAGAACAAACGCCCTTGATTTCCATTCTCATTGGTTCTTACAATATATATAGCAGCGGTTCTTCCACAATTGCACAACCTCGGTTGTAATCTTATGTTGCTATTGTTAGAAGAAGAAGCCATTTTTTTAAATCTGCATACATGAGAAATTTGTAGTGCTGTGCTATGCTTGTGTTTGATGGGGTTAATAGCAGTTCTATTTGAATTTGAGGGATAGAGTGTATGTCTTTACTGAAAACATCTATTTGTTCAAACTGCCATGTTTAATAGCATTTGAACAGAGGTTACACAGACTAAACTATTAATAGCATTTGAACAAACATGGCAATTCAATGTCAGTCATTTTCTTTAGTTTCAAACATAGCATTTGTGATTAATTACACACATGTTACACACATAGTAGTTTCAAACTGAACAAACATGGCAGTTTTTCAAACATAGCAGTTCAATGTCAATTCATATGCAGTTTTACAAACATAGCAGTTCAATGTTAGTTCAATTATCAATCACACATGTTACACAACTATTATCAACAAATCATATTGAAGTGAAATGATTATGCGCAGGTTGTTGGAGTATTATCAACACAACTATTATCAAGAAACATGCTCTAGTTTGCTGACAAAAAGAATGATTACCTGCTGGCAAGTAGCCAACTGAAAGACTACAACGCCACTGCCTGGGGCCCCCCAATTAGGCTGACAACTTGGGTCTACGGGAAAACATTATAACGCCAACGTACCTCTGGTAATGAGTTCAGTCTTTAATTTATGCCTCACTTGCTCAAATAAAGCTTGACCATTACATGTGCAAGCATTGAAGTGGTCATTAGTATTTACATGAGATTACCATAAAACGAGTACAACATATGGCCAATTGATTTTCATAAAACAGTGGCATGCAATAGGTGCATAAATTAACGGCAACATATCATACTTGAACAATAAACAAAAAGTACAACTCGTACAATGTGGGTACGACTGAATGGTCTGTTCATTGTAAGTTGTTAAAAGTGAATCTCGTTTTCTATAATTTGTGAGTAATGTTTTTTCTGCATCCTTATAAATATTGCATGAAATTCTTTGCAGGAATTATCGTAATTGGATATGGGCGATATGTCAGACAATGCGAAGCAAATGTGAGTTTATGTCATTCACTATTTCGTACGATTTGGTTTGCAAGGATATGTTTCCTGTATGTAGTAAATTCCACGGTGTGTTCGTGTAGGACATACTGTGGCCATATGTACTGTAATCGGGAGGTTGTGCGATTTGAGTTTCACACATTTGCGATAGCCTCAAATTTCACAATGAATTTCGTGTAATGGATTAAAACTCTGTCCATTTCTTAGCAGAATATGTGCACATACGGCACATGTCGCGTATTCTGCGGAGAGAAATTGTGAAATCCATAACTGACTGAGTTATACTAAACCACTTCAGTCAATAATTTTTTGTCACAACGAAAAATGACACTACCAATTTCACGAAAATGACACACCTTTTTAAATGTCAAGGCAAAATTGATTGCCTTTAAAGTTAACCAACGAAGATGATAGAATGCACAAAATGTACATGCCACTGATGTAATTTGGTCTTCAATATAATTTCATTTACGCCGATATTTGTTACAGGGAAAGGAAAACATTGAAGCCAAGTGGCGAAGATTCACAAATCAAAACGATTGACATTACCAAGCCCCCTCGTCGAAAGCTGCCAGTTGGACCATTTATTTTTTACAGGTTCGATCCGTGTCCTTGAAAGCGACTGATAGTATGAATCCCTCTCGTCAGAAACAGGTGACAGTAATTTGTGCATTACATATTTTGTACTCACAGATTGCGCCCGTGCAAATTTCGCTTTGTACTTATAAGAAATTAAGATTTTAGAGACAAAAAATAAGGGCCAAAATAATTTCTTACCTACCTAATACTGTTGTTGCGGAAAACGTGTGGTTATTATATTTTTAGCAATGAAAATTGGACATTACTGACGCATTATTATGTATTTAGGACCAAATTTGTTTGTGTCACAAAGGAAACCATTTGTGGACCAACTTATTTTGTCCATAAAATTGAATTTATTACTATCCTTTACAAAGTTTTGTCGGTAAAAGCCTTATTTTTGACTTTTCGGGTCAACCTTTTAGTGACTATCCTGATGACGATACAAATTGGTCCCTAAATGTCAATGGTTATGATTTGTGTACATAAATGTATATATATCTATTCATATCTAACATATACTTCAACCGAAATTCACAATGGTTGCAGCCAGCAATAATTTAAGGAAAGACAAGAAGCAGACAACCCCGGAGCGAAAATGGTCAGTGTGCAGACATGTACTAAGTATAGTACATTGATGGAAACACGTGACTGCTGCGACAGCAAAGTATGGACTTATATTCCATGCGCACACTAGTCATGTGCTTCTATTGTATCGCATTCAGCGATTTCCAGCAGTCATAGACGCTATATTGCATGTTCTTATAAACTCCGATTATTTGTAAAAGTCCATGTCCATTTTTATTTCAAATATGTATGAAATAGTAATTTCTATGTGCATTCATATCTAAATACCACAAAATGCGCACACATTGCGAGTGATATAACTTGTGGTGACAATTATTTTGGACTTATAGTTCTTATTTGTCCTGTATGTGCGTCACTTTGGTGTAACACTTATAGAGCAGAAAGGATATTGGGGAAAGGTGGAAGGAACTCCCCTGTGATGAGAAAAAGAGGTTTCAGGACATGGCTAAGGCAAGTGCCAAGGAACTGGGTGAAGAAGTTGCAAAGAAATCTGCAAAGGTACTTACATACTTAATGTTTTCATAACTGCATTTGGGGAGGACCTACTATGGACACAATGTTGGTTAAATTTTTGTATTAATATTCACGTTAATAACATTGTAGAGTAAAATGCAAGTTCACATATCATTGAAGTCAATTGTTGATATCGTTAACCGGTGTAACGAAGCACAGAAGCAGGCAGTCATTGATATTGGGTTCGGTGGCCTCCTTGGGTTAAAGTGTACCCGTATAGATCACAACTTATACCAATGGTTGGTATAGAACTTCGATCCCAACACTTGTTCATTGACTGTTCATGGGCGTCACCTGAGGCTCACCTGTGAGGAAGTTCATGTTTTATTGGGTATTCGGTCAGAAGGCGATGACGTGTAGTTCACTGGTTCAATAGATGCATATCCCAATATCTACGAAGAGGTTAGAGCTGTTAAGGGAGTTGTTCCTTTGAACCAGTTGAGAGTTTATGCGACTGAGACTGATGGTGTGGACGGCGAGTTTCGGCGGAAGTTTGCGTTGTATGTGTTGGGGGCCATGTTGTGTCCTACCACAATGACTGCCTTGAGCTTGTCGTTCATTCATGCCGTGAAGGACGTGACCGGTATGTGGGCATGTAATTGGGCAAAGTTGACACTGCAATTCCTTGTCAAAGGTGTTCGGAAGTATAAGATGAAAGGTCAGTGTGAGGCAACTGGATGTGTTTTCCTTCTAATGGTAACATAATTGACCGTTGTTTGTTTGTACCATGCCGATTACATATTTCATCCATTACTGTCCATATGGTTTAATAAAATCGCAGTCGTTGCGAAATACAAAGTTGCCTGTTATTGAAAATCATGACAAATATACTTGTACGAGCCACATTTTTGTAACCAGAAAGAGCTTATCTTTTTAACCGGAAAGGTGTATGGGGATTCTGCCATCAACACACATTAACACATAGATATGATTGTGTTGTAAGTTGTATGAATCAATAAGTCCTTCGTTCGCAAGAAAAAAAGTGTAAAACATAGCCATCGTACCATTGTCAATTGCAAACTTGTATGCCATCAACAATTTTTTCACATCACAATTTCCTCACTTTGCATTGTTAACGAATATAGATTATTTTGCTCGAAAATGTAAAATAAATATCTTTTTCCCCCTTATAATGCAGCTATTTTACTTGGATCATTTTGCCCCTTCTTATAAGAGTACGTCGGCTACTACACGTTCCATCCCTCGGCTAAATGATTGGGGTGATGCCGAAATACGGGAGACGCGGCAACGTATGGGAAGGAAGCAAATGTTGGAGCAACATGAGGTAATCAACCCATTCGTTGTGCACATTTGACAGCATTGCCCCACTTGTGTTATGGAAACAATGATAGATTTCATTTGTGTTCCTATGATTAAGTGGGTCTATTTTTGGGATCGTACAATTCGCAATTCCAAACATATGATTCGAATTGATTCTGTAGGAAATTGATTGGAACAGGTTCTGTGAATCAGAAAAAGCTGTGAATCGTAGTTGAATCGGTGAGCCGAATTGGTGAATCGTCAATCCATTCGACTTGGTAAAATTGATGTTAGGCTAGAAGACTGCATATAGGTTTTTTATTGTTCAACAAGGGCTGACACGCCCTTTTTAAGGTATTTTAGAATTTATGATTAGCGTATGCCATATTTTTACTTTTATGGGAAAAACATGAAGTTTCCCTCTGGACAATATTGTAGCCTTACAAATTCAATTTTATGTACTACTTCCGTTTATCAAATGAATTTTGGTTAAGCCATGAAGTCAGATTTTTGGAAAAGCTTGAAGATTTTGGTTTTTTAACCTTGTAAAAAGGTCAAAACATTGTCGTTCAGTTATTGTTAGTTAGTTTGTAATTGAAAGTTTGTCTTTGTTTATCTAAATAGGAAAAGCTCAAGTGGTAAACATGGGATCCAGTGTGAAGTTTTTATCCACACCAGATGAGTATCATTTACAATAAAATTCTTGTTCATTTCAGACAAATGCAGTAATTAATTTTTATTAGATATATTTAATATGTAAGTGTGTATATATACGTTGTGTGCAATTTAAGAAAGCTGACTGAAACTTTATGATTCACAGTTCAGATCGATTCACGATTCAGTACATTACCATTTTCATTCATGATTTGAATCCCAATTTGACAACTATGTTAGGTGGAGTTTCATCCAACAATAGAGGAAAGCAACGACATTGATGACGCAATCAACGCACACCATGTCCATAACAAACAGAAACCACGGATTGATGAAGTTCGTTTGAGCAACGTTGAGTCCGACATTGGTGAACAGAAGGAAACGATGAAGCAAGTGCTTCACAGCAATGCGGAAATAAGGGACATGTTGCTCAATTTCCGAGGTAAGGAAGTTGTTGACAATGCAAAGGTAAGCAAAAGTAATCAGTACACATGCTTCACACAATTCACAGAGGTTACTTGAAGATGAAATATCGTACTGAGTTAATGTATGTGTTTGTGTGATTAGGTGGAGTTTATTGAAAGAAATTGTAACATTAACATATCCTCCAGCATTGGTGAACTGAAATGAATGTTGAACTAACTGGTTGCAGCTATATTGTATGGGAAACAACCGTTTAATGAACAGACACATATTGCTGAAATGAAGCAAATGATGCAGCAAGTGCTGGAGGTTTATCGGAAACAACACAATTGCCTTGTGCAGAGGAAAAGAGTGTTAACCTTAGCGTGAGAGTCGAGTTGCATGACGGTGGCATAGTCTTCCCAAATTATTATGCTAGCCCAATAGAGGGTAATCTTAAAGATTTACAGCGGGTGGATTGCGAGGAAAATAATGTGAATGGAATGTTGTCCAATGAGATAATTGATATGCATGTTGGACAATTGCGTACCGTCCAAGAATTTGGGGACACGCACAACAACCATGGCCTTGCCTTGGAGGAAACATACGCAAGCGAAGAAACCAAATCTCTTTCGGTTCAGTTTCTGGCCATCAAGAACGTTGCAAAAGAGAGTGTATCTTCCTTTGATGATTCGCAAACCTTGCCTCCAATGCGAGGAGAAGCAGACAAAGTGCATACTTCTGCTAGTAAGATTGCCCAAACATTGGGAGCGGGACAAATTGTAACATGCAGAGGAAAGGGAAGAGGAAGAGGAAGAGGTGTTGAAGCCACAGACGTAGGGGATATGCATTCATGCAACGATAGCAAAATAAGTACTCGACTTACTGTAGAAAAATTCTCAAGTCGCCACATCACTTCACCTTTTGTATGTTTCATTACCAATTGATGCCGACAACATTACTGATTATAATTGAACCATTATTTGTGTTGTATTTTAATAGTTGTCATTCTAGTGCAAGTTTGCACTAACAAATGTTGTACAATTATCTTACAGATTTCGGACAAAGTCCTGTCTAAACTGCACAGGTTGGAGAAGCAATTCTGTTCAGAGGTTAGACATCGCTTCACCAATTTTAGATGCATAAGGATGTGTTATATATTTTGTAAATTTATTTTCTGAACTGTGTTCAGTTATTTAATTGTTTATATTAATAGGAGGAGTTGATGGTACTGGAGAGTATAGAGGTTTTATCGGCGGCCGAAGACAAAGTTGTTAACTCTGTACTTGTGACAACAGGAAAAATGAAAGGTACGGTTCAGTTGACTACTTGCAATTAACCTTTTCCGTAATATTTGTGAAATAAGTTTGATTTTCTACGGATACTTGTTCCCTGTAGGGACATTGTCGTGTCTATGAATCTTCATGAAATGCCTTGTGAATGTGCTATTCGACGTGACATGCACACGCTTAAACCAAGGGCATGGCTATCCAACACTGTAAGTCGTGACATCTAACAATGTTATTTCCACTATATTTACATGATGGACATTTCCATGTGGGGACATTGTTATTTTGTATTAGATTTAAACAAATTGCAAACCTTATTTAGCAAGTTGCCTCCTCTGTTACAATGTTCCAGCCAATCAACTTGGTCGTTGTTCAATTGACTAACGGACAATGGCAAGTACACAAAGACGGGAGGTATACTGCGTGGTTCTTTCCAGTATATCTATCGGTAAGTAAGTGTTTTAGGTCGGTTGTGTATTGTAGATGACATATTTTCAGAAATCTTTGGCCGACTGACCTTTACACACCAAACATGCAGACTTTGATACTAAATAAAAAAAATCAACCTTTGAACTATGAAAATATCGTCAAATCTTATTTTGGACATGACAAATATACTGGTGTTCTTGATGCATGTGAGAAGGTAATATGAATGTCCATCCCATTGAAGCGAATAGATTTAATATGAATGTCGATCCCATTTACATGAATGTCAATGTAAATATGAAAGTGCGTAGATGTTCGCATGTCCTCTAAATAATGTTTTCACTTGTGTTTATGTGTAGATTTGCATGCCTTTCAATTATAGAGGAGTACATTGATTGTGTGTACAAATAGATATGGTAGATCGTGTGGTGTACCTATTTAACTCATTGGCATCCGCCACACTGGACACTAACAAGCAGAACGAGGAAAAAATATTGGTACGTCGTGCTGAATTTCACAAATCTACTTCCACACTGTGACATCCTTCACATAAACCAATCGTCTCCTTCTACAACAGATTCAAACAATGCATGCCTTATTGCAACTACAGTTTGGAAATGAATATGCTCAAGACGTGTGCACCTTTGACGTCCGCATGTTAGAAAAAAGGCCATTACAACAGCTAGACGAGTAATCCACAAACCCTGCGTCACATTTACTTGACTCCTGAATGACTCATTTAACGAACTTACTTGTATTTACGAGAAACTTAATGTTACATTTCATTTGTAACACTTTCGACCGTGGGATGTTTGTGATCAAGTACATGCAGCGGCCTGATATACCCAGCGGTCCACACAAGGTATATTTTACCGCTTCATTTCCAATTGCAAAATAAATCCGTTTATTTCCTACCACTGTAACTATACCTGATTTCTGTTATTCGCTTTCTCTACATAGTTTCATCCTTCGGTGCGTCGGAAGTTGGTGCTTGACTTCGTTATAGATGTGAATAATTCAAAGATCGACGAGTATCTTTCATGCATATGATTGATTACAATTACAATAAATAGGGCAGCGATGGGAAATGACCTGCCAGTACGAGAGTAATTTGGATGCCCAACCACAACTGGATTACTGCATCAGCTAGTCGTGACAATTTTTAGGTCGTAGCTGTGATAATACTAATTTCCCATGTATATTGATTATACACATAATTCTGATGTTTGGGACTGGAACAAACGACAGAAAGTAGTAATGTTTGTTCACTTTTATCATGGCCTGTACGTACTTACGAAGTTGTGCATAAGTTGGATGTCACAACTCCATCGATCAGTGGAATTATAGGTATGTGTTTGGGTGGGCTGTGGTCACCCTATGTCAGTAATAAATCGATGCAGTTACACTTGAATTCGTACAAATACCATGTGACTGAGCGATGTCATTCTTTGTGGGGTTTTTTTGAATGCCATAATTTTGTCCAAAAGAAAGAAAGAAAATATCCCACAGAACAAACAAGTAGCAATGACTATAATGCACCAACAGGGGTCCACCTGTCAACAGGAATTCATGTGGTCAACACTCTCTTGTTGAACCCCCTTACTATTATGTTTCCAACTGTCCCTACACATTGTGGGCTTCACATCAACAGGTCAAGCTTTGTATTCTGCCAATGACCGTTTCTATAATCCACCCAGTTAGTCCATGCAATATCCTCGTAATTGCTGCACCATGTGGGCCCTTACGTGTAGTTAAACTAAACCCCTTTTATATGTGTAACTGATGGACTTTGACATTGACTTTGGCACATGTTATGTTGTGGTTGATCTACGTGTCGATAGGCAGGCACAAGTACAAATTTTATACTGCAAATAATAACATAACACCAATTCCTAATCAATCCCAACTTAAAGCACGTAAAGGAGTTTGGTATTACAACTTAGAAGAAATATAACATTTCATGCTAAAGTCTGACTATAAATCATGCTTATTACAAATGGACAGAAAATCGACAACAATTTCAAGTAAAAAATTAAACCAAAGTTACCAGGCAACTGATTCAAATTGATTGAAATGCTTGACAAGTAGAACTTGGATACTGATTTGAATAAAGAACATGCACCTGATGAGAGGACCTGAAAGTCCTGCCACGGGTGAACTGCGTGTACAAGCCACTGCATAGACAATCCAATTACGAAACAACGATACACGTTATTTTAATAGTACAGTATGAGTACATGTACGACTAGGAACTGATTTGAAAACAAAACACGAAATTGGAATATGTTTGCTTGAGTGCAATATTTATATTGTCAGCTGATTGTGAGTGCGAAAGTGGGCACCTGCTTAAAGCAGGTTGAACTTAATGGTGCCCATATAATCGTGTGCCATGCCATTGATGGTACTTGGAAGACTCTGCTCATGATGATGGTATCCTCAATGGTCCGATACATAAGAAGAGAACTAATTTTGTTTCCCTTCAACAAGTTGGCCTTCAAAGAACCACAAAAGGATCTTGCTTGGACATGGTTTGATGCCCTGAAACATTGACGGAACGTACAAGTTGAATATCTGTCATACAAAACAGAAGAACATCGTGGGTTTGAACGAAACGATTTTCACAAGAACCTGTTCATTTAATGATGAAGCTACTCCTAAGTTATGCAAGAATTATAAACTGCTTAACTTGTGTTGTTCATGATGTTGTCCTATCTTCAGCCAACATCGTCAGTTTTGATATCTGTATACTCTTTTTGTGGCCCATTATTGCATGATCCCACACTTTAACCCCATAATTAAAGTGTAACTGCCCCCTGATTCTAAATCTTCCAACTCTGCCAAATATTAAATGTACCCTGTTGACCTTCCTTCCAACTCTCAAGTTGCCTCATCTGTTAAATGTTCCAGCCAATAAACTTGGTCGCGGTTGAATTGACTAACAGACAGCGGCAAGTAAACAAAGACGGGAGGCATACTGCCTGGTTCTTTCTAGTATATCGGTCAGTAAGTAAGTCTTTTACGTCGGTGGTGTATTGTAGATGACATATTTTCAGAAATCTTTGGCTGAATGACTTTACACACTAAACATGCAGACTTTGATACTAAATAAAAATACTCAACCTCTGTACATGACAGATATACTGGTGTGTTTGATGCATGTGAGAAGGTAATATCAATGTCCATCCCATTAAAGTGAGTAGATTTCATATGAATGTCGATCCCATTAATATGAATGTCAATGTAAATATGGAAGCGAGTAGATGTTCGAATGACCTCTAAACAATGTCTTCACTTGTGTTTATGTGTACATTTACATGCCTTTCAATTATAGAGGAGTACATTGGTTGTGCGTACAAATAGATATGCTCGATCATGTGGCATACCTATTTGACTCATTGGCATCCGCCACACTAGACACCAACAAGCTTAATGCGGCAAAAATGTTGGTATGTCCTACTGAATTTCACAAAACTACTTCCAAACTGTGACATCCTTTACATAAAGCAATCCTTGGAAGGGCAACCACATAGAAGATATATAAATGGAAAATATGTGAAGATGTATTATCCAACCATGTGGGAAACTTTGAAGGGGAGTTGACTACTTCATAACAATGCACAAAGAGAGAAAAATTGCACAACAAAATAAAAAACCATACAACAGACCATTCAAAAACAGAGTATTGATATTCATTAATGAACAAGTCTGCACAATGGTTTGAAAGATAACACGCATTTTGTGCAATACCAAAATATATATATATATATATATAAACTAGTCTAGGATTTGGGGAAGAGAATGGCTAGAACACCCCATTCTGATTGGGCATCTGCCAGTATGGCTTGGGCTTGGTTCAACTCAGCTTTAGGTGTCTGAATTGATGCAGGACCATGTCTAATTTGGGAGAGCATCATCCTTGCTTCTTGATTAAGCTGGTCATGTTGCTATTGCAGATGAGCCTTTTTTTGCCGGACAGAGGCAAGTTCTGCCATGAGTTTGGTTTCCTCAAGTTCAAGTGCTGAGTGTTGCTCAAGAATGGTTGCAGTGGTTTGGTGACTGAGTTTGAGTGAAGTAGATATGGTGTGGGCTTTGTTTAGGAAATCTTTTTTTGTTTGAATATCCTTCGAGCAAGTCTAAACCATCTGTGAAAGGGTTGGCCATTCCGTGATGATCTTGGCTAATTGCTTTAGTTGAATGGGGTTGAAAGGATTAGGGGAGAGGTTTAGAACAGCAGAAAGACAGGCCAAGGTTTCATCAGGTTTGTGGAGAATGATTTCTTCAGCTGGGGTGTTAGTGAGGTTGATGAAGGTGGTTAAGGTTTGTTGAGTTTCAGGATGAAAGAGATGTAGCCTTTGTGGCAATGGGGATATTTCGTCTAGATGTTGTTCAAGAATAGAAAGTTTAGCCCAAATATCTTGAGATGGAATGATGGCCTGTGAGCATTAATAGTTTAGTGAGAATATATGCTGTAAGTAATAAAGAGTAAATAGGATCAGGCTGGAAATGGTAGTACCTGTCCTGATAAAGTGCGCGCACATGGTTGGCCTTGTTTGGCTGTGGTTGTGGCAGTAGGAGGAGTTGTTTCGAGTACTGATGAAATGGCAGCATCAGCACCTTTAGGCTCTTTTCTGGTTCTGGTAAGAGGGAAAGTCATGAGGACCTTCAAGTTCTTTCTCAGACATTGGTCGTGGAGATAAGTCATGTATTATGTCCATCCTTGTAAATTAAATTGGAGAAGAAGAGCAGTTACTTAAAGAGAAGTTTTTTTTTTTTTTTTTTTTTCAAACGAATAGTCACATTTGTATTTCTATTTACCTTGGTTGTTATGAACTTCTGGTTGAGGGGATTTTGTATTGTCATCTGTTGGAGAGGATTGGCTGTTGATTGAAATGTCCAAATCAATCCTCTCTGATTGTTTGTTTGAAGTTTGGGAATTTAAGGAGTTGGATGGTGATGGTTAAGGGCTAAAGACAGAAGGGACAATAATAGGCTCAGTGCCCCCTGGGTAATCAACCTCTATCGGGAGAGCCCCAACTATGACATCCTTGAGAGCAATAGGAGGAGGTTCTAGCTGTGAAGGATGTTGTGATGCAGATTGTGTAGATTGTTGCGGTGAAGACTGTGAAGGAGGTTGTAATGAAGTTTGTTGAGATGCTTGAGGTGGTGGAGGAGTTGGTTCTAGAGTGGGTTCTCTGGGTACATTGGTGATGGGACTAGGAATTGGATGAATGTGTTGAGGAGAAGTGGAAGGATGTTGTGATGTAGATTGTGTAGATTGCTATGGCGAAGATTGTGAAGGAGGTTGTAATGAACTTTGTTGAGATGCTTGAGTTGGTGGTGGAGTTGGTTCTAGAGTGGGTTCTCTGGGTACATTGGTGATGGGACTAGGAATTGGATGAATGTGTTGAGGAGAAGTGGAAGGATGTTGTGATGCAGATTGTGTAGATTGCTGTGACGAAGACTGTGAAAGAGGTTGTAATAAAATTTGTTGAGATGCTTGAGGTGGTGGTGGAGTTGGTTCTAGAGTGGGTTCTTTCGGTACATTGGTAATGGGACTAGGAATTGGATGAATGTGTTGAGGAGAAGTGAAAGGATGTTATGATGCAAATTGTGTAGATTGTTGTGGCGAAGACTATGAAGGAGGTTGTAATGAAGTTTGTTGAGATGCTTGAGGTGGTGGTGGAGTTGGTTGTAAAGTGGTTTCTCTGGGTACATTGGTGATAGGATTGGGAATTGGATGAATGTGTTGAGGAGAAATGGAAGGATCCTCATCATCAGCAGTAGTAAGGAGTAATCTCCTTCTTTTTGTCTGCACAAAAGTAAGTGATTAGTCAGGCATGAATTGAAATTGAGGTGATGTAAATATGTAAAGTGAAGGCATACTTGGTAGAGCTGCCCTGAAGGAATTGATGTTGTTTGGCCAACCATTTGGCTAAGAGGGATATCCCAATCACTTAGGTCTGTACTTAGAGTAGGAGCAGTGGAAGGCTCTTCTCTCTTCTTCACCGTGACCTCTGTCTCGACAAGGGTATGGGTGGTAGTTCCTCTCTGTGCCTGTGTCTGCGAGGCTGCCAAAGAGTCTTCCATTAATTTCGGAACTGAGGGGGTGTTTGTCTGATTAGTTGGGTCCATTGGAGCCTTGCCTTTATGTTAGTCCCTAACCAATGGTTCTGTAGCAGTCCCAATTTTGGCTGTCAAAGGTCAAACAAGTTAGTGTTGTAGAGAAAAAAAAGAAAAGAAAAGGGCATGAGATAGTCATGGATATAAAGTATATGAAGGAAGGATACCTGTAGCCTTAAGCTTGGAAGGCAAGAATATTGGGCCCTGATTATCAATACAAGTATCGTGAAGGCAAGTTTCAAGTGGCTTGTAGAAAATAATGGTAGTCATAAGTCCCCGCTAATGGTCAAAAGCAATGGAGCAGTCCGAAGCAGGTTTGAAGAAGAAGGGGCCAAAATCTTGGAAAAGTTTGGTGATCTCTGTCAGAATGGATTCAACTTGCCTAGGATCTTTGAAGTAGATTCTGGACCTAATCTCCTCATGGATGGTTGGGTAGAAATAAGGATAAGAGATACCCTGGGAAAGACCTAATTGCCTGGACCATTGATTGGGACAGTGTGTCTCAAAATTGCAGCTCGACATCTTGGTGGAAGATATGGAACAGCCAACCAAGACATGTTTACAGGTGAGAATGTGTCTCCAAGTCTCATTTTGTGATTGGACTTGCTCATTGTTTAAATCAGAAGGGTCTATGAAGAGGAAGTGAAGTCTACTGGAGGAGAATTGAAAGTTTTGAAATGGCATGTACAAGTTGGAAGGTCTTTCCAAAGGAAGGTTATAAAACATGGTAAGATGATTTCTGAAAGTGAGGATGGGTTGGCTGTTATAAGTGAGTAATTGTTCAGCATAGGAGTGGAAAACTAGTTTCAAGGTGTTAGGTGGTGGGGGTCATGCCTCAGGGAAATAGGTATACAACCAAGCCTGGAAGAGCTAGAAGGGTCCACCACAGTTGCCAGAAATCTTCTTGTCGACAAAGGAAAATAGGGCCTTGTAAAGGGTGGCAAAAAGATAAGGGGCTAAAGCCATAGCTTGGCCATCTTGCATACACAAGGCAATGGGGAGGTACTCCTTGGTGATCTTGTACCCAGGGACACAAAAAAGAAACTGACAAAGCCAAAGTAAGTAAAAACAGTTCTTTCTTAGTCCTTTACAGGGGAACCAGGCTTGCCTTTGTATTTCTGGGTGAAATCTATATAGCTCATGTCAGTGTTTAAAGTGAATGTCACTTTTGGAGGCTCAAGGAGAGCATGAATTTCATTGCCCAAGATTGGGTGACTAGTCAAGTGAGCTACATCTAAGATTATAGGGGAAATCATGCCAAAATTGAGGAGAAGGGAGTTACAAGGTTGTAACCAAAAACATGCAACAGCAGCAATCAGCCCTTTGTCCATGTCATATTCCTTGGTCGATAGTCTAATTGCTTCACTAATGCCCTGGTGCTTCCATACTTCAGAGTCATGACCTTCAATTCTCCTAGCCCATCTTTGGCCCATCTTTGCCAAACAGAGTCTGGTGACCTCCAGCCTCTAACTGGGTTTTTGCTGACATTCCAGTTAGTCCACTTAAGTCTAGGTTGGTTGAGAAGAAGGTTCTCACCATTACCAAGGGGATAGTATGGAGCTAGCTCGTCTGGGAAGCAAGACGTGAAGGTAGGGCCTAGAGTAGCCTTAGCGACAGAGCTTGTGCTGGGCAATAGGGTAATACCTAATTTTAGAGGAGCGATACGTGCTCTGATAGGGTCTGGGAAGCGGAGTAGGTCTTCATTGTTCTCCTGAGATGGAGATGGTTGAGATTTTTTAGGCGCCATGGCTTAGGGTTTTGTGGTGCTGTGGTTTTGAATGGCAATGCTTAAGAAGAAGGAGTACAGTCTGAGGAGTTCGAATCAAAGGGAAATGAAGTGGTTTGAAGTTGAAAAGGTGGGTCTTTTATAGCTTACGATGGAGCCAATATATTTAAATGCTCTTATATTGGGCTGTAGTTTATGTTTGTTTTGGGCCCATAATAAGAAATTTGCTATTGGACTTATCTCTTGGGTTTAGGGGAATAAATCTATGGGTTAAGTACAAATTGGGCCCAAACAATGGCCCTCTTGTTCAAGTTAAATATCATATGACTTGGACCCCCACAAGGGGGGCACCCCCATGACCCCATCTCTTTTTGATTGGCAGTTTTTTTTTTTTTTTTTCCCCTTCTCCTCCAATCACCAGCCCCCCACTTGTGTGTGGGGGGTGGTGGGGGTGGTGATTGGAGGGGGTCTCAATCACTTCCCCAGATGGTCCACTTAATGGAGGACACATGGCCAAGTTTGAAGGAATGTCCACCAGTTGAAAGTGGGTTCTCTGCATGTGGGTCACCCACAAGTGATGGGGGTAGTTTTTAGCACCAGTCATGGAGTTAATGGGCACACTTTCAGGAGGAAGCATGAGACAAAGCAAGAGCCTTGCTCTGTCGACAGAAGTTTCAAACAGTTGGTGGCCATGAAATAAATAGAAGAAATGGGAGATCGATAAATAGAAGTGGAGGTTTAGTATACTTGGAAAGCCTAGAAGGGAGATCGTGGGTTTTGATATCCACATACTGTTTTTGTGGCCCATCATTGCATGATCTCACACGTCTGCACCATAATTGCCACTGTAACTGCCCTCTGACTTCGAATCTTCAAGTCCCCTCTGCCAAATATTGACTCTTCCCTGTCGACCTTCCTTTTCACCATTGTGGGGAATGTCCCTCATCATTATAAGACAAAAATCGACAAAATATTATCCACTAAACACAACCACAATCCTTGCAAATTGGGCCATTGAACCACAACACTTGGCCACTCACTGTAACTGCCCCCTAACTTTGAATCATCAAACTCTGCCAAATATTGAATTTTCCCTGTAATTTAATCAATATATTCAATGTCGGTAAACTTGTTAATATTTGAAATAACCTTTTTCTGGATTGTAATGACTTAAACACAATTGTTGTCCTACATTTTACGTAACCACAATACACAACTTATTTATATCGAAAACAAAATATACATCTTGGGTTTATAATCACAAAAATGGAAACTTCTTTTTTCAAAAAAAAAAGTTCACTCATATTTTCAGCAAAATTATGATTGGTTACTTTTAAAAAATTCCTCTTTGCACCTATTTTTCGCACATCCTGCCAACAGCTGCTCCATTCAATTGAGGACACATGGCAAGTCCACCTGAAGACAAGGGTTATCAACTAACATTGAATCTTGAATGCCACCTGACTTACACGGTGGAGCAGTTACTGGTAGTGCTCATGGATTTAGTGGCCAGCCTCCAAGAGGAAACATGAACGAATTGGGAGTCTGTATCTGTTGAGGAAAGGCTAAAAGGACTTGGGCATAGGCAACTTCAATGATATGCACTTTGAGACATGGAAATGACCGTGTAGTTACAGAAGTTGCACAGAAATAGTTGTAGATTTGGCGGATCATGGGGTCATGGGAAATAAGAGCTATGAAGGGCAGAAGGTTTGCAGAGAGAGAGAGGACATGAACAACAACACAACAACTTACTTTCTACATTGTAACTTTTGAGTAGTTTTTTCCATTCTCATTTGTACTTTGTCACTAGGTGAACTTTGGTGATTTCAACCTCAAATCAGCAAAGGTTTATCTTCTATGATTTGTTACCATCAGTTCATATCAGAAAGTTCATTTTACTTGTTTGCTTTGTTACCATCAGTTCATCGAAAGAAGTCTTCATCATTTTCAAGCATTCGAACCAATACCACAATTGCTTGATTTTCTTCTTTAACTTGTCAACTTTAAATTACTGCTTGGTTGCTGTCGATATAGGCCCACCATAATTTCAATAACAATAAACCCATCACTTTCATAGTTAACATGAAATAATTTCACAACTCTTGTTCGTAACTCGTAATTCATATAACAATCGGCATAGAGATAAAGTAAACGAGTTCGTTGGGTTACTTTCTCCAAGTAACACCCAAAATTAACTGCCACTTGGATTATATACAAAATGCATGTGCTGGGATGTAATTTTGCAGAACCACATGGACAAAATTCATATTGTACTCAAAATATAATACTAATTTACCGAAACAAGTCATAACAAATCAATACAAAGCCAAACACATTGTTAGTTGATAAACCACACCGTAAAAAACCCTTCAGTTAGATCCAACCAAATATGGAACAGAAACAAGCAACCCGCAATAGGAATCTTGGAATGCAGACATAAGCCAATTTCCAACCTAAAACAATACACAAACAACCCATATATATCTCACCTTCAATTAGTTTTCAAAATGACAAGTCACTGCAAACACAAATGACAACATCACTCTAAACAATATGGGAAATTTACAACTCGTGGCCTTGTACATAAGTAACATTGTGCCATTTCCTGGCATTATACATAACCAATTATTTACACGTTACGTACAGCAATCCGTGCAAAATGAAAACTACATACATATGTACCCTGTTCTTCGCAATGATGTGTTTTCAACAGCTAGTACTATCTACCTAATAAATTTAGGGAATAAATAAATCATACAAATTATACAATTACCTGATTCACCTCATCAATTGTGGTCAAATCATTTTTGCACACTGCTGCTTCGACACTATCGTATTGGCCCACAAGCTATTTGAAATCAGGAGATACATCGAAAAATAGTCGTCGTTGCTTAATGTGCGGTGTACTTGGATCCACCAACCTGGTTTTGCAGCAAATGGGCAATGACTCCGCATTGTACTCACGGTCAGTGATGTGGGTTGTATCTGTATCTGAGTTACTACCCACTGTTCGGCTAAACCGAACCTTAGGACACGTTTGCTTTGTGTGCCCAGTGCATTTGCAATTCCCACATTTTCTTGGTCTTCAATAGTTGAACAAGGCCCGTCCCGGGTTCCCTTTTATCTTCACAAGATTAGGATCTTCTACTCCAAATTGTCGTGGGATTGAATGTTTCCCTTTGTCTCCATCCCCATCGTTCAGATTCCTCTGATATAACTCCTTCATCCGGCTCATCATCAGAAGACATACATCCCTAGCCTCTTTGAAACCTTTCGTTGATTGCGAGGCATAGCAACACATTTCATTGTAGGAAAAACTCAATATCCGATATCGGGCCGTCTATGTTGTAGTGCTATCAATTGAGGGTTGAGGCCATTGCTGGCCATCCTTGCTTACAGCCCTTGTCCATTTATACAGCACACAAGTTGGGGGAATTTGCGTTAAATTTTCGGCTTTCATAAAACATATCATGTGACAGCAAGGTAGACCCAACAACTCAAACTTCATGCAAGAACATCTCATTACAGCATCCACTGGATTGTGTGTTACTATCCATGATCTATCCTTCACCTTGTACTTATGAATATAGTAGCATTTCTGACCATCCAGCAAAGGGAACACGTCCTTGACATTCAACTCTCCCTTTTCTAAGATTTCATCACGGAACATTCTAAATATATTTTGGGGTGAATAGCTCAGCTCCATGTCTCTCTATATCTCGCAATGGAGTAATCAATACTGGAAAAGTGTTATTTGTTTCAGCATCATCTCCAGCCTCGTTATACCTTATCCTTGCAAGAGCCTGATCATAGTGCCTAACAAATTCATATAGCTTCAATTTGTATTGGAGGAAGGGAATGAAATAAGCATTCATACTCTCCGAGCGCTGAGTGCTGTAACGCCCTCAAAATAACAACATTAAACCCATCAAACAAATACGTGCATTGATACCAAAAAAGTTACTTTCTTCTATTCATCAGAGTATTTCATATCAAAACATTACATGTTAACAACAAAAGCAAAACGCCCTACGGGCTTACAGCTTTCCAAGTTAACACTTGGTTACAAACAAAAGAGTACTAACTCATTTACACATTAAGCCCTTGGCTTGAATATACATGTAATATCTCAAAAGAAAGTAAACATCAAAAGTCTGCCCGCCACTAGCCTCCCAAGCTATGTCCTTGGAGGTGGCATGCTACCTGTACATGAAAATGATATTCCCATAAAGGGTGAGCCACAGCCCAGTAGAAATATACTAAACCAGTTATGAATAATGACTAAAAAGTCAACAGTTGATAGATGGTCAACACTTTTACACCCTTTCATAACACATTACAATTCCAAGACCTTCAAGTCTATGTTCATTTCATTTTCCATTTTCTTTCAATTCTCAACTCACAATCCATGGCTCAGAACCTGGCCAAACAACTCATATGAGACAATAACTCATATTAACCACTTTCAATTTCATCACAGATAAACGTATTAGTTATATCATTACTTCCACAGATAAGCATACTAGCTATATCACACTCCCAAGACAAGCATATGAGCTCTGTCAACACATTTCTAGATAAGCGTATGAGCTCTATCTACGGAGTCGATCCCCTATCTTCTCCCAAACAACATCCGGTTTAGAGGTCCATCCCCTATCATCCCCTAAACCGTGGAGTACATCCCCTATCTCCTCCAACACAACACACAATGCATATAAACAATTATTATACACATCAATCAATACATAAATTTAATGTATTCCTTCAACTGTCATACTCAATGACACATTCTAGTGATTAGTTTCAGTTTATCTAATCATCATGCATTGTCTACAACAATCAAAACTATCCTCCACCGATAGCCCAAAGCAGTTATTTCTAAACAGAAAATAAATGCACAAAATGGATATTAAATCAGCATTTCAATTAGGTGAGTGATAATTAATCCAACAACACCCTTTATTCCCATACATCTCCAATTTCATTCTTCCCATTCCAATTTCTCACTTCCCAAATTAATTTCACAAATTAATTAAACGATGTAATTAGGGCATTCTCCCAAAATTACCATTTCAACCCTTAGGTTCCATTTTCATCAATGTCACAACGATTATACCATTTTTCTATGCCAAACATGCATCTAGGTTTATCATATGCTAAACCCCAACTTTTATAAAAATTACATAAAAGCCCCAAACTTTCACAAAATTACCAAACCAACCCCAACATATCAAAATGCTAAAATTTAAAGACAAAACTCATAAAGAGGAGTAGGGTATCCCTACCTCAAAGTTTGAGCTCAAAAGGAGATGAAGACCCAACGACCAACGTGCTCCAAATCCAAAGATTTTTAGATTAAATCGAAGCCCAAGTCACCCTCTACCTTTTTAACAAAGGACTTAGGGTAGGAAATCACCCTAGGTAGATCAAATCTTAGAGAGAGTGTAAGTCTAGAGAGAGAGGCTCTCGGATTTTAGGGTTTGAAATCAAAAAGTGGATGAAAAATGGTTTGAAATCCGCTGCTGCCTCGCTGATAAAAATAGGCTCGCTCGAGCGAAGGCCCGCTCGCTCGAGCGACCAGACACAGGAAACACTCGCTCGAGCCAAGACAGCCTTGCTCGAGCCAACAACCCAGAAGCTCGCTCGAGCGACGAACATCTCGCTCGAGCGAAGAACGAACCAGATCACTCGAGCGAAGAAAAGCTCGCTCGAGCCAACAATTCCAGTGTTCAGGTCCTTGTACCAGATGCAATCGCTCGCTCGAGCGAAGTACCCTGGCTCGACCCACCAGAGACAAAAACTCAACTCTCGCTCGAGTGACCAAACCCTGGCTCGAGCGAAGAACAAAAGACAGAATCTCGCTCGAGCGAGGGTCCAAAAATCTGGGCAGCAACTCTTGGTTCCCAACACAACCAACTTGTAACAAACCTGCCCAACACATCCTATAACTCAAAAACAAAGTATGAAAGGATGTAAACAAGATAACAACCAACCACAAACATCCACAGACACATGTCCGGATCACTGTACAACAAGGGTAAACCCGGGATCGCTATAAGTGCTCTTCATCCCAACAAAGAAATGTCCACGCATATATGCCTCAACCCACATATGGCGCTTCTCATATGTCTCCAACACCCAGTTGTTGGTTTGACATCTAAATTTTTCGACCATTCTCGTCTAGCCATGCTCAAACTTTGCCTTAGCCGTTTCCATGTCCATGCACTGCTTGAAAGCATGTACAACGCTACTTTTGTGAACATTTGAAACAACATTTTTCCCAAGATGCCAATTACATAATCGATGTCTTGCGTCCGAAAATACTCTTCTAATTGCCTCTCGCATCGCCTTATCCCCATCTGTCAGTACGGACACAGGTGAAACCCATGTGTATGTATCAATTGTCTCATTAGCTAGCAAAACACATGCAAATATCATGGTCCTAAAGTGGTTAGTCACACCAGCCAACATGACAAAAGGTTTCTTGCACGCATTGGTTCTGTAAGTTGAGTCAAATATCAACACATCACCAAACTTTGTGTAGTCAGCCCGCGATTTCGAATCGGTCCAAAAAGGATTTTGTAACTTGTTATCCTTACATACATCATACTTGTAAAAAAAACGTGCGTCAACATCAAGTTTTGCACATAGGTAAACCAACGCACCCTGCGCATCACCATCCTCAACTTCTGCTCTACGTTCAGCATGAATATGGTTGTGCAGATCCGTACGGATGAAACCAACATTCTCATAAGACCCGGATTGATTTACCATATAGTCCATGATTTGGCTAGTCTTGACACCGACGTTGCGCATAGCCATTGCTTGAGCTTTGTCAGCACTGTTTAAACCACGATGTGACCTCAGATACATCACACAGTGTTATTCCGCCAATTCATGGTTGTGGTCTGAGACGAAGTGAGTCATAACATACTTTCCCCCTTCACCAGCTTCTATATCGTACCATATGTGAAATTGGGCTTTGTAACCTACTCTTGTTAGTGCCTTGGGAGCTCTACTCTTCTCAACAACACGGTCCAAGTATTTTGGTAATCTCTAACCTTCCCTTGAACACAACCACAGCCTACTAACAATCTTTCCCTCTTTATTTGTGTTAAATCAGGATTTTTGTATACTAAATCCCTTGGCTTTAGCGTACACATTGCTGAAAGCTTCTTCATCTTCGACCGAATCAAATTTTTGTTCCAGAATAGCACGTTCAACATCACCAACCATGTCATTGCAATAAGCATCGTCAACCATTTCTTGTTTCACATCGGCTCTGCCATCTTCAACGTTCATATTGGTTGCTTCTTCATTGCTCGGACCAGCTTCGTAACCATGATAAGGTTCCGCCTGACTTTCATTGATCAAACGAATGTCATCTACTTCATTTGGAATGTCATAATCATCACCTTCCCTTTTAACTTCCGCTAGGGCCATACTGCACATGACATTAGTACAAACAATTACTTGATGACCGAAAAATGTTAACACAAACACAAACATGACATTTTAACACGGTTTAATTGTTTGTGCAAACACAAACACTCGCTTGAGAAAGAGAAAGGTTAGTTGCCGATGGAGGGGTTTCCGTTTGAGCGAAGCTTAGAGCGGTTGAAGTTAGGATGGGGGTTTAGTTGAGGGAAAATAGCAGAAGTGAAAAGGCCAGAGAGAGAGGGAGACAGCTCCATACCTCATATCTAGTTGGAGAGAATGCCTTCACTTCAGCAATTGAACCAGCACAGCCTTGTAGTTCCGTTGTTGTTGGAAATCGCCCGTGATACTGTTCCTTACAGAGCTTCGTCAATGGAACCCAGCAGGGGCTTCTCGATGTTAATGGAAATCAAGGGTTACACTGACTCAACCATACGTAGAGAGGAGAACAGAGAGAGATAGAGACGAAACAGAGAGAGTGAGTGGGATGCAATCATGCAAATACAAGCATTAACCGGTTGCCCCGGTTTCAACTTTTTCACGATTAAACAATTCAATGGTCTTGATCAATTATTGTAATCTAACGGCTAAAAATTGGGTTGCATATGGTGTGCAACCTTAAGGGGGTTGCACACTTAAATAGCGCTCGTAATACATATGACAAATTTTCATTTCTTTATATAATAGATTTTTAACATAATCTTTAGATTGATACAAATTAATAATTTAAAATTATTTTTAGATTGATACACTAACAAACCACCAACAATTACGTTATGTATAAATAAATGAAATTTCATTTATTAATAATTTATCAATTAACAGTTATCAAATTATTTTCCAAAAAAAATTAATAAAAAATATTGAATTACACAACTTTAATCAATAAAAATTGAGACACTAATAAACGACCAACAATTACATGAGTAGAATCAAGAGCCTTTATTGTCTCTTCATTTTCTTTTTTTCTTTTGGTTTTGATATCATTTTATCATCATTATTTTTATTTATTATTTTATTTTTTTTAGGGTGGCCATAATGTGAATTGCCAGATGCATGGGTGACTTTATTCATGTGTGCTTATCCTTTTAACTTCTTCAAATCTTTCTTTTATGATAAAATACTTCTGATTCTTTGCAAAAAATAATTGGATGGTGCCATATGCCTGCTAATTGATTTTGTCCCAATTTTAGTCTAGTGGTATTATATACATTAATTAGTGTACACACTAGTATATCAACTACTGTACCAACTAGTGTTATAATATTATTATTGAACACATTTATTATACAAGTTACAAATATCCAAAACCATACAAATAATGCCATATCATCTATTAGTACACTAGTGTGTATATTAATTAATACATATAACATTATTCATTTTAGTTCGACATCATTTTAGGTTTAACCTTCAAAGCAATATCCAAATCTTGTCGGATAAACGTGTCTAAAACTGCAAAATTATTAGTTCCGTCTAACTTTTCAACTTCCAACTTTACCTTAGAGATCGCAGTCCCTCGTCTTGGTTTGATTGAAGAACTCTATGTTTGTCATTTTTCCTCCAATTTTCCTAATTACCAACAATTATACAAGTAGAATTAAAACGAAGCCTAGGTTAAAGAACCAAGTTCTAATACTAATTTTTGTATGAAGAGCCTCTAGAAAACTCAACCACACTAAAGGTTAATAATGACTATGTATATTGAGAACAAGAATACAAAAAATAAAAAATAGTGAGAAGGAGACAATCATACAAAACACCAAAAAATTAGGTGTTTCGACTGAACCTATATTCACGGACAATCTAGTAAGTAATAATTTTTAGTATCAAATAAAACAAATGCTCAAAGAGCTACAATAGCTCTCAATCTCTCCGAGTGACTCCAACTCATATCTCTGTGTATTTAGAAAATGTGAAATCAAATCACTATTTACGTTTGAGGTTGAGCACTTTCATCAATGTGGAACCATCTCTACAATTTTTTATTTATTTATTTTTTAATTTTTTTTTAACATAAAAGTTTTTGATACAAAATTCAAAAACATGTTGGCAACTATATATACACACATCATGGACTGATACAAATCTTGGGAGAAGATTTCTTAGTTGCCCTAACAACCCATGTGCAATCGGACAATACAGATCATTCATGGTCTGTTGAAGAAGTTGAATTAGTTGGAAGCAAAACTGAAGAGAAAGACTGGAAGAGAGAGAAATTTATGGATTTATTTGGTTTTGTCATGATTGGTTGTAGGAATGTGGTTTCCAATGTAAAATTATGGAGTATTTACTGACATATAGTTATCTGAGAATGAATGGAATGTGTAACCTGTTTATGAATGATATGTAATGAGTGAACTATTAATAATGAAAAAAAAAAAAAAAAAATCTGATTTGGAGATAAATATTTTGTGTTTAGTGAACTATTATTTTGTGTCAAGCATTTTGTGTGGCATGAACAAACACACAAGCTCACTATTTTTTGCAATACTGGGCAAAACAAATCCTAACCGGTTGACCACCCGGTTATCCTACCAGTTGATCGCCCGGTCGACCAGCCACGTCACCCATTCTGTCTACTTACTTGACAAAAATAGACGATAGGGGGCAAATTGATAGGATTTCAAAAATTTTGGAATAAAATTAAAATTATTCAATGATTTGGGGTGTAATTGATCATTAAGGTGAAGTCTGGGGGATAAATATAATTTTCTCAAATTCTTAGAAGTGTATTTCTAGATAGAAGTTTGAAATTGACCGTTGAGAGGATCTATACATATTTGAAACTTTCTTGCTTATTTTTGGTGCTTGTATTTATTGAATTAATTAATTTATTTATGTTGCAAGATAAAACTTGCTAATTTATTGAATCAATTAAATACATGTTTTTTTTTTTATAATTTAAAATTATATTTATTTTATGTTATTGATCTCTGATATTGTTTTGTCACTTGTAATGGGAGAATATCTTTATTTACATCTTTGTTTCATTATTTTGTATATACACACACACACATATATGACTTTGTGGTTTATTGTAAAATACACATGGATAAATTTTCAATTTTAAGAGTGTTTAATAACTTAATTCAACACTTACAAGTGAATATAATATGTGATAATTAAGTAAGTTCATTTGATAACCATAATTAATATCATTTAAAAATTAAATACTTCTTAAAATATAAGTTAAAAATTAAGAAAATTTTAATTCATAAGAAATTTACTTAATTTTGATTAAATTTATAAATACTAAATATAAGTATCGATATATACTATTATAAAATCACTACCACCAACATCACCATCGCTACGATTACTACCAACACCATCACGCCACCACCACCACCACCACCACCACCACCACTACCACCATTGTTACCTTTACTACTATTATGCAACCGCCACCACTACTGTTGCTGCTACCGCCACCATCACTATTGCTACCACTAACACCACCATGTCACCACCACCACTACCGTCGTTGCCCCCACCCTCTACCACCATTACTACTACCACCTTCATTACGATTATCATTGTTAACAAAAGTACCACTATCATTTTACTACCACTACTATCGTTACTGCCATTACCACCGCCACCGCCACCGCCACCATCATACCATCATAACTTGTTTTTATCAAATAGGTTTTCTGCTTAAAAACTCAACATTCAATTTTAAATACTTAGTTTTCAGTCTTCAGTTTCTTCTATATTGTTACTGTAGTCTGTGTGCCATCATTTAATAGGCATTTTTAAACATTTTATGTGATATCCTGGTTACTTGTGAGACTTATATGGGAGTGTAATTCGGATTTCTATTATGTTTTAGGACTATTACTGTCTTTGGAACTCTGAGTTTCTTTATTGACATCTATTCTTGTTTTTCTAAATCGTTCTTGTCTTATGTTGTCTTTTGAGTTGAGGATTGGGTTTTGCAGTTATGTTTCAAATAGGTTGAGGTCGGTAATTCTAGGGTGATTTTGACTGAGTGAACTTGAGTTCGCTCGAGCAGTGGGTTGGTCGCTCGAGTGGTCATTTCTTTCTCCCAGTTCTAGGTTTGTAGACTAAACTTCTTAGAGTTTGCTTTCTTCTCTTGAGCATAGGTTTCATCGCTCAAGCAATCGATTCTGTAGAGATAAACTTTTGGGAGTTTGGTTTCTTCGCTTGAGCCTAGTTTTGGTAGCTTGAGCGATATGTTGTGTTTGCCGCTCGAGAGTAGGTTTCATCGCTTGAGCAGTCTGTTTGAATAAAGCTGCGAGGAAAGTCAATTTTTATTCACTTTTTGATATATCTCTTTACGAAATATCTTTTTCTCTTTTGCTCTCATATCTCTCTAAGAACCTTGCATAAATTCTTCAATCTACCTTTCTCGATCTTTGTGCCTTGGGATTAAAGGTTTAGCTTGAAGAGGGGGTTGTTCTACTCTGAAAAGTTCGAATTTCCATCTCAGTTAATTTTCGGGGGTTTGTCCGTTAATTTTTGAGGGTTGTTCTTCTCTTCCTCTTGCTTTGAGGTAGGAATTTCTTTAATGATTTGTATGTTGTTTAGCCGTATTATGTGTTATTTGGATAGCTTAACACTTCGATTGATTTTGGGTTTGATTAATGTATGTTTAATGCATAAAGAGGGATTTTCTTGAAGTTTTCTTAAAATCTCATTGGGTTGTTGATGTTTATATGTAATGTTGAAAATTTAAGGGAAAAGGCCTTTAAAGGAGAAAGCCAAATATTTTACCAAAACCCTTAAGTTGTGCTCAAGGTTGTAAAGTGGATTATGTGGTTAGATTTATTGTAAACTCATGATTTTTGAATTATATAGAGATGAATGAGGTTTGAGAAATGTGAGGCAAGACAATATGAAAATGTTGTTAGAATTACTAGTTATGCTCTTAATTTATATATCGTCAATTTTGGAATATATTGAATAGAGATAATTGTTTTGGCTATCAGTGGAAGATAGCATTGACTTATTGTAGAAATTGCATGGGAGTTAGGTTAATCAAAACCAATTCACTCATGCATTTCATTTATTTAATTGTTCCATGCCTATGCATTTGAAAAGTGTTGTTTTATGAATAGGGCTGAATACCGTGGTGAATCTAGTTAGGAGGTGTGGTTGAGGTTAATTAAGTTGGCTTTTATGTCCTTGGTGAAAGTTCAGAAATCCACGCAGTTAGAATGTCTTCCTTTTAGTTAGTTATTGGTAAAGTGGCTTTGATAGTGCTTTTAAAGCCTACTTGCAGACACGTACTTAGAGATTACCAGCATGTGTATTTACTACCTTGTTTTCAATTTTGAAGCAAAGATATAAATTGTAATTTGAACTCTAGCATAGCATTGTTTCAAAATGGGGAAAAAAGAATGTTCTGTAATGACATTTCATATTCATTCATCATATGGCTTTGTTAAGCATGATACATGTCATTAAATTTGTCTCTACTGGGCTTTAGCTCATCTTACATAGAAAAACATTCGAGTGCTGATGGTATACCTTCGCCAAGAGAATAGCTTGGAAGGAAGTTGGAGCTGAACACTCATTTTGTATTTTATTTTGTGTAAGCATAGGGCTTTTGGTGTATTAGGCTTAAGACTCATTTTTGTTGTAATCAAGTATAATCTTGGAACCTTGTAGCCACTAAGGCATGAAACTATAATAGTTTAGATATAAATATTTATCACTCACATGCTATAGATTTAGGTTTAGAATCATTGAATATATCAATGCATGTGAAATGATCTTGTAATCTCAACATGAATATTATGAATATAATGTGTTGGCATTTAATTAAGCTTCCATTTTTCATTGAGCAATGTATATAATTGGGGTGTGGAAATCGATAATTCGGGTCATATATTTCAGGGGTGTGACATTTTCTCTAATAAAATTTTTGATTAATTATTATAAAATCCTTCAACGTTAATGTTAGGAATCTGGGAGCCCACAAGTGCATAACAATTAGTAGCCCAATTCGTCAAGGAGAAACTTTAAAGCCCACATGCTTAACATTAGGGCCCAACATGCATTATTTGGAACTCATACCCACTTAAATAACTTAAGTTTATAAGTGGAGAGCCCATCTAATAGATATTAAGACTCATCTCTTTTACACTTTATTTGATATGAGACTTTACCTTCACACATGTTCCAACATTTAAAATTGTCCTTTTGGTGCTTTAGTTATTAACTCTAATCAGTTGAGGATGTTTTGTAGGCGTATAAATGTGCTGATGCTTTATGTAATGGTTTATGAACACTATAGATATGGATGTGCTACACAAGTGCCACAAGTATGAGATGCTTGGCTATTTTGGTTCACTTGGTAGCTTGGATTTTTGAGGTTGATTTGGCAGTTTCATAGTGTTCTTATCTTTGTTTTTATATATAGTTCCATTAAAGAGCTTGAATGCGCTACAAGTAAATTGCTATGACCTTTGTTTTGGCAATCCCAAGTGACAAAAACTTTGATTTGTATTCATTCATTTCTTATGTATTGTTGTGAGGTTTATTGAGAGTTTTAGTGAGAATCCTATCTTTAAGACTGGTCTGGTGATATTTGAGCAAAGAATTATTTTCATGTTTGATTGCTAGAGTGAAAGAAATGTCGCTCGAGCGAAGTTGTGTTGGAAAATAATGATTTTTTGGTCACTTTAATACGAAATTAAAGTGGCTCCCAACCATTGATTGAGGTGGGTCCAAATGGGTCTGGTTTCTTTGCAATAACATCTTTACACCACAAAAAGAATGACAAAAAATTATTAAGATTTGAATGAGAAATTGTTTCATAAAGTTGGCCTCATGAATGAGGTATTGGGGAGGTGTGCAACTACCTATCCCATATTAATTATAGAGGAAAGTATTGATGGGTATTAAAATCGCTAATTTTGTCTAAGGTTATGAGTCCTTTGGAACATGCAAATTTTTCAAAGGAAGGGAGTTACGGATGTTTCAAGGATGGGCTTGGGTCAAGACTATGGTCCAAGTTAGTTATGCGAAAAAGGCCACATGTGCACGCCACTTGCCTAGACCGGACCGGACCGGGCTGAGCTGAGTCCTAGTTTGTGGATCTTAGATCTTGGGCTTGGGCTTGGGCTTGGGCTTGGGTTTGGGCTTGAGGCTTGATAGAATAGATAAGGTGTGGGCTTGGGCGAAGTTGGTGGCTTACCCATTTTAATCTATTTCTGACTAGGTCAAATAGCGGTGGCTGCTTCAGATATATACACATGTGTGTATAAAGTTGATAACCTCTATATTGATGATGGATTTAATCCTGTATTGGTTGTTAGCCTTCATGGCTAAGGACTCCTCTTCTCTCCCCCCTGTATATAAATAGAGACCATCCTCCTTTGGGCTTCTTCCCAGAAAATTCTCTTGTTATCCTCTTGTTATCCTGTTACTCTACCTATAATATTATTCCTAGTGTGAGTGAGTTCTGCCAATTGTTTTGTTCGCTCTTGCAGTATTGGTTCTAGTTGTCATATCTTGGAAGATAGACGCCGACGTTCCTCCAGCACCCATCGGTGAGGCAGCGAATTTGTTTTAAAGAAGCTGTGTATACCATAGGCTTCAATTTGCTTTTTTGTTTGTTTGTTTGTTTGTTTGTTTGTTTAAATATTCTCAAAATTTGTTTTGTGTTATACTTTTGTTCTTCAAATTGTAATATCCAGTTTCAATTAGTTCTATTATTTTTGCTTTGTTGTTCGATTTATAAATTTGAATTTGTTTTATTAATTTTTTATTATTAAATACTCAATATACAACTATCTTAAAGAAAATTTATTTGTGTTTAAAAAATAATTCAAAACCAGATTCTTTTTGCAAAGCGATATGTAATGGATTAATTTTTCTAGGAAATATTACTTCTTTAGTTGACTTGTTCTTTGTTAAAAAAAAATAAAAAATAAAAATAGAACTAGTGGTGTGTTGTTTCTAGAATTATTTGCATGCCTGTTGCTTTCTAATTTTTCTATTATTATTATTTGAATGCTTATTGTAATTCTTGGGAATTGAAATTAATTTAATTATTTGGAGTTATTAGTTTATTATCTAGCATTTTATTCTTTAGTTAATTTTTATTTTGTTATTGCATAAGGTTGCTAGAAGTGGGTAGAAAAATTAGTTAATTGCATTAGTTTTTATAGTTTATGTGTGAGTGAATTTCCGATCACACTGCCCACCTTAGTAATTCAGCTGGAGAGCACAGGCAGAACGGATGGCACCCTATTATCCTGCACAGAAAGAAAAGGCTCTGGTGGTGGTTCTTCCACCCGGGGACACTCCGACGATCAAGTCAGTATCTCTCAAAGATAATACAATGCGTAAAGGACTGCTCAAGGCTTAAAATTGCGTACCTTAGACCCGCCGGGGGTGCCCTTCTTTTATAGTTTAACCCCATCCCAGTCCCACTAGAAGTCTGACTTCTATGGACTCTTTAAGAGATAAGGATAGACCCCCTAAGAGTATTACCTATATCTATCTTGCAGTCTTTCTTCTTTCTAGGACTCCTGTCCCTTATCCGTTTATCTCGGATTCCTGTATTCTCGCAGATAACCTCGGCCTAGCCGAGATCATTCTGGTATCTTGACCAGGACACGTGACACCTCGGCTGACACTTCGGTGTCACCTCGGCCACATGTTGGTACTCAGAAAATACATCCCCACAACTGCCCCCTAGGTTCTATTACCTCGGCCATCTGAGGTGATGGAACCTACATTGGCACTCTAGCTGAACATCGGCTCGAGAACTTCCCAGCCGAGATCGTTTACTTTTAGCCCGACATGCTCTCTTCGGAGAACAAGAACTCTAGTGAGCTCTTTCACGCGCATGAGCTGTCATGCATCACTTTCTAGTCAATTCATTTACGCGTTCTGTCTCCATTGGCTCGTGCCTGTGACGCGCTCGCAAGCCGCCTTTTATCTGTTTACGCCGTCTGACATCCGCGTTACCCCAGGCGCATTAAATGCTTCCGTTTTGCCGCCGTTTCAAATTTTGACAAAACTTTTTGCCTCTCTTTTGGGCTCTTCACCTTTGCATTTGACTTTCTCGCTTTCTCTCTCTCTAAACTTTCCTCTCCGAAACCGCCATTGCTTCAGGCTCCAAGCTCTACGACTGTCTTCCCTTCTCCTCTCTCTAAACTTTCGTTATTGTTCCATCCGTCGTCTGTCCTCGGCGAATTTCATTCCGGCGTCACTTTTCCTGGTAAACAACTGTTCTTTCTTTTCCAGTTCTTGATTATCCCTGGAATTGCCTGCTTTTACTGCTTTACTTAAGCGTTTATTTGCGCGAATCATTCTCCTGAATGTGTCTCATTTCAAGTGTTTACACACTGACACTATTTCACCACTGTTTTTAATCTTCCACCTTTTGTGTTCTTGAATCTGAAACTTCGTCTTTGCTTTCTGCTCTGTTGTATCTTTTCCAGATCCGAGCCTCCAATCTTTGTTTTCGTAGGTTTAGGTTTGGGGTTTGCTTATAGAACCTTCAATTCTTAGGAAAAACTGGAACAATCCTTACCAGTATATACCCAGGTTTAAGCCGAGGTACTAGCATTTCTTTAAGAATACTCTGCTTCCGAAGTCAAATACCTTTATACCAAAGTCATGGGTATGTGGCGTCATAGGGTAAACACCCCAACCAAACTCGAATTCTTTAGGCAAGAGTTCTCTATTCCTGAGGACATCTACCTTAGGCTAGCTGGGGATGATGATTCCATCATGCCTACAAACAATACAATGCCTTTCCCTGTCGTAGCCTTTGTTGAATGCGGACTTCGGCTCCCACTCAATCCCCTCTTTCGTGAAGTTCTTCACTACTACACACTGAACCCTATGCAACTCACCATCAATTCCTACAGAACACTTAATGGTATCATAGCCTTAGCTCGGCAGGAGAATGTTAGGATCACTCTCGCCGATATCCAATACTGTTATACTATGTGCGCGCCCTGGACTTAAAAGAAAAAGGCTTTGTCTATTACCTCAAGCCGAGGTCTACCGAATTTAAAATCGTAGCCGACCTCCCAGACTCCAACAAAGGGGCTGGAGACGATTATCTTATTGCTTCTGGAAATTGGGAATTCGGTCTAGACGAAGAAGTCCATTTATACCCTCTTCCTCGAACTATTAAAGAGGGCAAGAGTAAGAACCCACTATCAATCACTTACTTGTTTCCTTTTGAGTCTTCGGAATTTTGCCTGTTTTTAATGTTGTCTTCTTTTTTGCAGACGTCCGCAAACCACCAAACAGCTTTCGCCAGTCCTATTTTCTGGGCAAGGATTTGAAGAAGTTACTAGATCTGCCAATTGACAAACGAAAAGCTCCACTGGTACTGAATTTCATTCCATCACACAAATCCACTTTGCCCGACGTTCCCCGAAAGAAGAAAAAAAGCCTTTCTCGTCCTGCTGCTATAACTCAAGCTGCTGCTTCATCCCGAACAGATCAGGGGTCCACATCCGACCCAACCGATCAGCCTTCCACCTCAACACCATACTTGGTACCAATTCCTGAAAGAAAACGCCGACGTAGGCTTGTTAAAACAGCCGAAATGGTTCGCGCAAAGCCTGTTGCCCAAGATCTCCTGGCCGACCTACCAGCTGATGTTGATGCCATTCCAGCCCAAACGATGCCCCCACCAAAACAAAAAAGAATAAAGAAGGCTCAGCCAAAGACCAAAGTTACTGAGGTTGAGGCTGAGGACGCTGTGCCTATCTCTCAATCGGCCGAGAATATGAAGACTGCTTCCACCTCGGCAAAAAGGTCTGCCGAAACTCAACCAACAGAGTCCCAGAAATCAAAGAGGCCGAGGTCTTCTTCTGGGACGTCTTCAAAGTCCAAAGTGCCCAACATCCCTTGGACACCCGCAATCACCTTGGAGAACAAGCCAGTCTTGGCTAGTGACAGTGCCGATGACATAAACATCGGTGTTGCACTAAGCACAGCCCTCCTTCTCCCAGGCGATCTTGAGAAGAACGTCAAGATGAGTGAATACGAAAATTACGCTTTCATGCTTCAGCGATGCGTTCAAGTAAGTGCCTTCACCTGATGACTTGTTTTATCCTTATTGCTCCATACTCGTAAAATTCTGAAATAACTTTTTGCCTTGTGTTCTTTCAGGCTGTCCAGCATGTACATTCCTTCTCCATGCAGTCCTTTGAGACTAGGGAGAAGTTGAATGACTTGAAGAAGGAGTTTTCTGCCCTCCAGAAGATCAATAAAGGCCTTCAAGCTAAAATGAAAAAGTTGGAAGATCAGACCGAGGCTGCCACCAAAGCCCAAACCTTGGCTGAAGAAAAAGATGAAGCTGCTGAAGCCATAAAAAACGTTGCTGAGGCGCAGAAGAAAGAGGCTGAGGAAAAAGCGGCCCAGGCCGAGAAGGAACTTCAAGAAGCCTTAGCAACAAAAGAGGCTGAAATCAAAGAAACTGATGAGAAATCTTATGCCCAGGGTGTGGCCGATGTCACTGAGGACTACAAGCTTCAAGTTAGGCAGGCATGCAACAGGGGCTTCTCCCTAGGTTGGATGTCCCTTGCCAAAAAGCTTAGTGTCCCAGACGACTCCCCTCTGCGCAAGGCTGACGCTATTCCTCTGCCATTTCCACCTCCTCCACCTCCAAGTCAAACTGAAGACGAAGAGGAATCCGAATCTGAAGCCGAAGATGATGATAATGCTCTAGTAAGGAAGCCCAAAGATATCAATGAGACCAAGTCTCTTCCTCAGGATGATCAAATCCTGGATTTGACTAATGAGGAAGATGAGGAGGTTATTAAAGAGGCCACTCCTGAACAAGTATCATCTGATGTCCCCTTGGTTGAAAAAAGTCTTAATCAAACAGTGGCAGAAATTGACGCCGAGATTGCGGCAGAAAAAGATGCCGAGGTGACTCCTCCAGAATCCTTCGAGGTACCAGCCCATCAACCTGCAGAAAAAGATGCCGAGGTGGTTCCTCCAGAACCCTCCGAGGTCCTAGTCCAATCGTCTACTGATGTTTGAAGAATTTTGAATGTCTTTTGTACTTTTTGTACGTTTTTGTCTTCAGAACAACGTAAACTCTGTACATGGCCGATGTGCCTTTTTGTATTCTGATGCTGAATACAACTTTCTTCTACTGAGTGTTTGTACCTTTGTATTCTTATGACTGCTTCTGCATGATTCTATACTTTAGAATATTTTGCAAGTCTTTCCTCCTTCGTAAAATCTCCTCGGGGAAAAATACCTCGGGTATGTTTACCCGAAGATTTATCTCGGCAAGAACTTCACCTGTAAATTTTCCATGAATTTCAACAAGTATGTAGCATACACAATTTTAACTGGCAAATTTTTCTCAAGTTTTAACAAGGGTTTGAATCAATAAACCTAATTTAACTTCATCTTGTAAATTGCTGCAAATTTCAACAAGTGAAGATAAACAATTTTCTCGGCTTAACTTTAACTTGTAAATTGCTACAAATTTCAACAAGTAAAGATAAGGAAATTATCTCGGCTTAACTTTAACTTGTAAATTGCTACAAATTTCAACAAGTAAAGATAAGGAATTTATCTCAGCTTAACTTTAACTTGTAAATTGCTACAAATTTCAACAAGTAAAGATAAGGAATTTATCTCAGCTTAACTTTAACTTGTAAATTGCTACAAATTTCAACAAGTAAAGATAAGGAATTTATCTCGGCTTAACTTTAGTTAAGCATAATTTCTGTTCAACTCCGGTTAAACTTTATCTTAGATTAACCACAGTTAAACATCTCGGCTTAACTTCGGCTAGGCATTACTGTCTTCTATTTGCCCCCAATGTGAACCTAAGTTCCACTTGGGTTCTCATTATTCAAAAAAAAAACAACATTATGCATAGTTTAATAAGTTCTAGGAAATTTTGGTAAGATTTCATTGATCATATCGGCAAAAAATCAAACAACATCTAATGATAAAAAAAAAACTTTAAATTACAAGTGTTCCATGATCTAGGCTTCCAGTTCCCTTTCCTCTTCTTTGGCTAATCCTGTGCCGAGAAGAAAGAATCATTCCTCATCGCCCTCCTGGACGAGGATTTTCTTTAGTGCTTCTTCACTTTTCTCGGTCGGCTCCTTGCCGACATCATCTAGGACCTTCATGTCCTCTTTTTCAACTTCTGCCTTCTCTGGTTCCCGAATGCTGCAGGTTAATTTCATTGCTGCCATAGAGCAATTTTTTGCCTGCAACTGATCTCCTCTGACTTCCTCAATCCCATGTTCTGTTGGGAACCGCAGCAGTTGATGCAATGTTGAGGGAACTGCCCCCATTGCATGCAACCACGGCCTCCCCAAGATAATGTTGTAAGGCGAGGGCGTGTCAATCACAAGGAATTCTGTCTTGATCTTCTTCGTGCCAGCCTGTACCTCCAAGCTTGCTGCGCCTAATGGCCATGTCGGCGTTCCATTGAAGCCGATCATCGGGCCATTTGACTGCTCCATGTCATCAGGGTGAAGGCCTAACTCCTTGTAACATCTGACATACATGATGTCGTAGGAGCTGCCTTGATCAATCAGGATGCGTTTCACCTGGCACTCCCCAACCTGGAGGGATACTACCAAGGCATCATTGTGCGGGTGCTGGACCATATCTAGGTCGGCTTCTGTGAAGGCTATCATCGGTCCTTGGCACTCTTCACGCCGAGGTCTTTTCAGTCCGACCTGGTTGACGTGCTGCAGGTGTTTTACCCTCTGTGTCTCCCCCCGTATGTCGTTTTCATTCACTTTTGAGTGGATCACATTAACCACCTGAGGTCCGCCTGCCTGTGGTTGCTGCGCTGGGGGAGGCGGGGTTGCTGGGGCTTGAGGCAATCGTGCTTGTTCTTCCCTTGTTTTGGCCTCATCTACAAGGTCTCTCAGATGGCCTTGCCTCACCAAATCTTCTAAGTGTGCTTTAAGGGCTCTGCAACCCTGAGTTGGGTGCCCCTCCTCGTTGTGGTAAGCACAACGCCTACCAAGGTTTCTTCCCATAAATTCTCCTGGTGACCTTGCCGGCGCTCTGAAGTAGGGCTGATTTCGAATTTGATCAAGGACTTTGTGGAGTGGAATTCGGAACACCGTTGTCACTGCCTGCTTAGCCTTCAACTCTGTCTCCTGTTTGCTGGGTCCATTATTACCTCGGACTCGCTTCGGCGAGCCGTTGCCTTTTTCTGGCTTTGTCTCCTTATTCCCCGATGTATCTTCCTCGGCTCTAGCATACTTCTCGATTCTTGCCATGAGCTCTTCCATGCTCTTTGGCAGTGTCTTTGCCAAAGACTTTCGCAGTGGACAGTCATCCTTCAGGCCGTTCTTGAAAGACACGACCGCCACCTCCTGGTTGCATTCAGGTATTCGATTGAACACCTCATAGTACCTCTTTGCATAGGCCCTAAGGCTTTCATCTTTGCCGATCTTCAGAGCCATCAATGCATCCACCCTCAATGGCTGCAGTTTGTTTGTTATGAACCTGGCCACAAACATCTCGGCCAGGCCTTCCCAAGTCTTCACGCTCCCCTTTGGTAATTTGTGGAACCAATCTGATGCAATCTCCCCGAAGGATGAAGGGAACACTTTGCAGAGCAACGACTCGTTCCCACTATATAGTGCCATTGAATTCAAAAATATTCCAACATGGAAGTTAGGGTCTGACTTACCATCATATATTTGGAGCCTCGGCATACTGAATCTTTTCGGCGCGACGAATTTGTCCAATTCCACCGAGAATGGTGTCCTCGGCTTAACCTGGGAGGTTACTTCGATTCGGCATTCTCTTGCTTCCTCTTGAGGTAATCTCTCAAGTCTTCTTTACTTCTCCCTGCAGCCCGGCTGTCTTTGGACTTCAACCTTTTCGGCACACTACTCTCGGCCTCATGGTGGCCTCTTTTCGATCCTTCCCCGCAGGATGCATCGAAACACAATACCCGCCCCCTGAACATGCCGATGTTCTTTGGGGTCTGCCTCCTTCTCGTGATATGTCCTTCGGGACTCTTCTCTTCTCGGTTCTTCTCGGCCGACTTCCCTGGAAGGTCGGTGAGAGTGTCTTCCACTCCTCGTGTGCTGAGGGGCTTCGGGGATTACTTTCTGTCCCTTCTTCTGGGTGTTTGCTGCTGGCATTGGTGTGTCTTGCAGCGGGGTATGGCGGCTGCATGACGTTATTTTGCATCATGAAATTGACAACCGATTGAAGGTCTGCCAATTTGTTTGCCATCTCTTTTACTTCCTCATCCCTTCGTAGGCACCTATCCTTCCATACCTGGAGACTATCTTCGTTATAGTATCTGCCTTGGTCTGTCTTCTTTGAAGTATTGCCCTCCTCGCCGACGTTTTTCTCTGCGTGATTCTGATCACGAGTTTCTTCGTTGTGGTTTTCTCTTTCAACGTTAGAGTCGACGGGTCTTCCACTCCCAGCGGGAGTGTCGTCCCCAATCTTTTCCTTCTGTATGTTACTGGCCATCTATTCTTCTTTCGCTTCCCACAGACGGCGCCAAATTGTGTGAGTGAATTTCCGATCACACTGCCCACCTTAGTAGTTCAGCTGGAGAGCACAGGCAGAACGGATGGCACCCTATTATCCTGCACAGAAAGAAAAGGCTCCGGTGGTGGTTCTTCCACCCGGGGACACTCCTACGATCAAGTCAGTATCTCTCAAAGATAATACAATGCGTAAAGTACTGCTCAAGGCTTAAAATTGCACCTTAGACCCGCCGGGGGTGCCCTTCTTTTATAGTTTAACCCCATCCCAGTCCCACTAGGAGTCTGACTTCTATGGACTCTTTAAGAGATAAGGATAGACCCCCTAAGAGTATTACCTATATCTATCTTGCAGTCTTTCTTCTTTCTAGGACTCCTGTCCCTTATCCGTTTATCCCGGATTCCTGTATTCTCGCAGATAACCTCGGCCTAGCCGAGATCATTCTGGTATCTTGACCAGGACACGTGACACCTCGGCTGACACTTCGGTGTCACCTCGGCCACGTGTTGGTACTCAGAAAATACATCCCCACAGTTTACATATAGATTTTTTTTGTGTCTTATTTTGTTTTTCTGCTAATTTTCTTTATAGGTATACCTATGCGAAAGGAAATGAAAAAATAAGAACAAAACAAAACTAATATAGTTTGGGACAGTTAAACTTTTTTTGAACTACTAACCTTCTTGTTGAACAAAAATACCTAAGTAGGGAAAGGAATTTTTTGGACTTTGAATCCTTGTTGTATTGGTTTTGTTTACAATTTTATTGCTTATATATTTTTGGTAGCAATTTTTAATTGCTTATAAGTTTGTTTTTTGAGACTTGAGGTTTTATTAACCTAATTTATCCCCTAGAAACTTTATTTTGAATTTGTTTACCATTGACAATAAGTCAACAAGTTCTTGGAAAGTTTTGTCAAAAAGGCACTTATGTTGTGTAAGATTAATTGGGTTTTAAGTAGGACCATTGTCACCCCTCTAGTCTTCCTAGAAACTTTTCTAATTTTGTTTGATTTATGAAGTTAGTGTTGAGATTAGTTTTGAATTAAATTTCAATCTTTAGGATTTTCTAGTGTTAATTTGTTTTCTAGAAAAACATAATAGTTGAAATTCTATTGTGTTTTTCAGAAATGACAACTATGACTGATGCTAATGTTGATGCAACTAATACCGGAGTAGTGAATGTTGATGGGAATCCAAATCCCGTATCAACTAGATTGTCAACCCCTGTTGTTAACTATGTTGTTAACTTGCTGTGACTCTTGTCCTGGGGGGACCGCTCAATCATCATGAGCACCTAGAGAAGTTCACCGGCGTGAATTTAAAGAGATGACACAACTCTTAATCTTCCGAGATTTTTGAGTGATCATCCACCAACCATGGAGGAGAATGAGCAAGATAAACAACAACCAATGGCTTTAGACGTTTGGAAGTAGTCAGACTTTCTTGGATGCTAAGAAGTTAGCAAAGGATTTGTGAGATTCCTTGGACAAGAAATACAAAATCGAGGATGCTAGGGTAAAGAAATTTATCGTTGGCTGATTTTTGGATTTCAAAATAGTGGACTATAAAACCGTCATGAGTTGCGTCTAAGATTTCCAAGTAATTTTACACAAGATACATGCAAAGGGTATGCTCTTGAGCAAATAATTCTAGGCAGTTGCAATGCTTAAGAAGTTTCCAAATGACTGGAAAGAATTCAAGAACTACTTGAAACACAAGCGAAATGAGATAATAGTCGAAGAGCTCGTTGTTAGGCTCCATATTGAGGAGGATAACAGAAGAAATGGGGGAGTGCCCTCATTGCAAAGGCCAATATTGTTGAGCATGGTCAGTCTTGGGGGGTTAAGAAGAAGTGACTAGTGAACAAAGGCTCAAAGTTGGGGCTTGGAGGTGGTGTCACAAAGAGGTCGGTCTAAAAGCCGCAAGAACCAACTTATAGGTTTTATGGGAAGTACTATAACTATGGTAGTGATGGGCATAGGGCTATTGACTGCTGCAAGAATAAGAAGCCTTAAAAGAAGAATCCTACACAGAACAAGGCCTAAGCTCACACGGCAGAATTGACTGATCTTTCTCAAGATGTAGATGATATACATCTTTCTGTAGTTGTTCTTAAGGTGAATATGATGTGATCAAATCTGAGGGAATGGTGGGTGGACACTAGTGCCATTCATCACATCTGTGCAGAGACAAAAATGTTCACAACCTTCGAGCTAGTTACAAATAGCGAGAAGTTGTTCATGGGGAATTCTACAACTTTAACCATGGAGGGAAAGGACAAGGTAATCCTGAAGATGACCTTAGGAAAATAGTTGACTCTGAACAATGTCTTGTTTGTGTTGGACATTTGCAAAAATCTTTTCTCAGGGTCTCTTCTAAGTAAGCATGGCTTCCGTATGGTTTTTGAATCCAATAAGGTTGTGTTGACTAACAACGAAGTTTATGTGGGAAGAGGGTATATGTTAGGTGGTATGTTCAAATTAAATGTAATGACTATTATCCCTAAGATTAATAAGAAAGTTTCTTCTTCTGCTTACATGCTTGATTCTTCTAATTTGTGGCATGGTAGACTAGGCCATGTGAATTTTGAATCTTTACGTAGATTAATCAAATTAGATCACATATCATCTTTCAAGATTAATTCAAATCACAAGTGTGAAACTTGTGTGAAGCAAAGTTGACTAGGACTTTGTTTTATTATATTGAAAGAAGTACCAAGCCTTTGGATTTAGTGCATAGTGATATGTGTGACTTGAAGTTCATACAATCTTGAGGTGGCAACAAATATTTTATTAGTTTTGTTGATGATTGCACTAAATATTATTATGTGCATTTATTTAAAAGAAAAGATGATGACATTGATAAATTTATTCTTTATAAGAATAAAGTTGAGAATCAACTAAGCCAGAAGATTAAGGCATTGAGAAGTGATTGTGGTAGTGAGTATGAATCACCATTTATTGAGATTTGTGCTCAATATGAGATTATCCACTAGACCAAAGTGCCTTATTCCCCTCAGTCAAATGGCATTATTAAGGGAAAAAATAAGACGTTGAAG